>OY720678.1:43764768-44255768 GCA_963170755.1 Amphimallon solstitiale | reverse complement strand
ACTTGAAAGTATTGTTTTGAGGATGGATGGTTGGATGGATGGGTGGATGGATGTATGGATGGATGGATGGATGGATTGATGGTTGGATGGATGGATTGATGGATGTATGGATGGATGGATGGATGGATGGATGGATTGATGGTTGGATGGATGGATTGATGGATGTATGGATGGATGGATGGATTGATGGATGGTTGGATGGCTTTTTGAGAAAAGAGGGATTTGATAGTGGTTTGAATGTGTGGTTTTAATATAGGGGTTTCAGAACTGCTTCATGACCCGGTTGTGAGCTGATTCTAGCGATGGTTTTGAGATGATGTTTCATAGGAGTTTGAGTGCATGGTTTTGATAGATTGGATGCCTGACGTCACCTTAGTTTATTAGATTTTTGGCGGCCATCTTGCTATTCTATCCTACCTTTGAAACGTCCTGTATATTCATACTTGGTTGCTATCTCGTCCAGTAGCATACTGTATATTTATTTTATAATTTTGAAATGGTATGCCGATCTTAGATATAAAGTTTATATTTTTATCGACCATCTTGAGGGTATGAAACTTGGTTATATTGTTAATTAATAATAATAAATACATTGTTTGTTTTATTTTATTTTATAAGTAAGATATGCATTTCAAGCGTGCGGCTATCACAGAAGCATACTGTATATTTATTTTATAATTTTGAAATGGTATGCCGATCTTAGATATAAAGTTTATATTTTTATCGACCATCTTGAGGGTATGAAACTTGGTCATATTGTTAATTAATAATAATAAATACATTGTTTGTTTTATTTTATTTTATAAGTAAGATATACATTTCAAGCATGCGGCTATCACAGAAGCATACAGCCGTTGCGGTTTCCGCTGGAAACATGTTTAGACCTGTTTGAAGTACATTGAGAAGCGCGATAGCAAGCCTGGTAATTTATTCAGGAATTCTCTAGAAACAAAGACCATCTTGATGGTCAGCCATTTTGTCTGACGTCACCTTAGTTTGGCTAGTGACCGTGAGAGGATGCTGCATTATGGCAATCATGAGAGATGCCATTTCTTGGTTAGTGGCTGTGAGAGGGCGTCACATTGGGTTGGTAATGATGAAATCTGCCATTTCTTAGTTTGGTTAGTGGCCGTCAGAGGGCGTCACATTGGGTTGGTAATGATGAAATCTGCAATTTTTAGTTGGGTTGGTAATGATGAAATCTGCAATTTTTAGTTGGGTTGGTAATGATGAAATCTGCAATTTTTAGTTGGGTTGGTAATGATGAAATCTGCAATTTTAGTTGGGTTGGTAATGATGAAATCTGCAATTTTTAGTTGGGTTGGCGACTGCGAGGGGGCGCCATATCAGTTGGGTTGGTAGAGGGTTCTACCTATCTTGCGGGGAGGGGGAGGGGGGGGGTAGTAGGAGTGGGGGGTGGTGGGTCCAGAATCGGCGTAAGTACCCTACTTTTATATATTTTCAAAATACATCAATTTTAATAGAGAAGAATAATTAGTAATGTGTAGGTATATGTAATTATCTTTGCAGTTCGTGTAAACAACTTCAAACCGATGTAAATTTTTCAATTTATTACTGTTCTATGTAAGGTTCACATTTCCAAGAGTAGTTGCTTGAATTTACCTCCTCATGGTTTGTAGCAGTAATACGAATGATTTATCTGTACAAGTTCTTTATTGATATTTACAATAGAAACTAATAAGCATAAACTTTTTCTGCGAGTTCTTAAGGACGTTTTGAAAAAGGTAAAAGGTTTGATTCATTCTTGCTCGCTGATACAAATATTTAATAATAAATAGACTTGATTCACAATTTTCATGTTGATATAGCACATTCACTAAAATGTACAGTAATTATATATTTATAATGGCAATCCTTCTCAAAACGCTCAGATCAAAGTCTACTCTTTTCATTTGTAAATTGGGTCTATATCTTTATCCATAGATTCTTCTAATGATTTTCTTTGAAAAACTAGAATGAACAGATTTGAATGTTAAGAGATTTATATTAATCAAATTATAGATGTATGCACCTACTTGTGTTTATAATTTTACTCTCACTTGTGTTTATAACTTTACTCTCGTCTTTCCAATTGCCGTGCACTCGTATTGCAGCTTTGACTGGTAGAATGAAAAGCGGCACATCCATCTATTTTGATGAAAGTAGTAAATGAAACACAAAACAGCTAAATCTTTGGTTAGTATTAATACAGTTCACAGATCACTATACTAGAAGATAGTATAACTTAATAGTAAAAAGTTTAGACAATGTTTAGCGCCGCCTGCCAACTGCAGGCAGTACTAAAATGGATCAAACCGATGAACCGGGAAATTTAAATATATTATATTTCTATTCCATTTTGTATTTACCTTAATGATTTTTATTCTTCACTTTAAATGTTCGGAAGTAAAATAGTAGATGTATTTTAAAGAAAAATAAACTACACTTATTGCTATAATGACTTAATAATAAATTACAAACATATCTTTTTAGTAACGCTTTATTTTTATATGAAAATTTATTTCTATTTCAAAATATTAAGGAGAAAGCATTCTAAATTATTCTTACATTTGAACTTATTTATTCCTTAAATGGAAATCGTCGATCTTCTCGTATGTCATTGAATAAATTAGGATCTCATGTAGCTTCCTACCACTCATGAAAACGAATTGATGTTGGATGTGGGAAAATTTTACATTATGGTCACAATTTGACACATAACATTTTCTTGTCGGCATACTTACTAGGAAGTCTAGAAAAAAGTGCTAATAAATAAATAAATTCCTCGAATTATGCAGAATAAATACTTACGTACATGCAATTTTAAGAAATAAGTTAATATTTTATAACTCTGATTAATAATTAGCATATATATATAAATATTAATTAAAAACTGTCAACAGAAATATTTGAAAACTATACCACATGTAGTTGCCATAGTTACCAAACACAGTCAACAGCCTACAAGCAGCTAAGCCCTGAAGTATCACATGTGATCCTAAAATTTCGTCAACACATGCGCCACCTACCAACTGCAGGCAGAAGTAAAACGATGTCTACGCAATCTCGATTTAACATTTCTCCCCCTGATACAGTTCATCTAACCTCAATTGTCATGATGTCATATCAAATTGTCTACTAAATTTTAAGCTATGTGTTCCATGTTTTGGCGGGATATTTGAATCACTCCTTCTTATTCTGAGACAAGGTATATATACAAAAAAATATTGAGGTGTGTCCACCACATGACTTTCTTATATGTATGAGAGTTTCAAATTATAGAATTTTACGAATTCTTTTATATAATAATTATTCAAAATCCTATTATAAATACTACTATTCTCTTAATACAGTCTTTTTCTTTTGGTTTTCCCCTTTTGTCAATTGTGTTTCACAATTTGTCAAATGACTTTCCCATTTATTATAATATGGCGGCGATGTGTCAAATAATTTCCTTATTTGTCAAATGTGTTTCACTATATGTCAATTGACTTTCACGAAGCGTGTTAATCATTTTATATTCATCTATTATGGAGAATCGTCGAATTAATGGTAAAATAAATAATGATTTAAGAGCTTTAATAATTCGTTCTATGAACAACGGGCTCACGGCAAATAATATTGGAGAGCAATTTGGAATTTTACCCAATACAGTAAGAAAGATTTATTCTACATACCGGAGAACCGCTAATATTCATAAAAGAAGTGCTGGTCACCGACTAAAAAAATTATCTGTGTTACAGATAAATGAAATTTGCAATTGGATTGATGAAGATTGCAGTTTATCACTTCGTCAGTTAAAAGAAAGATGTTTGACGCAGTGGCCACTTCATCAAATATCGCTATCGACGATTAACAGAGCACTTAAAACTTTCCATTATTCGTTTAAGAGAATCTCTTTCGTTCCCGAAAGAAGAAATACACCACAAATCATACAGACTCGCTTTGAATATGCTATCCGGTACAATAGAATCATGTTCGAAAGGGAAAAGATTTTTTTCATTGATGAATATGGAATTCAAGTTAATTCTCGAACTTCATATGGAAGATCAGTTAAAAATACTCGAGCAACGAAAATAAAAGCTCAACTAAGAGGGCGTAATTATTCTGTGGCTGCAGCAATGAATATAAATTCACTATATTTGTTCCAAATCCAAGATAGACCATTCAATACAGTTCATTTCTGTGAATTTATTACAACTCTAATTAATCATTTACATAATGATAACATACAAGGCGCCTTTTTTGTTATGGATAATGTTCGATTTCATACAAATGAAGAAGTTGTCAATCTCATTAGAAGTCATGAGCATTTTGAAGTTTTTTTACCTGCTTACAGTCCATTTTTAAATCCTATAGAGGAATTATTTAATGAATGGAAACACATAATAAAGAGAACTCAGCCGACAAATGAGGATGAATTATATGCAGCAATACACAATGCTTCTGAACAAATAACTGCAGATAATTGTCTTCATTATGTTCAGCATATGGAAACATATCTAGGTGATTGTTTAAAACAAAATGAAATATTAAATTAATTGTTTCTTCATTTATATATTTCGATAGTTGGTACTGTGCATATTTGTGATATTTGAAAATATTTTGCATACATGTATGTTTTTATCAATTTCTATGTACATTACACAAGAATAAATTAGATAACTTAAAATTTCAAATGTATACTTTATTTTCAAGGGTACGTCAATAACTAAATGAAAATGATGCACAGCTTGGTAAGTAGTTATTAAGCAAAACATATAATTTACATACATGGGAAAAGTAATTGATATAAAGTGAAAGAGATTTGACAAAAAAAGAATTTAATTTGACATATATGTCAATATGACAGGAATTGGGAAAGTCATTTGACAAATTGTGAAACACAATTGACAAAAGGGGAAAACCAAAAGAAAAAGACTGTAAATCTCTATAGGATGAATACTTTGCGAGATATTCAAAAGAAAGTACCTACTACTCGTTACGAATAAAAGTGTTACTCCCGGTGCGAATTTTAAAATTTCATTTATACAAAAAATATTCCAAATCCAACTCTAAATACTTTTGTACTCTTGATAAATATACATATATAGAATGCTCAATTTACGACATTTAGCAAAAAATCGCTATTCGATAAGAGTAAAAGTGTTAGTTCCGGTCCGAATTTTGAATTTTTTTTATACAAAAAGTATTGAGAATTAAGTTCTAAATACTTTTATACTCGTAACGTACCTATCTAAAACGCATGACTTGCAAAATATTTGCAAAAAACTGATTTTCGATAAGAGTAAAAGACCTACTTCCGGTCGGAATTTCGAAAAACTTTTTTACTAAAAGTGTTCTCAATTTTAATTTTGAGTACATATGAATTCTTTATAAATTGTTTAAACTTAGTAGTTGACGAAATATTGGCAAACTTCGATTTTTTCACTGAAGTAAACTACTACTTCCGATCTGCCGATTTGATTGAAAATTTAGTCAGTTCTCAAGAGGGAGATTATACTAGTAAATGCAAAATTGGGTATTGATAGCTATAGCGGTTTGACCGCTTGCCTGGTCACACACAGACACACTGACACACAACGCACACACACAGACATTTTTTAAAAACCACTTTTTCGGTATCGGGGGACTTCAAAACGTGGGCATCTGCAAAAATCTTGAGGTCCAAAATTTTCATCATCACAATACTTCCTTATACTACATATAAGAAAGTAAGAAGGTTGTGTATTATTGAGAACGATTAATTTTTAAAGGAAACAAATATTATTAATTTCAGTACTTTTAATACGCCTATAAAAAAAATATGAATTACTTTCAATAATTTACTTTAGTCTGTAAAAAAAATATATGCAAAGAGGCTTGCCGTAAAATTCAGAGATTTTACATGCATAGGTATTTAAGTAAACTTGCTTTTATATCCATAAAGGAATGAATGAATTACCTGTTCATTCCAATGCCTTGTGTACTATATCACTCACACTATATGATTTATATGTCTTTTATATTTTAAAACCCCTGTTTTCCATCCTCGCCTGTAAAGCCTACAGTGAATCAGTTTGGCGTCATGCACTAAACAAAAAAAACATACAAATAAAAGGATTATATTCATGCCTTCTTCCTTCGGCAAAGCTGAACGTTTTTATATAGGTATACATAAGTATGTATATTCATTATGTGTATAAATGCTTTTTTCGTAGAGTGGAACGTAAATAAAATATTTTTTAATACTATTAGTATATACACATTTTATTAATGACTCTGTGCAGTTTATGATCAGAATTATTATTATTACCTATATAAGAATTAAATTAAATTTATTTACTTTATTTTACAGCGTCATCTGTTTACTGAAAAGCCAAAACTAGGAATTTATTATGTTGGTTAACGGTTTAAATCTCAACTACCTTGAAAATTACCCCCACCACATGTGGACACTTTGACGACTAGCGTCCCACTGGTGGTGACATCCAAAATGTTGATTTTAGGCGCAACCTTTTTCTTATGGACTTGGACTATCTTCTTATACATAATCAATGGTCAAGTACAATGAAATTGTGATAATGAGCATATGAAGGCGTTCCTAGCCTAAAATTCTCTCGACACTTCGTGACGCGTCCGAAAAGCCATAAACGCGAGTTATGACCATAATTATTGCCCTAAAAGTGTGACGCGCCGCCTGTTTTATAACCGAGTAAATTTAGCGGAAACCATAAACCGAACGCGCCAACCTCATGGGTCCCGGACGAGACGAAAATTCGAAACTACGAACAGATAACGTCCAATATAATTATCCCTTTATGGAATTCCCGCGGTATTATTGGCATTTCCATTTATACTGTATAATAACATACGGTACGAACATTACAAAAGTTTCTAACCAAATAAAGTTCGTCTCAGTTCGAAATAATTCTAATTTTATTCACCATTGTCAGCTATTATTATTTAGATTACGACATTTTAATCACTTTACTTTACGGTATCAATAGTCGTGACACACACTGTCAAACATAGAAACAAGCTTGAGAAAAGTAGTTCCGTTCTTTAAATTTTCCAATATATTTTAGATATTTCTTCTCCAAAGAGGGTGTTTGTGTATATTTGTTAAATTGTAGATTTATTTTATTTAATACACACTGTAGCATTTAAAGCAATTTTAGTTTTATATTAGAGCAAATTTCCATTCTATTATAGTACCAGTAGTATTCAGCCATAAACTTACAAATGGCCATTTCAAGATATCAGCCTAATATTAGATCACATTATAAACCTTTTGCTTTGGCCTATCGTATACAAAAAACTTATTCAAGGGACTGTTTACATTTAGCAGCAGCCTCATTCAATATTTTTATACCATTATTAATTTTATAGTAGGATCACCTTTGTTCATAAACATAGTTATTCTGGTATTCCCTACTAGCGTGCATTGTTATAAGACTTTAGGTATTAAAGAACTCTTAGATTGGCAAACATCAAAGCCGTTCCCAAATTCGTCCAACACGCGAAAAAGCATGTCTTGAGGTGGCTACACACATGCAACAAAACATCGTACCGAACTCCGTTGCGTCTCAAGTGTGGACGCAACCACGCAACAGTGCAACAGCGCAACATCGCAACATAACGGCGTCCCATCAGTTGTCGGTTTTCTGCCGTCGCATCAAAGAAATGTTGCGCGTTCACGTTGCGCCACATGTTCGCATGTCTGGACGGGCCTGGCTGATTATGGGAGGATGGGACGGCATTATGTTCGCGTTGATGTTGCGCGACGATGTTCTGTTGCACTTCAAAACTTCAGCACGGAGTTCGGTGCGATGTTTTGTTGCATGTGTGTAGCCACCTTTGTATTACTGAGCTCACATGGCGTGAGATCGCGATGCCAGAAGTCTAGAGCTAGGTCTTAATTTCCCATGCAACCTATCCAATGCTGAAGAAGGGATTGATTTAAAAATCTTCGAATGTCACGGTGCTAATGGAACGGAACCCGATCCTGTTGGGAAATGAAGTCTTGAGTCTGCGGTAAGTTGAGGAAAAAGTCATTGGTCAAACGTGTCCACGTACGTTATTTCACTTACGGGGCTTTCCGTAAAAAAGAATGATCCATAAACTTTTGTCCGTGATAAGGCACATAACATGTTTAGCTTCACCGAGAGTTTCTCATGTCGCAATGTTGTACGGGGATTTTGCAGATCCCTTATGCGAACATTTTGTCTATTCACTTTTCCACTAAAATGAAACTTAGCTTCATCGCTAAAAATTAAGTGCGGTAGAAACGGGTCATCCTCCATCAATTCTAGCCTATCACTACAAAATTCAGTACGCTTTTCTTTGGCATTCTCAAGGAGAGCCTGCACAAGTTGTAAGTGGTAGGACTTGTACAACAAACGCCCGCGCCGTCCCAAATTCGCCATGCAGTTTGTTGGGGTATTCCTAGTTCTGTACTAGTTCTATTAGTTGACTTTCCTGGACTACGAACAAAACTGTCTTTTATTCGTCTGACATCATCCTCTGGCATACGCGGTCAGCCTGGACATTTTCCTTTGCAGATACATCCAGTTTGTTGAAATTGCTTAAACTAACGGCTTGCTGGTTGGCGGTTCAATGCCAAATCGGAGACGAAATTCCCGCTGCACTGAAACTACTGACTCACTTCTTGCAAACTCAAGAACGCAGAAAACCTTATATTGCTTAGTAGCCATCTTACTCATCTTCTATATTTTGTTAAGGAAATAGTTTATGTTGTTAATTAAAGGAAGTATATTCAGTGAAGGTGTTTTTTATTCATCGATGTATGCTCCCATAACAGTACATTGGTCCTTCGTGCTAAGAAACAAAAGACAACATACCGATAAATCTTTTCGGAACCGTCCAGATCGGCACAGATCAAACAGAGGAGTTGTAATAACGTGAGTGCTAATGTTCATGGTAATGTGCCAAAGGAGAGTTTACTATAACTCAATTTTGTTAAAATAAATTACCTATTCAAATTAAAATACCTGACATTCATCTTCAAAATTCATCAAGGCTAACTTTGTTATTTGAAAAAATAGACCTATGGTTCCTGAAGCAAAGTTTTAGGAAATAGTCCAAATAAGAAAAATGTGTGGAAAAAATAAACGCATTGTTGCCAGATTGGGCGCTATTTCAGAAAAACATATTTTCTTAAATGGCAACACCGCATTTTTTTAACAATTCCTAATACATCTTGAGATTCTAGACAAAACAAAAAGAGTACAAGTTTTTGATTAGAGTGGCGGTTTACGAGCTAATAGTGCCTAAACTTAATTTATTTTCCAACATTAAAAGAGTAGCAATAATAACAAAAATTAATTACCTAACGTTTATTTTAAAAAAAAAATTTTCGAACTGATTTCCTTGTTGGGTTCTCCTGCAACAAATACGTTCAACAAAATTTCTATTAACATTATGTAACATTTGAGGGTTTATGTTTTGAATTTCCCGTTGTATGGCTAGTTTTAATTCATCAATTGACACAGGAGCGTTAACATAACCTTTATTCTTCAAATGTCCTCAGAAAAAAAGTCTAAAGGAGTGAGATCGGGAGATCTGGGCCGCCACTCTACTGGTCCTCTTATTCCAATCCACCGCTCAGGTAGCAGCTTACCAAGATAGGCTCTAACTTCTAAACTAAAATGGGGTGGTGCCTCATCTTGCTGAAAATACATTATTCTTCTGTAGTTTAGAGGAAGCTTTTCGCAAACTTAAACCACCAACATGCAAAAAAATTAATTCAATTTTCTCTTGAGGTGTAATACGATCCATCTTAATACAAAATTACACAGAATCATGTCATGACAGGACGACAAACATAGCCTCCTTATTATTCCTTTAAAGTTGGAAAATGTACTAAAGTTTTAGGCACTATTAGCTCGTAAACCACCACTCTAATAAAAAACTTGCACTCTTTTGGTTTTGTCTAGAATCTCAAGATGTATTAGGAATTGTTAAAAAAATGCGGTGTTGCCATTTAAGAAAATATATTTTTCTGAAATAGCGCCCAATCTGGCAACAATGCGTTTATTTTTACCACACATTTTTCATATTTGGACTAATTCCTAAAACTTTGCTTTAGAAACCATAGGTCTATCTTTTCAAATAAACTGTATAACATCTTTACTTGCCAATGCTAACTGCTAACTAACTCATATCTTTTTGTTTTTAAATGATACATATACTGACAATGCCTGTATTTTATACTAATACTTATTTCTTTTTTGAAAAAGTGTCTAAAACGAACGGAACACAAAACACTTCAAACACAGAAATAATTTCATTTAAGCAAATATTCTAATTAGCCTATTTACTGTCATAAAATAACCTAATCAGTTGTTACAATTAATTGCAGTCCTGCATAGCATCTCTACAGGTGTTCTACGCATTTCAGCACTTATTTGCACCTTTAAATCTTCCAAATTATGCAGTCGTTCGTTGCATACGCTCTTTTTAACATTAGAACCGCTGGACTTCGGTGAAAATCTGGGGATCTGGCAGCCACTCATTAATAGGACCCCTTCGCTCGATCCATCTATTTGAGAAAACGTTATTTATATACTCTTAACAAAGACAATTCTTGTCAGTACTTTTATTTTCTGTCGGGAATAATAATGTGTCAATCGCAGATTATTCTGATTTTGCAGCATTATGAAGGATGATATATGTTGTTATGTCCTTTCATAAATTAACTTTCTACGAATACTGTCTGTACTTTTTTTTACCCAGTTGGTTAGTTATCGACCAATATCGATATTTATGTCTATTTAGATTTCCATTTAGCATAAATGACATTCATCAGAGAATAAAATATTACAATGAAAAAGAATCATTTAACTGTATTGAATTAGAGGTATCAGTGTATTTCTAATTTCCTTTGAAACTGTTGGCGTGTCTTTAATAGCTAATTCGACATCCATAAAATTATCCGTCTGTAGAATCTGCATTGGCACTACACTGTTGATGACATTATTTTAGTTCACGTTAGTTTGCTTTTCAGAAAGTTTTTGTCATTCTTTTGAGATTCCAGTCTCAATAGCAATAGTGTACTATACTGAGATATGTTAGTATCCGTCCTAATCCAATTGCAGAGGAATTTACTATCAAGCATTCAAGAGACTGAGATATTACCCACTACACCTTTCAGATCGTGTTAAATGATAATAAGATCTCGTGAGTTTATCTTATCTAACAATCCGAACTGCGTCTGCAGTTTTCTTTTACTTATGGAGTATTTAAAAAAAAAAAGATTACAGACACTAACATCACTCTATCTTTAGAATTTGTGTGTACTTATTTCTAGGCAGCAAAAAGAAATGATTATTTCTGAAATAGATTCGATACTGTTCTATTTTACTACATTGAAGTCAGAATTTTATCAAGTGTGTTTCTAGAACAAAGTTTCTTATAGAGGTGGGTAGTTTGCGAACGACCGATTCAAAAAACCGATTCTTCTCATAGAACTAAATGAAGTAGTTCGCAATTTCCAAGCGAACTAGTTCTCGGCGAACTACTTTTCGGTCAGACAAATTTAGTGCGCGAAGTTTTAAATTCATTCCTTATAGACCTGTATGGAAAATATTACTAAAATTGAAAATATCTTTTATAAATAATAATTTTTATTTATATGACAAATACATACATATTGCTGTGGTACTTTAAATTTTAAAAAAATAAGAAAAATGTAAAAAAATGTGATAAAGTAGATATAGGTAGATATTTAGTCAATATTTTAAAAATAAACACAAATAAACAAGACACGAACGTATTTTAAGGTAATTTATTTAATAAATAATTAGATACACAAGTAGATACATAATCAGTACACTAATTTTAATTTTATATTCCCCTTAAATAAATAAAGATGGTTGACCCCTAATATTGATGCGAATATGCAACGCTATGAACATTCATGAGGCGTGATCCAAGGATTGTAAGTACTTGAAATTTTCAAACAAATTCGAATATAAGAATTACATATTGTATAAAGCAATGTTCAAATACTGACATCGATTTTAAAAGGATATATGGTGACCTTAAAGCAATATTATTGGCAACTAACAGAAAAGTAGGTCAAGTTCAAGAATGAATTTTTTAACTGCGAGAACCTAAGAAATATTGTAATATTTAAAGTATCACTACTGTAATCATTATAACTATTAAAAATAAAAGTCTATGTGGGAATATGCACGTTTCACTGGTATCTTCTGAATAAAATAATATTGAATGTACGTTGAGATATACGACTTGTTTATTTCTTTTCCACGCGAATATACTCCAAGAAACTTCAAGCTAAAACAAAAATACGATATTAGACAAAGTATAATATAACACAAATTAGAAAGTACCTACTTACCAAATAAATAAAATCTACCGATATTGATTAAGTATGCGAGTACATAAAAATGTAAACAAAGTTGAAATTCCAAAATGGCAGTGATCGACCAATGGGAACAAAGGTTAGACAAATGGTTAAAAAATCTGTCACAGAGGGAGCAGTTAAGCAAATTCAAACAAGAATATGAAAACAATTTCGGTATAAAAAAAAATTAGCATTCTTCAATTTTTCTTGCCTATAAAAAGGGGCAACGTAGCCAAAATAGGGAGTTCTTCAAGAGTTCTTCAGCTGATCCCGACTACCAAAGAAATGAAAAGAAGCAACAAAATCTTCAAAGGCAGAAAACGCTTTTAAGATTTTAACACGCGTAATAATAAGTAAAAACAGATACATTGGATACAGTGTAGTGAGAGTACACGGATAGTATATTCAAACAGAAAGCGCGCCAAGAAATAAGAGAGCGCGGGAAGCAGTCGTTCCTTCAGTGGATAAAAATCGCTTTCCGAAGAAAAGCGCAAACAAAAGGACTACCAAGAAAGATGGAATCCAATAATTTTCTGGATGAGTTCGAAAAGATCTACAACGAATCGGCGTAAATACAAGCATGATAATAAAGTTTCACTTGCAATCTAATAATCAATAAATAAATACAATAATTTATGTGTGTTCAAATATAATATAATAAATACAAATTGTTGTTCAAACATTTACTGAATCCCATTATTGTTTAACCGAAGTCCAACGTGCAAATCTTGGATTAGGTGACTCAATAAGGGATATAAATAATTCAGCCTCAATCACAATAAAATAAATTGTTATTTAAACACTTAAGAATTCCATTATTGTTTAACAGAAGTCCAACGTGCAAATATTGGATTCGGTGACTCAATAAGGGATATAAATAATTCAGCCTCAATCACAATAAAATAAATTGTTATTTAAACACCTAATGAATTCCATTATTGTTTAACCGAAGTCCGACGTGCAAATCTGGGATTAGGTAATTCAATAAAGGATATCAATCAACTAGGCTTACAAAAAATTTTAAAAATTAGAGGATAGGCTTTGAACACATATAAAGAGATAATTAGAGAAACAATCATAACACATTAAAATAAGAAAAATTGCAATATGCTTGTACTTCAAAGGACAAAATAAATCATATAAATGAATCTTAAGTATTATATAAATAGGTTAAAATAACCACATGTTTTTATATATTTAGGATTATAAATAAAAATAAGTATTATTGATATCCATTCTTTTATTCATTTATACCCGTCCCAAAGAGAAGTAAAGACATTAGAATAAGTGAGAGAGCAAATAAATCAATTTTAAAAAAGGTAAGGAAAGTAAACATCAAACAACACAGTTAGAACCCAGAACATACAGAAATGCTGTATTACAATTAACTATCCAGTAATTTATGAATCAATTTCCAGATAAAAACTATCGGTTATTAACCATAGTACATATCACAGCAATATGTGTATAAAACAAAATAAAAATAAAATTTGCATTTGCAGAATAAAATAAATGTTCTATGCATTTATAAACACATTATTATTTAGATAAAGTGATAATAATTTATTATTTTAACAAAACACACATTTCTATTAGCCCAATATAAATAATAAAAACAACGTCAATGGATGAACTTAAGAAGTGAATAATAAATTATGATAAGAAACATAATTTCTTTAAATTTTTTGCATTTGCATGTGAGTCTACTTCTTTTTTCACATAGCACTTGACCCGCTTTAGAAAAAAATCTTTCGCAGGAGACAGAGGTGGCAGGAACACACAATCTTTTTTCTACCAATTCAAAAACTCCTAGATAAACTTTTTCACGTTCTCTCCCCCACAACAACGGGTCCTTTACTAAAATAAAAAATCTAAAACTATGAGGGAATTAAAGGGAACTTGTAGATTTACTAATTATAAAGAATCATTTTGTATTATCAACTTTACGTGTGCAGTAGTATATGGATGAGAACCACTCTACTCTTTGTTGTATCGTCTTATCATCGTGTTAAACGCTCTTGTACTATAATTTAATTTTTTATAGTCTCTATAATATAGTGATTGGTTGTTAGTTTAGAAATATTATTGTAAAATACTAAATAAGTCTACCTATAGTTTTTTCATATATTTACGGATTTACAATTAATAATTCAAGCGGTGAAGAATACTGTGTTACAAAACAAAGCATATATACTGCTAATCTTTAGAAGTTATAAATAGTTCTTCAGGAAATATTCCTACGAACTAGTTCTTCCATGTCAATTAGTTCGCATGAACTAGTTCATCGATTCGAACTATTATGCCCATCAATAGTTTCTTATGAAAATGTATACAGAATAGGTATATTGAGGAAATAAACTGTAAGTTTTGTATCACAAAAATATTAATTTAGAAGTATGCATGAACTGGCTGTTTGCTATTTCACTTTGCAAAGTCAGATTTACTTCAACTTTCTTAATCCTATTTAAACAATGATACAATTTATTACGACAATAATTTTTATTTTACTTCAGTTTTATGGTGTTTTTATGGCCTCCATTGTTATACCGACGCTATCGACATTCGTTCTCATTCCGGTGTTGCTACTCCCTCCAACACTTTAATGCCAAAAGGAGGTTAGCGAGCTTTACAGTTCCACATGCATATATATAGTCGAGCGTGGCGAGATGTTTATGAAGCAATTGTCGGAAGAAAATTTCTGTTCGTTTTGTGCATCCAAAGTCTGGAAAGAACAAGTGTCTGCATGTGGTAAATTCGTTTTTCGCTATCTATGCGTTATTAAATTTTTACGAGCGAATATTGCAGCCGATATTTGGATCGATAGCTGCTTACATCGCTCGCTCGTGATAAAAATCAAGTCGTCTCTGATGAGGTTTTTGAAAACGTACTCTGATAAATCAATATAAGACTAAATTTTTTAACATGTAAGGAAAGTTGAAGTAGCTTCGTCGTAAAATGAAACATGTTTTCATGCTCGTGTTTGCCAGTGTTTTCGGAATTTTATAAATAAATTATTGTATACATCGCTCCCTGTAGATATCTTATAAAATATAGACGATAAATCAATGAGTCTTTGTGCGCACTATTTTTTGTTCATATGAAATAACTGACTAAGTATTAGAATCAGGCCTTGTATTATAGGTTCATTTCATAGAACTATATTTGAACTAACGAAATAGTTACCGCACTTTTGAGTTTCGAGAGTAAATCTTTGTACTTTATAAAGCTTCAAACTAGTCTTGTTACGTACCAAGCACATACCGTGCCTTCAAATTCTTACCTCATTAAAGTAGTCTGTTTTTAAGTAATTAATTAATCAATGTTGGTGTACATGCTAAGGTTTTGAAAACTTTAAATTTTAACAATTATACTTAAATTCAAATTAGAGACGCTTATTATTATTTGTGTCTGATTACGTGCACTATCACCAACCATTAAAAAAAGCATGGCCGTCTCTAACGAGGAAAGTATTTGAATGCATTGTATTTGAAAATGCTTCCTTACGTGATTCTTGCAAAACCTCGATTAACTCATATCATCGTTAATAAATCAATATCCTTTATCCTCATCTTTAATCTGGAATACACTACAAAATGAACAAATAATAAGGTATTTCGTATTTTATAGATCACCAGCCACTTGTTATCCAATTATATAAATAAAATTAAACCCTCTTTAAAAATACAACATTTCAATAGTGCGCCCATGGGCCATGAGTCATCAACCTTTCGTGTCCGCTCCCCAGTTACAACGGAGCTTGTAAACGAGAAGAGCTGACCAATATGTCTGTAGACAACGTTGACTACAAGTCTGACACCATCATTATTTCTGTACCTAAATCAAAAAATAATTTCCGAGATTCTTCGCAATTACAGATACAATATGGATCGATTTAATTAAGAAATATTATAACTTGCGGTTTATTAATACTAGTCATAAGCGATTTTTCTTGACTTCTCGCAATAGTCAGTGTATTAATAATCCAATGAGTATTAATATAGGCAAAATTCCGAAGGAGATTGCGAGTTTTAAGAAATTGTCAAATCCAGAATTGTTTACAGGGCACTGTTTTAGAAAATCTAGTGCAACACATTTGGCAACTCGTGATGGTGATTTGTTGACCTTAAAAAATCATGGGAGTTGGAAGTTCTCAGTTCTGGCTGAGGGTTATATTGAATCCTCCTTAAACAAGAAGAATACAAACATTTGGGATGTTCGAACGAAACCACTACAATTGATGGAAATAACAGTTTATTCTATCAACAAGTACGAGTAGTTTGCCTGGTGTTACTCTAAATGCCCAAGATACATTTCATGTATCTATCAATGTATATAGTAACTGTACAATTCAAGAACATAATTCAAAATAAAATATTGAATAGGTTATTTTTGAAGAATGGATCGTTGCAATTTCCTTTTATTTATTTTGCCCATAGTGACATATATTTCTAAATAGTTGTAAAATATTTTATTTCGTTTCATTTTTACGCATCATTTTCCATGAGTTAGTAGCGTTATTATGACATCAGATTAGAAAAACATTTAAAACATACGCAATTGTTAGAAGTAAACTAACAATAATACCCGTCTTAAACTTTCTACATTGAATGAAGAAAGCCGAAAGACTAGCGGCAGATATAAAAGAAAAAACATAGTGTGACTGCCGCATTTACTAAATCTAACGGGAACGTACTAAAATATAGTAAGAGAACATTTGTTTCCACGACACTTTTATAGGTTTTAACGACTGTACTTTTATGAAAAAAGGATATTCTTTTTATAGTTTTAGCGCGAGTGTTGCAAGTTGTTAACGTATTTAAGCTATTAGCGCCGGGTGCACAACAATACATAAAAAGGAATGTACTTTTCATTGCCGAGTGTTTCTTTAAGGCTGGCGTAGCGTACGCTGCACTGAACAATATTCACGTTGAAAACATGCTCACATTTTTTTGATAAGAAATGGAAACTATTAATTTAATTATTATAAAAAGTACACAGTTATGTTAAGGAAACTTGATGAATTGTAACTAAATAGGTTTGACAAGCAAAATTAATTTATATGTAGCTAGACAGACAATATGGGTCGCTAGGGTATGATCGAAAAGAAAAGGTTGTTAGAAAAATCTTTTTATTTGAAAAGAGGTACATAAAAATTTTATGTCTGATGAGTATTAGAATATATACAGGCTGACGCACTTCCAGTTTCACCGGAAATGCACGGAACTTAATTTTTTTTAAACGACTCACCCTATATATTTTTGGATTTTCTTGTACTGCTTTAAATTGTCTGTTCAACTGCATTTTCTTTTTCAAAATTGAGCCAATAGTTTTTGAATTATTAAATTTTTTAAAAATATTTGACCAAAACACGTGTTCAGAAAAAATCATTTTCACATTGTTTTTACAAGTGAAAACATTAACTTTGGTGGTGCTTGTAGCCAAGAAAATTCTGCATCATTTGGTAAAGTTGCACTCGACAATACCTCAAAAAACTTTGTTTTTTCAAAACCTACTTCCCGAAATTTTCACATACCAAAAACATATTTCTTTTAAATGGAACACCCAGTATTTTATTGTGGCATTTTGATCCCTCTTTTATTCTCTTTCGTTTTTGTTAACAATGCCCTATTCCTATCTTTTGTAATTTTTGAGATAATCACTATAGGAGCAATTAGCGGTCAATTACAGAACTACGGCAGCTGTTCTGTGCACCCAAATATTCGTTCAATAAAGGCTGGAATGTGGCTGACTGCCTGAGTCAACTGTTAAAGAAAGTCGGTATACATTTATGTCAAACTTATAAAAGCATCGCTATTAGTTATCATCCAAATGAATTATTCTTATGAAGAGTTAATAGATATGATTGACGCTTTGGGTGAAACTGAAAGAAACTCTTTGCTAGCATCCAGACTTTATGCACAGCGATCCCTGGTAGAAGTTAACCGAAGCCAGAAACCTTCGAAGGTATAAAGCGGACGGTTTGAGTGAACAGAAAGTATTGATCATGAAAGAAAGAGCGGAAAAAAGCAATAACTGGTGAAGATAAGACGTTTATCGATGGTACTTGCGAGTGTAGTCGAACACCTCCATACTAGTACTACGAAAATTAGTCGTCAGTTAGATGTAAGTCAAATTTGAGAATCTAGAATAATTAGGAAATATGAAATTCACTCGTAGCATATTGATACACAGGGTTAGATGAAAGAAATTTTCAGAATCGCTTACATTTTTGTCAATTGTCAGCAGATAAATTATCCTGGCTTTCTCAATTTTTTGTTGTTTACCAACGAAGCCACCTTCTATTAAAGTGACTACGTTCATCTTCACAATTTCCGTTATTATAACACATAACCCCCCCCCCCTCCCTCACTTTATCACACCAGTAAACTTTCAAAATCGTTGGTCATTAAAAATGTGGGGAGAAATGGTGGGTACTTTTTGAAGACATCTTCAAATATGTCAGTAAACATAACCTTTATTTTATTTCGATGTTAACCAACAGTGTCAAAAATGACATACTGCAAATGGACATTGCCAGAATTAAAAAATTGAAATACGATGCTCTTTATTCAGTAAAATTATTACTTTTGGGATAGTTGGATTTAACATTTACTTTGTTTGACAGTTGACTAAGGAAGTCGGGCGCCATTCCTACCTTCCATTGGTTGAACGAATATTTTGGTGCATAGAACAACAGCGCTTGTAGTTCTTTAATTGACCGCTAATTGCTCATACAGTGATTATCTCAGAAATTACAAAAGGTAGATATTGTTAACAAAAATGAAAGAGAATAAAAAAAGGAACAAAATGCCTCAATAAAATAATGGGTGTTCCTTTTAAAAAAAATAAGTTTTTGGTATGTAAAAATTTCCGGAGTAGGCCTTGGAAAAACAAAGTTTTTTGTGGTATTGTCGAGTGCAACTTTCCCAAATGATGCAGAATTTTCTTGGCTACAATCACCAGCAATGTTAATGTTTTTACTTTTAAAAACTATGTGAAAATTATTTTTTTCTAAACACTTGTTTTGGTCTAATATTTTCAAAAAAAATTAATAACTCAAAAACTATATAACAGTTGAACAGACAATTTAAAGCAGTACAAGAAAATCCAAAAATATATAGGGCGAGTCATTTAAAAAAATTAAATTCCGTGCATTTCCGGTGAAAATATTTTTACAATATGCGCAATAAGCAACCATTAATCTCTCAGTAATTGTTTTTTCTCTTATTTAAAACTCAAAAGAGCAATTGAAGAAACGGCTACTAATGACTCAGCTTGTATATCCAAATATATAATAATAATTACCTCTGTAAATACATATATTACAACTTGATTGGAAGTATTTTATATACATGACACATTCTAAGAGGAAGAGATTGTTGGAAGATTTGTGATGCAGCTTGAATTGTGATGGAGCATTTGTAACTTAATTGGCCTACGTCATTTATCTAAAAGGTCAGATAAACATGTTTATTTACAACCATACATACATGACTTTTCAAATATTTGAAAGTGCCACTTTCCTTCCCGCCCTCATTTCCCAGGCTCAATTTCAATTAAATATTTGTTTATTTTTAATTTTTCTTAATTCATTAAAAAAAAACCTTTCAACCACTTTTTTATGAACTTTTTAATTGTTCATAATATGTCTATTTAACACTTAAATGATTGGAAGTAGAAATAGTTATAAGAATTGAATCAAACGAACTATAACAATCCCATAAGCATGCACATACTTTCTTATTTTTGATGTACCGGACCCACATAACACTATTAATTGTATAGGTTGAAATGTGGTTTTGTTCATAAGAGAACGAAGAATCAACACATTTAATATATATTTAATTTTCTGTGTTTTCGTTAAAAACTTGTCCATGACTTTTAAAATGTTAATACGGCGAGTTTTAGAATTACTAATACACAAATATTGTATACGTTCTACGGATATTACTAGTACGTATTACGAAACAAGTGCATCCAGCATATTGAATTGAACTTCAAACATATTGCCGTGGTCTCTTGCATATTAATAAGATAATAGTAATAGCATTAAGATTTAATTTAAGTATATAAAATATAAAAGAGACAATAATAATAAGTTTTATTGTATTCCAAGATTTAACATGAGTATATTAAGTTGCATACATTTTAAAGTGAGAAAACATAGACATAAAAATGAATTTATATTTACAATTTAGATATCAAACAGGTATAAAATAAAAGACGAGATAAAATTTAAGCTATATAAATTTCTCTTATAGAAAAGGGAAAAGAATTAGTCATCTAAATGCAATAAGATTGTATGAAGAAAACAAAATCTGATATGCACGGGAGATAATATAATTGAATAAATTATGTAAACTTGAGAACGTGCATAAGGTAATAAAACTTTATTAAATAAATCATGCAAAAAGAATAAAAATTCACCTTAACTAATGACTATATAAGTAAATAAATAAAAAAGGATATAAATAAAGATATTCTGAGACCATACAATCTGCAGTAGTGTTTTTATGAACGACAGCTGGCAATAATAAAATACATTCATGAATTCGTATATGTAGTATTATGTTTCATAAGCTGTAGAAAGGTTTTGTACGGTTTTGATGACCTACAAAAAGAAAATATAATGTAAACTTGGTTTGTAGTTTATTACAGATAAATATATCACCATTGGAGAAATGCTGGACAATTTGTGAGAAACTTTTGAAGTGCAAACGGACCATTCTCGGGGTGTTGACATTTGGAAGTGAGGGAACTGTCAAAAGACAACAAGTGCGTGTGTGTGTGTGTTCGAATCACAACGGCAACCTGAAAAGCAAAGAGCTCACTGAAGACGCAGGGTGACAACTCAAATGGTAGTTTCTGAGGATGGCGTTGAGAGCGGTCACGTGTTTTCCCGAGGATATAAATTGAAAACAAGAATCGACAAGATTCATTCATTCATTGATTGATTCACGGATTAGCTAGTTATCTGAAAAGAGAATAACAGTAACTTAAAATCGTAGGGTTAGATACACCACGATTCATATTTATTTCTTTTGTATTAGCGTATTAATTTTTATTTGCATTTAAGTTTCATTCATTTATTTTCTTTGGTTAATTGTCTTTGTATTTTTAAAAATAATGGAGATGCAAATGGCAGAATTTGAGAAGGTTTTCAATGCTTCAAAGTAAGTTTGATACAAAGAGTTATCAATGTGGCTATGCGTGTATTGAAATATAACGTGCAAATGTATATTCAATATAACGTTGTGCAACAGGGATAATAAATGTTTTCCTGTAATAGTAATAAGCATTCATTAGTTTCAAGTTTACAAAAATGAAATTATTAATGGTGTTGGGTGTTAAGAGGATATAGCGTGCAAATGTATATTTTCTGGCACTTTATTAGGCATCATTAATGTTTACGATAATTTTTGATTATAAGTTAATGACTTAAAATTAAATTTTTAATAAGGAAAGTGTTTCTGGGTAGCGGACTCTGAGATGCTAGATATAACACGTGCGAATGGTTATAGATAGTAATCAGATTCAAGCTTTTTCTCCGAACATTGACCATTGCGAAGTTCTAAGTTTGTCAGAGCATTACGTGCGAATATAATGTCTCTGATGGAATAGAACTAGCATAAAATATAAATAGTATACAAAAGTTAATTGAATTTTATTTGTTTTGAAACAGGAAAATATTTTAGATTTCTATTTGATTAAGTATAAGAAAAATATATTCGTACCATAAAACGTTACAACCTAGAACAAGGTACAAACGTTTTCTCTTAATTATGTTTCTTTTAAATAAAATGGTGAATATAGTATAGCGATGCTATCTATTATGTAATAAATGTTAAATAAATTATACAATTATGTTTTATATGGTTTCTGGTTTTCATTTAAATAAGCTATAACCTTATCCCAATCATAAGTAAAACAAGAGATTTGACGAGAGAGGAGAAATTTAGATACACTGATAGAATTCACGTATACTTATAAAGTACGTGCTGTTAAGATAAATAAAATATACATTAAGGATAATAAAAATTATCATCATCTTTATTATTTATGTTGCTGGAACAGCACACAACATAATTTATTTGGCAAAGCCTAATGTATGGCAATATTACAATTATTATATTCCAAATAGTCATGTTGCCACAGCAATATGTTGTTAAATGTAAATTCCTTGTTTGCTTTATTGCTTTTCCATTTAACATGCAAAAATGCAAGCATGCATTGTGCACGTTAAGCGAACGCTGATATAGCACCATCGCATCACCTGTATAGTTTTTAGTAAAATATTCGAATATTTCGAAAGTAAGTATTTCTTTGTTTTAATTACTGGACGATACGTTAGCGCATTCATGCTCGTTAACTGACTTTCTTGGCTTTCCGCTTGACTCGTTGTCGATCTTCTAAATTCTGGAATGTTTGACATTCCACGCTGAGAGTTAGATTAAAACATTACGGAGAATTCAGATTTGCTTTTGTCCGTCGGGTTATTTCATCATCTTGACGACTACCACCGCGACGGACGCTCTAACCGGCGTAAACGGTTTTATTAAAACAACTCTTGTGCATTATTCTTTCGGTCCCTGGAGTTCTTCCGTCTCGAAATGGTCGGAGAAAGATGGCCGTCGCCGATAAGCATTCCTCTAGAGGTAATAAAATTCCTCCGCTTTTCTTTCTGGATAAAACAACGGCAAATGAGATAAAATGTCTGGAAACGTGTAGAATGTACAAACTTAATTAAACGTTGTTTGTATGGATTTGTAGCGATTGCAATTAATAACTTTCCTGTTTTCGTTTCTTTCCCCAAATTGTAAATATTGATTTTAATTTAAATACTAATTTTATTCCATTAATTTCTATATTAGTGTCCGTAAATATTCGCACTTGAATTCATATGATTAATAACGAGTAAAAGTAGACTTGATTGTCATGCCCGCTTCTGTGATTTTGCTATAGGTTTTAGAGTGTTGTGCCATTCAATATGACTGAAGCTTGAAACTAGAAACCTGGCATTGGCGTGCTTTGAAAACATGTTTTCGGTTCCCGAATATATGAAATATTTACTTTCTGTGGTTTTACATGAGTTCGATGTATCTGATCTACTAACTTCTAATGATTTATATCTGAATTGCTAAATCAGCCAAAACACATTTAAAAGGTCTTTTGCTTGTGCTTGGCTTTTTTATTACTTCATCTTAACATCGTTGACTGAAATTACCTTTTATTTGATTTCGCATTTTGTCACGTTAATAATTTTTTCTTTATTAACACTAATGCTTGATTGTGCTTCGCTCTTTTACTACTTCACCTCAACACCTTTCGGAGAAATAAATCTTGATTTGATTTGACAATTTGTCATGTTAATTATTTTCACACACTATGGTTTGCTTATCTTCTTATTCTGCAATATTTTTTCCTTGGTAAAAAGATTTGTGATTCTGTATGGGTAAATAAGAAGTTTCAAGTTACTTTGTGATCAATTTGATTACGAGCATATTCCTTAATAAACATTTCTATGGAGTATTTCCAGTTTCCTTGTTCATTCCACCGGGCATTACGAACAAAGGCCCATCTTGGCAATTAAACGGTATTGTTAAACTTAATTTAAATATTTTTCAACGATATTAAGCTCAATTAGTTGAAGATAAATATGTTTATATATATTTTGTGATAAGGGATTTTTCTTTTGCATTTATTTCATGTCTCTGCAGTCTAACAAATTCATAAATACTTATAACCGCACTTATTACAATGACAATTATATGAAAACTACTTAAATATGGTAGGGAACGCCATTAACAAATTGGAATTACATAGGACAACAAAATTAGTAAACTACTTAAACCGCTAACTTCACATTCAAAAGTGGAAGTAGATATTGATGTCAAGTCCGTGGAAGATAGAAAAAGATCATGTCAGTCAGCTTCGATCCCATGTTGTAATTTATTACTGCTAGCATAAGAAATAGATATGCCCTCTTACGCTACATAACACCTTTTGTTATTTTGATGCTTTTCCATACTGCTGTCCATAATATTTATATTCTTAATATTATTCCACGCTATTTCTTTCTTTATTAATTTCTTATAAAATAATATTTATGCTGCCTTCATATAATATATGAGTGACAACTTCAATACTCAAAAAGTATGTATGCATACAATTCAAACTCTCTTAAATTTATTAGTGGAATTTAAGACGTCAAATGAGTACCCGAATCAGTCAACAAATTATCATAACTTATATTCGAATGCACCAATTACACAAAACCGAGTTTACAAATTTTATAATCAACAAACAGATTCTAAGGTCATTAAGAATGTTTTGATTTTTAAAATACCTAAATGTTGATATTTATAAGATATACGATTGATCAACCATTGAGTAACCATGACATTTATGCGCCGAGCTATTTCGTGTCATAGAAAAGCTATAGTAGAATAGTTTTAGCAACCGATACCGTAAAAGTGCGAATAGTGATGTTTTTAATTACATAGTTTAATTTTAATGTTTTGAAAACTTTCCGCTTGATGTTATTTTGTAGTTGGACTGAATCGCCCTGTAGACGATTCAGTTCAACTACAAAATTACATTTCCATTTCTAAATTAACAGGTTATTGTTTTTTTTCAATTTCTTCGTGTAGAGAAACCATTTTAGATTGTGTCTCCGTCATTGGAATTTTTTTTATGGCTTGGATTTTGGAGAGAGCTTGACGAGGATATTCAAGGCATTCTCCTGGCAACAATATTTTTTTACTGATAAAAAGATATTGAATTAAAATGGCTTAGATAATCAAATATATTTTATTATTCAATAGAATATATTTAGAATATATTTTTATATATTTATTTATGACAGTTACGGAGCAGCTATAAAACTGTGATGATTGTATAGAATTGTTATTTCTAATAATTTTGATTCATTTTTTTTCGTTTAGGTGACCTGAATAATTAAGTTTTAAAGTATCATTTATTTTAAAGATCTCCTCACTTACTTGGAAACAATAATTCCAGTATTTGGATCTCATCAAATCATATTCCTCGTCTATAACATTCTAAAATAATTTGAAAAACTTATTGAAACATTTTATGAAAAAACGACCACTGTTATCATCATTATCCTAATCTAATGCTGGCGTGTCTTCTTCTAAGTCTACTGGACTGTATATCTACAATTGTCTAGTCAAAAGTCTAGAAAGTCCTTGGAATTTCTCTTGTAAAGTGCCCACTACAGATTTGGCTTGTTACTTCAATCTGTGGTTAGTATTTATTAAATGTGGGCATCTCATTGACTAACACCAGTCTTTCTCATACTCAACCAACTATCCCTTACCACATTTCTTTCTTTCTTTTTGAAGTGTAAACTTCTTTGGGCGCGTTGCGTTGATTGTGGGCACTAAACAAGACTGAGCCGTCACGCTCGGCCATGTAACGCTCGTTCGGGTAAATTCGGCTCGATTCGACTAAGGGAACGAGAGAAATATATCATATAGAGGTATTTAATTTCAATTAAATTGAAATTTAAATGAATAAATAAATTCATGTCCCCGAGCTGATTCAATCCCGAGCCGCACGGGTGAAAAGCCGGCACGTTAGCATCAGACCAGCGCGGGACTCGTAAGCGAGGTCTATTTACATATATATATATATATATACATGCGTCCGAACCGACCCAGAAGCGTATCGGAAAATCTCTCCGTCAAGGAACCCTTTAAAGTTGTTCGTACACCCACGCGATTATATTTCACGGACTGTGTTGCGTTCGCCAATTGGTAACTTCGCGGACGGTTAACCAAAAAATTTGTTGTGGGTGTATGAGACATTATTATACATACTAAAAGCGAGCAGGACCCTTTACCGCTCTCACGGATTTAGTAGAGGAGGGGAAATGCGGGTAAAATGCGAAAACGACCTTTGAGTGTTTGACGAATTGAGGCTTTTGAGGGGAAATTTCAGAGTTTCGTGTGGTCGGGTGTACAATTCTACTTTGTATAGGCGTATTTTTATCGCTTCGAACGGTCGTTAAGGCGGCGAAAGGAATTTTTGAAAATTTTAGAACGTGAAGGAAATCACGCTGCATCAATTTTTTCGCCCATAAGGAGGACGTGGGAAACAAAAATTCCTCTGGAGCCTTTTATACTGAAAATCCCGACAAACGTCAAAGTGACAGTCTATTCGAAATGTATCCAAACTTTCACTTTTAGGCCTGATATTCCAAATTTTAAAGCTTTCGAGGGCGCAACAAGATTCAAAATTTTAAAGTACTGACATTTCAGGACCCTTTAGTTGCATATTCCCAGTTTAAACTGGTAGAGATACAAAGCTACGAACATTTTAAAGATCATCTGCAGACGGATACGGTTTAGCGAAATGGATGAAAAATCCCGACAAACGTCAAACTGACAGCCGGTCTCATACGCATTCACATTTTCAGTTTTAAGCTTGAAATTCCAAATTTTGAAAGTTTCGAGGACACAACAAGATTCAGAAACGTAAACAAGTGACATTTCGGAAACGTTCACTTGCGCGTTCCCAGTTTACAGAGGTACCTAGACGAAGGTACGAGTAATTCCAAGTCCGTTTGCAGAGGTATTTGGTCAGAAAAATGGCCGATTCAATCTGCACTGATACCAATGCATTCCGGACGGGCGAAAAATAAAATCAGATTATCATGTGCACTGCCGGTCAATACATTACGGTCCGACGAATGTTCATCATGTCCACATAATACGTAACGGTCCCGCTTGATTTAATATTTTCATCTATACATGTGTTGTCGAGTAATATTTTAATAATGATTTGAATTAAAATACGATAATTTCAGAACGCGTATTTCCTCAAAGGGGAAAAAGAAGAGGTTTGCTTTCGACATTTATGTGCCCCTACGAAATAATTTTACTTAAACGACTACGCAAACGTGCACGGTGGGCGGAGTTGGCTGAAATCAATTTCTATCTATTCTGATTAAAAGCAAAATTAGGCACTCGAGGGTTTTTACGGTCGCCCGTCACTAATTCTAAATTGACGTCCGAATGTGAAATTTTAGATACGGGGGTGTGTGTACGGACGCCGATCACAAATCCAAAGTCAAAATGACAAAGGAAATTAAATGGCCGAAGAGTTTTTTGAAAATTGACGTATGAATGCGAATTTTTAAATACGGGGGTGTGTGCGGACGCCGATCACAAATCCAAAGTCAAAATGTCAAAAAAAAAAAATGGCGGAAGATTTTTGAAAATTGACGTACGAATGCGAAATTTTAGATACGGGGGTGTGTGTGGACGCCGATCACAAATCCAAAGTTAAAATGTCAAAAAAAAAACAAAATGGCGGAAGATTTTTTGAAAATTGACGTACGAATGTGAAATTTTAGATACGGGGGTGTCTTAGGTAGCCGATCAAGAATACAAAGTCAAAATGTCAAAAAAAAAATGGCCGAAGATTTTTTGAAAATTGACGTATGAATGCGAAATTTTAGATACGGGTATGTCTGCGGACGCCGATCACCAATCCATAGTCAAAATGTCAAAAAAATCAAAATGGAGGAAGATTTTTTGAAAATTGACGTACGAATGTCAAATTTTAGATACGGGGGTGTCTGCGAACGCCGATCTCGAATCCAAAGTCAAAATGTCAAAGAAAAACAAAATGGCGGAATTTTATTGAAAATTGACGTATGAATATGAAATTTTAGATACGGCGCTGTGTGCGGATGCCGATCACAAATCCAAAGTCAAAATGTCAAAAAAAAACAAAATGGCGGAAGTTTTTTTGAAAATTGACGTATGAATGTGAAATTTTAGATACGGGGGTGTCTTAGGTCGCCGATCACGAATCCAAAGTCAAAATGTCAAAAAAAAAAAAATGGCGGAAGTTTTTTTGAAAATTGACGTATGAACGTGAAATTTTAGATACTGGGGTGTCTCAGGTCGCCGATCACGAATCCAAAGTCAAAATGTCAAAAAAAAACAAAATGGCGGAAGTTTTTTTGAAAATTGACGTACGAATGTGAAATTTTAGATATGGGGGTGTCTCAGGTCGCCGATCACGAATCCAAAGTCAAAATGTCAAAAAAAAACAAAATGGCGGAAGTTTTTTGGAAAATTGACGTATGAATGTGAAATTTTAGATACGGGGGTGTTTTAGGTCGCCGATCACGAATCCAAAGTCGAAATGTCAAAAAAAAAATGGCGGAAGTTTTTTGAAAAATTGACGTATTAATGTGAAATTTTAGATACGGGGTTGTCTCAGGTTGCCGATCACGAATCCTAAGACAAAATGTCAAAAAAACAACATGGCAAATGTAATATTTCGGAAAGGTTCGTCGAAAAGTATTTGGATCTGAGCACATTCTTCCTTGATAACTTTTACATGATTTATGTTTAACATTAAATTATCCTTCTCGCTCTTCAGTGTTTAGTGTAACGGTTTGTGTAAATAAGTAAAGAAAAGTTCTAAATAATATATACGATTGGCATCACACAATCTGGTTCAAAAGTTTATAAAATCGGCCTTTCTAAAAAGCCTCATGACAGTGATCGCGTTCTACGGGAAACGGTAATTGCAGACAAATTTGTGTTGCTTGGATGACAAACTTCAAAAGGTTATTATGATTTATGTCAAAAGGTGTATTTATAAGTCTCGAAATGGCATGTGTAGGTAGGATACTTAACAGGTAAAATTTTACAATATCTCAAATTTAATGTCCTTAAATTATTGGCGCATGTTTATTTAAAGTTGACATAATATTTGAATGTAACCTTCAACATTAAAACGCCCTAACAACTACAACGGCAAATTTAGACGTATTTTTAATTATTCATATTATTGCACTGTATTAGTTGATTAAGTTCAATAAAGGGCCGGTTTCCCCAATTCCGATTAAAATGCCGATGACCATATTCAGTAGATAAAATACATGATAGTACGTTTTTGCAAAAACCGGTTGGCGCTGATCATTGATTAAAATAGCGGTTGGTATGTTTTTCCAACACCGGTTAGCGCTAATCATTGATTAAGAACGTTATTAAATGAAGATATTTTAACCGCTGTTTTACCAAACCTGATAAAATATTAAACAGTAATTACGATTACTTACACATGCGCGTAACCTAGGAGATTTGGATTTTTATTAGTATTGACTGCGATTATGTTTTCTTATCCATTTGTAATTAATAATTGTTTTTATTAGTGTTTTAGTAATTGTATTGCTTCTTCTATACATGAAATTAACAGTATAATTAAAAATAAAATATAATATTGAATATGTGTAACTTTTAGCTTACTAGGGAAATATTTGTGTTTTGGAAGCTTTTTAATTTTGTTACATTTCTGGGACTTTATCTCAGTTGCTAAAAATCCTAAATATTTGTGAGAATTTATGCCTGCGCATGGTCTTTTCTTCTTTGTAATTGCTTTTAACAGCATCTTATTAAAACTAATCCTTTATATGTTTGCGAGCTGTATGTTTGAAGTTTATCATTTTTAATTGACTTGCGAACTAATTTTGAGTATGTGACAGACGAATATTTCAAATCTGCTGACCAAAATTTCATAATGAAAGCGCTATTCCACTTCAAATAATTGAGGTGAAAAATATCTCAGTGTCAAACTGATTTTTAGGTTATTTTTTATTAATGTTGTGCGTGCCTATTTTAAATTGTTTCTGAGCAATTGACATACTTTTTGTTAATATACTAAATGTTTCCACTGTTATTTCAAGAGCGTATTATCCCGATTGTTTCAATGAAAGTGATGCGCTTATTCAGCATATTGTTTCTTCGGATACTTTAACATCATTCTTATATTTAATATTAAATTATCTTTCTCGCTCTTGAGTGTGAAAAATTTTAAATAAAATATACAATTGGCTTCACAAAATTTATGTATGTGCAGGTGTGCTTCAAAAGTTATTAAAGTGGACATTCTAAAAAGCGTTATGCCAGTGATCGCTTTTTCCAGGAAAGGCGCTTCAATTGGGCTTTAAATTTAAGACTTGGGCTTTCTACTTTTATTAATTTGTGCTCTTTTATCAACGATAGTGGATTTCTAAAAGGTTGACAGGCTTTTACACTTTCGGATCAAAACCGTATTGTAAACTATCTTAATAAAAATGTTATGCTTTTTGATCTTATTGTGTCGTTGTATACTTTAACATTAAATTACCTTTCTCGATCTTAAGTGTGTACCGGTTTGTGTCAAAAACAGTTCGAGGAGAATTTTAAATAAAATATCCTATTGGCTTAACAAAATATATGTATATACAGGGGTGTTTTAAAAGTTTATAAAAGTGGATATTCCAAAATGCGTCATGCCAGTGATCGCCTTTTACAGGAAAGGCGCTTCAATAGGGCTTCAATTTAAAACTTGGGCTTTTTATATTTATTATTATTTTGTGCTCTTTTATTAACGATAGTAGATTTCGAAAAGGTTGTGAGGCTTTTACACTTTCACATCAAAATAGTATTGTAAACTATCTTAAGACAAATGTTGCGTTTTTAGAGCTCATTGTGTCTTTGGATACTTTAACATGACTTATGTTTAACATTAAATTACCTTTCTCGCTCTTGAGTGTGTACCGGTTTGTATAGAAAACAATTCGAGAAGAATTTTAAATAAAATATACAATTGGTTTCACAAAATTTATGTGTGTACAGGGGTACTTCAAAAGTTTATAAAATTGGACATTCTAAAAAGCGTCATGAGATTGATCGCTTTTTACAGAAAAGGAGCTTCAATAGGGCTCCAGGGCTTCAATTTAAAACTTGGGCTTTTTACTTTTATTATTATTTTGTGCTCCTTTATTAACGATAGTGGATTTTGAAAAGGTTCACAGACTTTTACACTTTCACATCAAAACAGTATTGTAAACTGTCTTAATGGACGTCTTGACCTTTTTGATCTTATTGAGTCTTTGGATACTTTAACATTAAATTACCTTTCTCGCTCTTGAATGTGTACCGGTTTGTGCCGAAAACACTTCGAGAAGAATTTTAAATAAAATATCTTATTGGCTTAACAAAATATATGTATATACAGGGGTGCTTCAAAAGTATATAAAAGTGGGCATTCTAAAAAGCGTCATGCCAGTTATCGCATTTTAGAGGAGAGGCGCTTTAATAGCGCTTACATTTAAAACTTGGGCTTTCGATTTTTATTATTGTTTTGTGCTCTTTTGTTAACGATAGTGGACTTCGAAAAGGTTGAAAGGCTTTTACACTTTCGCATCAAAATAGTATTGTAAACAGTCTTGATAAAAATGTTGATCTTTTAGATCTTATTGTGTCTTTGGATACTTTAACATTAAATTACCTTTCTCGCTCTTGAGTGTGTACCGGTTTGTGTCAAAAACAGTTCGAGAAGAATTTTAAATAAAATATCCTATTGGCTTAACAACATATATGTTTATACAGGGGTGTTTCAATAGGGTTTCAATTTAAAACTTGGTCTTTTTACTTTTATTATTATTTTGTGCTCCTTTATTATCGATAGTGGATTTCGAAAAGGTTGACAGGCTTTTACACTATTGTAAACTGTCTTAATGAACATGTTGACCCTTTTGATCTTATTGTGTCTTTGGATACTTTAACATTAGATTACCTTTCTCTCTCTTGAGTGTGTACCGATTTGTGTCAAAAACAGTTCGAGAAGAATTTTAAATAAAATATCCTATTGGCTTAACAAAATATATGTATATACAGGGGTGCTTCAAAAGTTTATAAAAGTGGGCATTCTAAAAAGCGTCATGCCAGTTATCGCTTTTTACAGGAGATGCGCTTTAATAGCGCTTACATTTAAAACTTGGGCTTTCTATTTTTATTATTGTTTTGTGTTCTTTTATTAACGATAGTGGACTTCGAAAAGGTTGAAAGGCTTTTACACTTTCGCATCAAAATAGTATTGTAAACAGTCTTGATAAAAATGTTGATCTTTTTGATCTTATTATGTCTTTGGATACTTAAATTACCTTTCTCGCACTTGAGCGTGTACCGGTTTGTGTCAAAACAGTTCGAGAAGAATTTTAAATAAAATATCCTATTGGCTTAACAAAATATATGTTTATACAGGGGTGTTTCAATAGGGTTTCAATTTAAAACTTGGGCTCTTTACTTTTATTATTATTTTGTACTCCTTGATTAACGATAGTTGATTTCGAAAAGGTTGACGGGTTTTTACACTTTCACATCAAAAGAGTATTGAAAACTGTCTTAATGAACATGTTGACCTTTTTGATCTTATTGTGTCTTTGGATACTTTAACATTAAATTACCTTACTCGCTCTTGAGTGTGTACCGGTTTGCGCCAAAAACAGTTCGAGAAGAATTTTAAATAAAATATCTTATTGGCTTCACAAAATTTATTTATGTACAGGGGTGTTTCAAAAGTTTATAAAAGTAGACATTCTAAAAAGCGTCATGCCAGTGATCGCCTTTTACAGGCAAGGCGCTTCAATAGGGCTTCAATTTAAAACTTGGACTTTTTACTTTTATTATTATTTTGTGCTCCTTTATTATCGATAGTGGATTTCGAAAAGGTTGACAGGCTTTTACACTATTGTAAACTGTCTTAATGAACATGTTGACCCTTTTGATCTTATTGTGTCTTTGGATACTTTAACATTAGATTACCTTTCTCTCTCTTGAGTGTGTACCGATTTGTGTCAAAAACAGTTCGAGAAGAATTTTAAATAAAATATTCTATTGGCTTAACAAAATATATGTATATACAGGGGTGTTTCAAAAGTTTATAAAAGTAGACATTCTAAAAAGCGTGATGCCAGTGATCGCCTTTTACAGGAAGGCGTTTTGGCATACATTTAAAACTTGGGCTTTCTACTTTTATTAATGTTTTGTGCTCTTTTATTAACGATAGTTGATTTCGAAAAGATTGACACACTTTTACACTTTCACATCAAAATAGTATTGTAAACTGTCTTAATGAATATGTTGACCTTTTTGATCTTATTATGTCTCTGGATACTTTAACGCTTCTTTACCTAGTTTATAAAAGTGGACATTCTAAAAAGTCTTTTTTGACAGGAAAGGCGCTTCAATAGGGCTTAAATTTAAAACTTGGGCTTTTTACTTTTCTTATTACTTCGTGCTCCTTTATTAACGATCGTGGATTTTGAAAAGGTTGACAAGGCTTTACACTTTCACATCAAAATAGTATTGTAAATTGTCTTAATGAACATGTTGGGCTTTTTGATCTCATTGTGCTTTTGGATATCTTAACATGACATGTTTAAAATTAAATTATCTATCTCGCTCTTGAGTATGTACCGGTTTGTGTTAAAAACAGTTCGAGAAGAATTTTAAATAAAATATACAATTGGCTTCACAAAATATATGTATATACAGGGGTGCTTCAAAGGTGTATAAAACTGGACATTCTAAAAAGCGTCATGCCAGTGATCACTTTTTAATGGAAAGGCGCTTCAATTTAAAACTTAGGCTTTTTACTTTTATTATTATTTTGTGCTCCTTTATTAACGATAGTGGATTTCAAAAAGGTTGACAGGCGTTTACACTTTCACGTCAAAATAGTATCGTACACAGTCTTAATAAATATGTTGCGCTTTTTGATCTTATTGTGTCTTTGGATACTTTAACATGACTTATGTTTAACATTAAATTACCTTTCTTGCTCTTGAGTGTGTACCGATTTATTTCAAAAACAGTTCGACAAGAATTTTAAATAAAATATCCTATTGGCTTAACAAAATATATTATATACAGGCGTGCTTCAAACGTTTATAAAAGTGGACATTCTAAAAAGCGTTTTTTACAGGAAAGGCGCTTCAATAGGACTTAAATTTAAAACTTGGGATTCTTACTTTTATTATTATTTTGTGCTTTTTTCTTAACGACAGTAGACTTCGAAAAGGTTGACATGCTTTTCCACTATCACATCAAAATAGTATTGCAAACTGTCTCGATGAAAATGTTGTGCTCTTTGAGCTCATTGTTTCTTTGGATACATTAACATGACTTATGTTTAACATAAATTTACCTTTCTCGCTCTTGAGTGTGTACCGGTTTGTGTAAAAAACCTTTCGAGAAGAATTTTAAAGAAAATATACTATTGGCTTCACAAAATATATGTTTATACAGGGGTGCATCAAGAGTTAATAGAACCGGATATTCTAAAAGGCGTCATGACAGTGATTGCTTTTTACAGGAGACTATGAAAAAGCTGTAAGCGGACGCGAAAAAAGCGATTCCAACTAAAAGAGATTGACGGACCCGCTGTAAGTCGAGGACCCGCTCTAAGCGGAGGATCCGTGTAAGCGGAGGACCTGCTGTAAGCGGACGTTAGAGCTAGTCTTATATACTAAAAGCCAATTGTCTCGCTCTTTTTAACACGAACGATTAAAACGGCAAAGCTATACCCCAAAATTGACGAATTGGGGAGACAGTTTTCTGAGAACCTACCGCATCTACGGTGGGAACGAAAGTGTCACGCGACGGGGACCACGGTCCCACGTGCCTTAGGCCATTTTTCACGTCTCCGAACAGAGAACGAGGGCCCGAAAGGAGTTTTTGAAAATTTTAGAACGTGCAGAAAAAGAGTATGAATCATAGTATTTTGCCATAAGGCCTACGTGTAAAATATAAAATATGGACTAGGTTCGATTTTAAAATGGCGGTGGATCGATACAGATGACCGTGACACATCAAAGTTCGGATAAGGTTAAGTTAAACGCACGAAAAATTCAATTTCAGGTTATAAATTATCAAAACCGTCAAATCAGTTTGACTTCGCGATATGGCATTTGCCGGGAAACGTCAAAATTGGCGGAAAGCACCAGTCGTGTAATACACAACACATAATGACTATCTATTCACGTTTATCGATCGGTTGTCAAGTTTAAATGTCAGAAGGCCGACAAATAAAGGGATTATGAAGGGAAAGTGGTACCTTTCAGATACGTATTAGTGTTATTATTATCAATTGTTACTATTTCTTTTCTATTTATGAATATATTAACAATGCCGACGGATATGATAAAATAAACTTAAGTGTATTATCGCACGTAAGTACAGTGACAAATATAACGATCTTCCTATATTTTATTAAGATATATTAAACAAAAATTATATATGTCATCGAAATGTCGTCACTTCTCGCGAAAGAAGTACCGAAGCAAGCCTAAATAAAGAATCATCTGAGTTTTCTTTATTTGTCAGATGTGTCCGAAACACTTCGAAATAACATAAATACATCAAATATGTAAAATTCCCATAAGCATTTATGTAATTTCGTTTATCAATTCAGTTATAAAAGCAAGCATTTAAAGTATGCGACTATGCGGGTTGGCACAAACTAATCAGAAGTACATTTTCGGTTAAATGGTATTAGGAGCCAGCAAGATTTTTGATTGGGTTTTACAAAGTACATATATATACTATTAAAGCGTAATATGAAAATTAATTAATTCTCTCAATGACCTGTAAGTTTAAAACATGTTTTGTTAAAGTTCATCATGTTATGTTGTTAATTTCATTTGACAATTGGAAAGACAACTTGGTTAAGCACTATCAGTCTGACATTTCGTTCTCACAAGTTTATGTGTGAACGAATACACTACAACGAAGTATTGTCACGATGACAGGTGGAACGAAAATTTGGTTAAACATCAACTTTTCATTGTCGTATAAGTGTCTCGATGACAGTCTGTCAAAAAATTTGAAGTATACACTATTTTTATCGTAAGCTTGACACAAGGCATGGTACTACCAATTTTATAGAACGAATAACATGAAACAACATTTAATTGCCGAACCGTCTTGGTTTTTTTTTTTTTTTTTTGGTCTGTCGACGTTCACCTTGGGCTAGATGCACACAATTAGACAATTTGACTTAGCAATCAGTAAAAACAGTAACAAAACCATAAACATAGAAACTGAAAGTGTCATGAGCTCTGATCACATTCCAATTATAATAACTTGGAACGAAGACATAACCGAAAGAACATATCACACCTTCAAGACAGACTGGGCCAGCTACAAAACAGAACTAGAACAAACCATCACTGCAGTTCCTAAAATACAAAACACTGCAGAATTAGAACAGAACATAAAATCACTACAAGATAAAATAACAAACGCTGTTGAAAATAACACCATCAAAATAGAAAGGATATATAAATCAGGTAGTCTACCACATCATATTAAAGAACTAATAAAGGAAAAGAACAGAGCTAGGAGAAGACAAAACTATACTAAACAACCTTCAACATCAAGTACATAAGGAATTACTGGAACTGAAAAATGTAGAATGGCAAAGAACACTCGAAGAAATAGGTGCAGACCCGTCTAAGACATGGAAAATAATCAAGGCAATCAAAAGAGAACAAATACAAATCCCACCACTTCAATTCAATAACTCCACACAAGTCACAGCAGAAGAAAAAGCAGAAGCTCTAGCGGAATCACTAGAAGAGCAATTCACTCCGAACTTGGATAAAGTAGACATGCAACACGTAGTGCAGATTCACAAAGTAGTAAGCAGAGAAATACGTGAACCCCACTCCCCTAGCAACGACCCAGTCACAGCCGAGAACCTAAAAGCAATCCTTAAAGCATTAAATCCCAAAAAGGCTCCTGGTATAGACAACATCACCAACAGATCACTACAAAACCTCCCCCCAAAAGCAATAATGTCAATTCTAGCAATAGCAAACTCCGTTATCAGACTCCAAACATTCCCAAAGATATGGAAACATGCCAAAGTAATAGTTATACCTAAACCAGGAAAACCAAAAACAATACCAAGCAGCTACAGGCCCATAAGCCTGTTACCATCCATTAGCAAAGTGATAGAAAAAATAATCCTACAGAAGATAAAGTACCACTCTGACAATCAAGACATAATACCAGAAGATCAACATGGGTTTTTAGAGAAGAACATTCAACGATAACACAACTTTCAAGAGTCACTGAGATTATCAAAGACGGATTCAACAAAAATCAAGTGACAGCAGCTGTATTTCTCGACATAGCAAAGGCATTTGATAAAGTCTGGAGGCAGGGACTCATATATAAAATGATAATACACAATTACCCAACACACGTCATAAAACTCACGAACAGTTTTCTCTAAGGACGCTGCTTTCAAGTTAGCATCCAGAACACACTTTCCTCAATAAAACATCCAACAGCGGGAGTCCCCCAGGGCTCATGCCTGTCACCTCACCTATATACAATATTTACAGCAGACATACCAGTATCAAATCCTACAAGATACTTAAATACGGCCACCTTTGCAGATGATTCGGCACTGCTCTCAACATCAAGATGTCCGACGAACGCGGTACAGGAACTCCAAACGCACCTAGACAACACGATAAAATGGTTCAAACAATGGAGGACAACAATAAACGAAGACAAATCCCAAGCAATAATCTTTCAAAGGAATCTGAAAACAACAGGCAACGAAATAACCATCAACAACAACACTATACCATGGAGTAGAGAAATTAAATACCTGGGAATATACCTGGATATAAAGCTCAATTATAACACACACATAGCAAAAACGATAACCAAAACCAAACAAACAAGATGTCAACTATGGCCTCTTATAGGCAGAAAAAGCCAGCTGAACACGAACAACAAAATTCTACTTTACAAACAAGTATTAGGTCCAATATTCACATATGCATGGGTGCATATGTGCAAGACCAACATCAAAAAACACCAGTCTTAGAATGATACTAAATGCTCCATGGTATATGAGAAATAATCAAATAATAAATGAAACAAATACCCCAACCATTATTGACTACATCAAGGAAAGAGCGCTCAGTTTCTATAACCAGATGGAAAACCACTCAAATCAAAATCTTAAAAGAGCACTTGCTCATCAATTATCATCAATTATTATTATTATTACTATTGTATCGGTCATTTATCGTATCTTTAATGTCTTGGACACATCTCTGTCATCTTTCTACATACAAATATACATACTGCGTCTTTAATTTAAATTTCGAGTAGCTTATGATATCAATATTAATTTGGGAATACTGTGCTATAGTAATGTTTTTCATTTTGACTACTGTCATAGTTAAGTCAATTTATTGAAAAGTTCCACAGTGTTTTCAAATTAATATTGAAATCGTAGGTTATTCCAAAAAAAATTAATTGAAGGCACGGTATGTCTACAGTGACATTCAATTTGACAATTCATTCTCGCAATAGATCGAACTGTCACCACCATGACAGTTTGCAAGAAAATTTAACGTATGGGCAACGTTTATCATAAAACTTGAGACAAATGAAGTTAGAGTACTACCAAATTTAAAAAACAAAGAAATTTATATATGATACAACAAATCTTGATCATACAACCATCTTAGGTTTACCTGTTCGGCCTACTTACATTCAACTTAGACTAGGTGCACACGCTACAATTACATTTATTTCAAGTTTGATATAATTATCAAACTTGAATGTCAACGAAATGTTCCAAGTAATCAGCTTTCAGTAAATTCTATAGAAATGTTAAACATTTTATGGGAAATTTTTTAGTTAATAAATCCATTTGTCTATAATTATAGATGCCACAATAATGTATAATTAATTTCTAGAGATATTTCATTTAATTTGCATCTTCATTCATAAACTAATTAAAAGAAAATTTATAACCGTTAAAATTCAAGTGCCTCTGCGACTGGCAGTAGTCACGTTCCAAAGAAGCAATTCAAACTCGAAGAGTTTCATGGAATAACAAAAAGAGCAAGTATTCTATTAAATTAATGTGTCCTAAAAAAAAAAAAAAAAAGGTGGAAAGAGTAAATTGAATAATCAGCACTTGATGACTTATATCGACATTTTATGACAAACATTATGGAGCACTGATGAGCTTGATTATTTGCAACGAACGTCATATAAATTTATTTCTATTGACTATTGTCCCGGAAGCCCTACGTTAATTGTAATTCAAAGAAACGAATACATCATGCTGATCAAAATTGGTGAACATAGTATATTATTAAACTAAAATTAAGTAACAGTTAAAGGGTGTAGCCATCTTTACTCATCTATTATTATTTTAACACCGATATATTTAACTAGAGCATACGCGAAATGTTGGTCAACTCAACATTCACGTTAGGTGGCTTAAATGTTACAGGAAACGTCAGAATTGTCAGAAAAAGTCCATCTGACTTTTGATTAATGTTGGCAATTTCACAAAAATTTAATTGCAGGTTATAAAACGTCAAAACGATCAATCGATTTCAGTTCGTGATGAAATCTGAACTGCTTTCATGATTCATTTGAATTATTTCAAAAAAAAAAGGTTAAACACCCTGACATCTGTCTGATATTTCATGGTTCATGTTTTTAAGCTTCATCGATATTTATTGTAGACCTTGACACAAAAAGATATGAAATTACAAATTTTATACAGCGAAATGACTAAAATATTAATGAGAAAAGTGCTATCAGATCCATTTTAGTTTTGCCTATATACCGTGCCTTCAAATACTTTCCGCATTAGAGACGGCCATGCTTTTTTTTAATGGTTGGTGACAGTGCATAATTTTAATAGTTTGGTTATGTCATATAAATAATAATAGGCGTCTATAATTTGAATTTAAGTATGACAACTGTCAGAATTTGAAGTTTTCAAAAAATTAGCATGTACACCAACATTGATTACTTAAAAACTTCAAAAACAGCCTACTCTAATGCGAAAAGTATTTGACGGCACGGTATTAGACAATTACCTTAAAATATGATTTATATTATTATTACTAGGTGACAGAAGAATCAAATTCCAATGTAATGACAATTGTTTTGCAACTATTCAATTTACTAAAGTAAATATTCCAGTCTAATTCAACAATTACTTCTACTAAATAGTTTGATTGTCAGTAGAAAGTTTGAAGTATGGGCAGCGTTCAATCATTTAATGCGATATGTTTGAAAATACACCATTAAATCAAATTGTTAATCAAACATTCTGATGATGGTTGATGATGATCGTGTCCCAGGCTGGTGGCTCTTATTTCGATGGATTGGTTGTAATCATGAACTACCTTTTTGTGTTATTTTTCCTTAAATACTTAATAAAAATCACAAAATGATCCAACAATCAAATTATATTCTTTTTACAGTGTGTGTAAGCAAAATGTTTACACAGATATTCCAACGTCGGTCAGTATTATTTTTGGTTATTGTTTTTAGTTCAACTACCAGCGTCACTACTAAATATTTAAATTATAATAGGATCGTCTCAGCAACCGACATAGCCAGAGCACGATCTACAGGCGACGACTCAATGCCACTGCAAACTCACTTTGACAGGAACAATTTCAGAGCAGACAAATGAAACTAATTATTAATATGGAATCCAGTTATAAATTCACTATTATAAATAAAAGTAATAAGTCATACTTATTCTATACCAACATTTTATTTAAAACTTGATTCTTCTGTGTAATGGGCATGCATTGTTCACAAATTTGCATTATAACAAAAGGTATGTCAAAAGTATGTTTGCGGGCCATGATAATTGGCAGGTTAAATTATGCAAAATTAAAATAAATCTGATATTACATTTTCAATAATGATTTAGTCCTTTCATTGTGTAAAACTAATAAAACTATGAATCTTTTAGTGTCAAGTCTTAGTATTACGCTAAATAGCATCTAAATTTCAAACTCCAACAACGAAAAGTCAGACTGACGTTAAGATGCTTTAAATTGTCGTTCCACCTGTCACCGTGACAGTACTTCGTGGACAAAAATATACGTCTATACAAGGTGTGCCAAAAGTTTAGAAAATCAAAAATGATTTTTTTTTGCGTTTTACAGCGAACTATAATAAAACTGTAAGCGGACGCGAAAGGCGATTCAAGCTCGAAGAGATTGATGGACAGCTAGTCTCTATAATAATATAATATAATATTTCGCGCTCAGATAAGTTTTAGCATTTTTATTAAAATGATATGGATGACTCGGAAACTGATCAATATATTCCGGGTGTTAAATAACGTCCACACGCATTACTATAATTTGTATACCAATGCACAACAGAAACGTTGAGAATAGAGCATTGCTTTAATTGCTCATTATATACGAATTTATAAGCATTTAATTCTTTTCTGTTACACAAGATGGATGAAGAAAATCAAATCGATGACAAATTAAAACGAAAAAGGGATTTGTCTAATGCGCGCGTGAAGAAATATCGTCAAAAGAAGCACACTAAATCTCAGCAACTGAATTCATCGATGCAGGATGACCGTCATGTAATATAGAACGAACAAAAAAAGTTGGATTTCGTATTATTAACCTCGCCTTGATGGAAGTTTTCACTTCTGCCGTGTGGTTTTAAGCACACCCATTTTCTTGTTTTGTTTATTCTTGGTTCTGAACTTTTTGATTCCAAAATTTGTTCATATTTTTTGACAAAATGAAGCATATATTTTTCGTTATCAGAGAAAATTTTTTCACTTTTTCTCTCTTTAGTCTGGAAAAACTTCTGTTGATATTTTGTGACACAATTAATAAATAAATACTCACATTATTATATTAGAGTTGCAAAAACACCTAAAGCACAATAAAGACGTTTGTAACTTTTTAAAATCAAAATTTAAATATTAACAGCGCATGTCAAATTAAATAATATATAAATTGCAGCATAATCAAACATGTTTGCTTAACGACGTTAATTAATTAATCTCTAGAACAAGAGAGGAAATCACAACCCTTTCGTTAAGTTACTCTTTAAACAGTTATTTAACCAAATCAATTATTTAGTTAAACACGCGTTAATGAATGTTTTAACGAAAGGAAAATCTTTACTTATTCTATACATAAGAATACTTACTACTACTATTAAGTACTTACCAAAAACACAAATGTAACGATTTTTCTTGCATAGAAGTGAAGAAGTAAAATACAAATGACATATTTTCACTCTAATCCAATTTCCCTAGCACATTTGTGACAGGAAAAGAGCCAAGGGAAAAATCACACATCATAAACTTTTATCATCCTGTACTGTGCACAGATAGGTACGGATTACGAGACGTGAGACCATAATTCACCCGTGATTCCCTCGGCTTTCTTCCACTCGAATTGTAGATTTATTCAAGCGAAATTGTGTCTTTAAACATGCTTAAATTCATATCAAATCCTGTGTATAAAATTATGTAAAAAAGAATATATATTTCAACCTACGTATAGTGTTGTTGCCTGATACATTCCTAATTATAAGTACAACATAAATAAATTTACAGAAGAAGAATATAGACGGTTAGACAAATATTGAATTTTAATAAAATTATCTGTATTTATGTATATATACTGTGCTGCATTCTCAAATTTCAACTGTTATAAACATGTCATTACATAACTACCAGTACAATGTGTGAATAATTTAGTTGAAGTAAAGTATAATAAAGCGTATAAAATTATTTTGGTGCACATTTACTATAACTAATTCTGCCAAATATTGAAGGTATCGAATGAAATCCGGTAATATTCGTTTATTATCTCTTTGTCATAAATTTATAAAAAAATCTGTATTAATAATAAAAACAACTACACATATTTTTCACAGCAATCGAGGCAAACCTTGATTATAATAATAATAAGCAATCTCAAGATAGAAAAAAATCCATTGAAATCACTAAGTTTTTAAACCATGATTCGCTGGGCACCTACAGCAGCATCCAATCAAAAATTAATTATTTGAGATTCTTGATTGTATATGATTACAGTAGTATACTTTTAAAACATAATAATTAGATTACTTTCATATTCAGCACCTCCATGTGATTATCAAATTTTGCTCTGTATCTACCACCATCATTGGTTTGTTGCTGCAATTTAAAAACCATTAATATTCTTCTGTCGATATTTAATGCCGATTATTTATTATGTAAAAGGTTTACTCAAAGAAAAAATTTCCTGTAAATAAATTGTGTACGTTGACACATATTACGATATCAACGGGCCCAAGATTCAATCTTGGGGTGTACCTTGTACAATCACTGTAACTTTTTGTATTATTATGTGCCGTTAAACAACAAAGGAGATAAGATATATTTGATAGATAATATGGAATTAATTATAATGTTTTTCCACGAATAAAATATCTCTCGTTTAACATACTATACTCCGTTAATTGTGTGCCTTTGCTAAAATCAAAAAATAAACGGAATTGTTGAATTCTACTGTTGATAGAATACATTCAGAAATAAATGAAAATAGCTTTTGTCGGAGAAACCGCTGGGTAAAAGTCTGAACAGATTATTTTATATGAAAATATTTGTATGAAAGCAGATAAGGGCAATCGCACGTTTTTTAAAAATTAGTTATATAAATTCCAATAGTTTTCACAAATTAGTAAGATTAAGTGTACTTGATCGGGATAACATTTATTTTTGCATTAAAATACTACAACGATGTCAAGATTTAATATTTGTTAAGGTTAAATAAAATGTTTTTAGTTAAAATTATTATTAGGGCGAATGTAAATATGATTGATAAACAATAAGAATGTTAAAAATAGTAAATACAATAATTACATTTGGAAGATTTATTAGATCGTTTTAAAATTCTTGTGTCTGGGTTTTTATGTAAAACTCAACCCAAAGCAGTTCACTTCATGTCCAGAATAATCTTTTGAATAACTATAACATGTATGCATAAAACGTTCAACTTCTCAGAAAGATCGTTGACAAATGTTGCTTCTAGCCACCAATTAATTATCATCGATAAGGAATTCAGATCCAGAATTTCATTTATCTGCGACCACTTTTCCTTTCAAGGGTCATCCTACATCTATCTGTATAACTCAATAAACACTTCAAATCGGAATATGTAGATTTTGCGAAATTTTCGCATTGATTCCTGCAATGTACAGTTTTAACTTGAGATATGTACATGAATTACCAAGCCTTTATCGGCTCTACATAGATGGAGCGCCATCAATGCAGAGTCGAAAAAGAACCCTCTCAGTACGACATGTTGGTTTTCAGTTTACTAGGCTAAATATGTCTTCACCATTCTTTCCTGCAACAGCAAATGAGAAATTAGTTTTTAGTGATTTTACCACCTCTAATATTTCACAAATATAAAATTAGTTTAGACCTTTCTTACTTATATCTTTACTTTCACCGATTTGTAAAGCCGGCAAGTTCATAGTTTGCTTCGGTGAAATGTTCACGTAGCTAATCATCAGTGCCCCGTTAAATATCTCAATTTTGCGAGAATTCGTGTTATCTGACAATGAAATGATCTTAATTTGTTAGATGGCTTTACTTCTGATCAACGAGTCGATGATCTCCAGGACTGGTAAAATACCATATACTGCTGTCGAAAACATCGACAGCAGAATATGTTTTTTTTTTGCTAACAGATGGAAAATCGTTTAACTACCACTTTTAGTTATCTTTGGAATTAAGTATAATATCTTCAGACTTTTTGATTGTATTTTAATTATGTTACAGCATCTCAAGAATAACTCTTTGGTTTGTCCTTATGTTGTGGGTGGTTTTTTAGTAAATTACGGAGTTTACTGGGAACCATTCCGTTATTTGACATTGTTGTTGAACAAGTAATAGAAGAAGGACTCGAGAAGTGTTTTTTTCTATAATAAAAAACCATATTGGATGTGAATATGTAATTTCAATATTTTCTTTCAACAAGGTGGATTGTTTTTGAAACGTCAATGGAAATTTGTTAATGTGTAAAATTGTAGTTCTTCATTAAAAATCTATTAAATTTAAAATGAAGTAATTTATCTAAATTATAAACAAAGCATATTTCTCATTCTATATTAAAATATAAAATAAAATATGACGGAGCTCACACCTGTTGTATGACCACAGCGTTATTTCTACAGTCAATGTAATAATAAAATTATAACAATGAAGTGTATACAAACATAGATAATAATAATGTTAAACTTTCATTAATATTTCCTATAATATACAGGGTGAGTCATCTAAGCGGGTAAGGCCGATTATGCCTTTATGAGTAAAGATATTTCGAAGCAGTTTTTACCTTATGATAGCTGTTCATTAGGAGCACATTTTAAAAATATTTTGTATTATACAGAGTGTTCCATAACTTGGTGGCTAACCATAGTTATAGTTTTTAAATTGCATTTTTGAATTCCCCGTATAATTCTTAGTCAAAAAGTTACAAGATAGTATAGGCCCAAAGTGTAAAGTTTTTGACTTATTCCCATTTTTCTGAAAAATTCAGTGTTTGTATAAAATTATATTTCTTGAAAACGACGTATTAGATGGACAAAAATTGTTGCACTATTGTTTACAATAAGAGGTCCTAATAGAAGCATGTTTTATTTTTTTACAGTTACTAACTGCATGTGCAGGAAATTGGATTAAATTTAGATGACACGTTTTTGTATAAAAGTCAATTTTTTTAAATGGAACAGCCTGTATATCAGTTCATTTTTGAATTGTTTATTAAATTTCATATCAAAAACATGTAAGACGTTAATACTTTAAAAGTGACTATTACTGAGCTATTGTCTCTTTTTGATATAATTTTGTCAGTATTATACTAGATTAATTAAACCACAAAACTGACAAAATTATATTAAAAAGAGACAATAGCTCAGTAATAGTCACTTTTAAAGTATTAACGTCTTACATGTTTTTGATGTGAAATTTAATAAGAAATTCAAAAATGAAATAATATACAGGGTGTTCCATTTGAAAAAATTGACTTTTTTGCAAAAACTAACAAAAGCATATCAAAAAATGACAGTAGCTCAGTAATAGTTACATTTAAAGTATTAACGTCTTACATGTTTTTGATATGAAATTTAATAAACAATTCAAAAATGAACTGATATATAGAGTGTTGCATTTAAAAAAAATGACTTTTATACAAAAACGTGTCATCTAATTTTAATCCAATTTCCTGCACATGCAGTTAGTAACTGTAAAAAAATAACACATGCTTCTATTAGGACCTCTTATTGTAAACAATACTGCAAAAAATTTTGCCCGTCTAATACGTCGTTTTGGAGAAATATAATTTTATACAAACACGGAATTTTTCAGAAAAATGGGAATAAGTCAAAAACTTTACACTTTAGGCCTATACTATATTATAACTTTTCCATTTAAAAAACTATAACTATGGTTAGCCACCAAGTTATGAAACACTCTGTAAATATTTTTAAAATGTGCTCCTAATGAACAGCTATCACATGGAAAAAACCGCTTCGAAATATCTTTACTCATAAAGGCATAATCGGCCTTACCCGCTTAGATGACTCACCCTGTATATAAAGAATAAACAACTACGGTGTTTCCCCGAAAATAAGACCGAATAAAAAAGTTAACCCTAGCAGAATTAATCAGGTTACTTCCAAGATAAGCCTTAGTTGCGATCGTCAGCCATAAGGGCGCCTTATTAAGTTATTAAGCCTTTTTATAATCCGTAAATGTTTCCGAATACAGTTAGGAAAGGGTTGAATCCACAAATTATTTTGTTCTGTTAACATAATTATCTCAAAAAAGTAATTTAAGTAAGTAATTTAAGATCACGTAAATTACTTCCCTCTATCTTCAGAGATACCTTATAAAAGCGACAAAACTGGCCTAGCCTACACTTTTATAATGTTATTAAGAATAACGTTCTATGTATACTATATGTACTAGTCTATCTTCTGACGCATCCCATGTATGCCTGCCTATATACTTGACTGCCGACTCCGATATCACTTTGTCCACGTTAAGCTTACATAGATTTACTGCAATTTCAAGTCGAAGGTGGCTGTTTAATAGAAAGAGAATCGTCACATTGCTCTATCCTTTTCTAACCAATAGGCGTGTATTATGTGTTGCATACGTGACTGTATTTTAATTAGCCATCTGGTTGCCAGTAGCAGCGATATTATTTGTAAAACAAATTTATTGGATAAAAGATGGCAGTACTAACGCCACGTATCTCTTAGATTGAACCAAATTATACAGAGACTGGCAGACCAGACCGTTGTTTTTTTTGTGTATGAGACAAAAAACAGAGTTTTTGTCTCATACACGATTTAATAGAATATGTGTCTATTTTGAAATCATTGATATTTACCCTAAATTGTAAAAATGCAAATTGCGTCCTTACAAGAATAATAGGAACATACTGTTACATATAATGTTTGTTTTGTAAATACCTATGTAGATCTGTCCTTTATCTATTTGATTTAGATAATAAATAGGTATTTTTTAGTGATTATTGCATTTTTGAAAAAGGAATATATAGGCTGATTCAATTTTGATGGTCACCATGGGTATTTCGCTTATTATTTGGAATAGAGAGTAGGTTTGAGTTTGGCAAAGTTGGTAAATTTTGTGTTTTGTTATGTAACTTGAGCATGTACCATGTCTTAGTTGGAAGAATTAGATTAGTAGATGAGAAGTAACACTTGAGCGCGAAATACATAGTTACCAAGTATGTTGTCAATGGTTAGTTTTTTCAAAATGTGTAATGGATACAAAAGTATTCAGAAGTAAGTTTGGAACAACTTTTACATAAAAAAATCTACTTTCACAGAGGCAGTACATTTTTATTCTTATAGATAAATAGTTTTTTTATAGAAGTATTTCGCCAAGTATTTATTCAAATTTGACTAAAAAATGAACTGTTTATTTAAGAAAACCCATAAGTAGTGAACCTGTCAATGTAAGAAACACAAGGCCTATTGTGTGTGTAAAAGTAAGAAAAAGAGAAACAATCAATATACCTATTTCACATACCTATAACACTCTAATTAAATAGGTTAAATCTACATGTGTGCTCAGAAAGTAGTTTTGGATATTATAAAATGCCCTCTTTGTATTACTTTTGATACCGTATCAGCTATTAGAATGCCCGATTCAGTTGGAAAAAAATTTGAAAGACCACCCTAAAATTTATCCGACAGTGTGGATTTCCCACGTTCATAATAATTTACTAAAATATAATTAAAAACGAGATCAGCAGAATATTGAATTAAATTTCTTACGTATGTAAGTAATTTTTATTATAGGATTGAAGAAAATAGATTAAAAATTTTGTATAGGTACCTAAATAACTTGCCTTATAATTAATACTAGTGGTCGACCAGTGGCCGAAATTTGATCTCAATTCATTAAATTTTTAAGTTTGAGTTATTGAGGTTCTTTTGTCAAAAAGTATACTTCTATAACCATTGCATACAATTTTTTTCAATTTTATATTACGTCAGCTGCGAGCGTGTAGAAATACGTCATTATGCATTAATTTTCGAGTTAATTAATTAATGTATTTGTTTGCAAAAAAAAATTTCTCCCACTGTTTGACCATGATAGCGGCCAAACGGCAAAAGCCATCAATACCGAAGTGTATATTTAGGAATATAATCTCCCTCGGAAATCTGATTATATTTTCAGTGAAATCGATAAATCGGGAGTAGTACTTCATATCAGTGAAGAAAACAAATAATAGCAATATCTCGTCAATTACTAATTTTAGGCAAATATCTAAAGTATAACAATGTGATCAAGAGTAAATTAGAAAACAATTTTATAAAAGAATTCCTACCGGAAGTAGGTGTTTACTCTGATCGTAAAACAGGTTTTTGCGAATATATCGCAAGTCATGCATTCTAGACAAACATATCGAGTGTATGAAAATATTGAAAGCTCAATTTTAAATATTTTTGTAATAAGAAATTTCCAAAATTCGAACTGAAAGTACCTAGCAATTTTATTCTAATCGAATATCAATTTTTTGAAAATATCACGAAAATTATGCATTTTATACAGTATAAAAGTATTTAAACATGGATTTGGAATATTTTTGTAAAAAAAAAATTCAAAATTCGGACCGGAGATAACACTTTCGCCAGTGACGGCTGTTTTAGAGAAGCAATTAGACAGACAAGACTGATTCGTTTATTATCGGTGATATGTTCGGCTACTGGGAGTATATCAGCAATAATAAACGAATCAGTCTTGTCTATGTAATTGCTTCACCTAAACGAACTTATCAGACTGCAACTGACTTTCACTCTTATCGAATAGCAGCTTTTTGAAATATCTCCCAAATTTGCTTTTTATATAAATTTCTTAAGTAACTTGACTACAGCACCATTTATCGGATCCTTGCCTAGCTATGAACCATCCTCTCGACAAAATAAATATATTGCGTGAATATGACCTCAATCGGTCAAGTCCTTTAGAAGCTACAAGATCGCACACAAACGTACCAACGATATATGATGAACTGGTCTTGTATCTTAGCCACGACCAGTCAAATATGTAAAATATGAATATTTAGATTTTCGTTCATGTTTTAAAAGATTCACTTTTGGGCGAACCCTTGTACATTGTAGTTAAAATAATTATTATTGAATTGTTCATATGATTAAGGTCAAATGCGCATACAATGTGCGCAGACTCGCATCACACATAACAAAGATATAAAACATTTGTATCCTTCTCATTGGTTTACTTATAAAAATGTTTACTTTGGGTCGACAAATATGGCCATTGCAAAAGTATGATTTATAATAAAAATCGACTAAAATTGTCAAATTTGCAAATTAATAGGGATACTTCAATATCAGTACTTGATGTATCATAGGTTTTTGTAAACAATTGGAAGGTTAAAACAGTGTAAATTTTGTTAGCATCCTGAAATGGAACGAATGGACGTTGGCAATAAATGTCTTTATCAGGTCAAATATAACTTTAATTCAGTAAAGAAACGAACTTTTGGGTACACACATATTGAACCAAAAGCCCTTTACATATTCAAGTCCTGTACAAACAGGGCATGAGCATTATTAAGATTTCACCACATGTTTGAATATAGGTTGTCAAAAGTCACCCTTAAATAATTTTATTTTTTTATATAAATGAATTTTTGTCTGGTAAAAAGAAACGGAAATGAAAAAAAAAGAAACGATGTAATTAAATGTTAAGAGAACCATTGTAAACGCCGTTGCATTAGAGATACACATATTGAGTATGTTAGACAAATCAAAAATTATAAAAAAATATATTTTTATGAGCAGAACTGTACTAGGAAAATCAAACGCGCTACTATTAAAGTTTTTAACACGCGTTTAATTGTCAAAAATCAGAATTCTAATTTTGTATATAGGAGAAATAAATTTCAAAACACTTTATGAAGGCAATAAAATCGCGAAATAATAGGGTTTGCCTTTTGAAATGAACGGATGGTTGTTGACTTGATTGAATTTTATTGGTTGCCTTGACAACCACCATACAAACAAGAGAAAGTATAAAAGGACAGTACCTTGATTTAAAAGGGATTCTTCTACAACAACCAAGCAGTAAGGTTGTGAAAAGAACAGTGCCTACAAGATTTACACACAACCAGTAAGGTTGTTCTAAATATTCGCGAGCATCCCACTTCTGTGAAACAAAGTGCGAGCTAGTGCAACTACACACATTGAAGTCAATCCTGTGTTTTCGATATTGGAAAAACCAAGGATGCAAATAACGTACTGGAAAGAAAGAAATAATCAACAAGGATATTAACTTCAACTACCAGGGAGTTAACCAAACAACATTTCAAATATATTTGAAAAAAAATACGAACCTGTGTCCAGTCATCTACAACGAGTCAACACATCTGAACAAGGTGCCGCCAAGAAGATACACCAGGGGTGCCTATCAAGAGAATCAACTCGGAGGGTCAAGACGTTCCATCAACTACGAGCATCTGTGGAGCCCCCTTCAAGAACGACAGCAGCACCTGCATTCTTTCCAGCCAGCCAACTTAAAGTTGAACAAACAAGAACAGTATGTAAAGTGACAATTGTATAATTTCACGTTCATTAGAAGGAACCAAGACAAACTTGTAAATAACTGATAGTTAACTTAATTGTAATCCGAGTCTTTTTACCGGGACTAAACGTTCATTTCTAACATATCCCGTTTCAAATAGTGCATAATAGCCGGATAATTAAATAGTTAACCTATAATTCAAATACCATTCATGCATTTTAAATTAGACAACGATCTAAGTTTAAAACTTACGTGTCACACTAGTTTATTTTAAGAGACGAAGAGTCAGATAATCATATTTAGAAATCCAAGGATGAATCCGATTGTTTACCATTAGTAAAGTAGACAGATTAAATATTGTTATGTGTATGCCTAATAGGACTTACGTAGAGTAATTTGTTCATGATATTCCAAGTAAAGGTCATGCCTACAGACATTCTTGATAAAGATGTTTTGAACTGTAAATATAAAGTTACACTCAATTCAATAATAATAAAGAGCATACCTAATCAAAGAAAAATACCTGTATTCTCATTTGACCCAGTTACGTCATCCTCAACCTTGACCGAACAGCTGTTTAGAAAAGCATGCTCGGTCGTACATTTGTTCTATTAATAGATCTCGCAGACCGTCAAGAATTGGGCCCGCTTTTCCGCTGATATAGTAGGTTACCATACGCCATACAAATATAAGTCGTGTACCTCCTCATTGAAAGGGTTCGAAGCCTTTTTAACGACCCATTAATGAGATTTAATTATATTAGAAGTTCAAATTCAGAACGTTCAAACCAACAACCAACTGATTTTTTTTAAGGTTCACATAACCTAGCTATCATAGAGCGCGTACATTTTTTGAATTTCTCTGCATCCACGTGTGTGTGACCCAGGTGCACCAACCGTGGAAATAAATTTGAACTGTTACAAATTCAGTCGTTTAATAAATAATTCAAAGATTAGTTCTAATATACAGGGAGCAGTCAAATAAAATAAAACACCATGTTAATTTTATTAACAATAAACTAGCACATAGATAAATAACCGAGTCCATGCTATTTTAAATAAAATACGTTACCCACCTTATGGTTAGGCAACCAACATAGCTAGCCCGAGGCAATGAAATATTTAAAATAAAATTCAATTTATAAAATAATTATAAGAAATTCTAAACGGTACTTACCGTAGCGTATGCAAGTGCTTTTTAAGGGCAATACGCATGTTATACCCCATATCAATATATATATATTTAAAAAAAAATTGTTTAATCATAATACACCATTTCTACACTTTCTCTAATCTTCAAATAATTTAACTTACATCATTTCATCGTATAATTTTAGAATACTTTCTTTAAATAATATGTCATTCTCAATTTTAATATTTTTTTGAAAATATTTGACCAAAACACGTGTTCAGAAAAAAATCATTTTCACATTGTTTTTAAAAGTAAAAACATAAACTTTGGTGGTGCTTGTAGCCAAGAAAATTCTGCATCATTTGGTATAAGTTGACTCGACAATACCTCAAAAACGTTTTTTCAAAGCCTACTTCTACTTCTTCTTTTTTTTTAATGGAAGTATTTTATAGTGGCATTTTGTTCCTTTTTTTTTCTATTTCATTTTTGTTAACAATGTCCTGTACCTATCTTTTGTAGTTTCTGAGATAATCACTATAGGAGCAATTAGCGGTCTAATAAAAACTACGAGCGTTGTTGTTGTATGCGCCGAAATATTCGTTCAACCAATGGAAGGCTGGAATGGTGCCCGACCTCTTTATTCAACTGTCAAACAAAGTAAAGGTTAAATCCACTATCCCAAAAGTAATAATTTAATTTTACAGAATGAAGGGCATCGCGTTTCAGTTTTTTTTAATTTCGGCAATATCCAGTTGCAGTATTTCATTTCTTAAACTATTGGTTAACAACTAAATATAATAAAGCATAAGTTTACTGACATATTTGAAGATGCCGCCTCTCTAAAAGGTGTACGAAACAACGCTGCTATCTTCAATTTAATTTGCTTAATTGCTCGTATTCTTTTATTGTTGAAGCTGTTCATAACAGATGCCTGTAGTTTTTCAAAATTATAAATTGATGTCCTACAACTTTAATAGAAATAAATTTTGCAACAAAATAACGCAATTTAAATAACCTACAACTATTGTGCAACATAACAACAATCAAAAGTAAGAAAAACAAATTTCATTAACGAATATGTTCAACATAACCACAAGTTTGTGCAATGCACGTGAGTATTCTGTTTTCCAAAGAAGTACTAATAGTAGAGTGCTCGCACGGCGAAAAGTCTTCAAATAAGGGAGTTACTGGGCCTGTCGAGTTAAAAGCAACCAAGTAGCCATAATTGTAGAAAATGTCCAAATTATCTTCTATTCAAAATTTGTCCAAAATTGTCCTGGCCGTTAAGGCACAATTTAAGAAAAACGAGATTTTGCTATAATCGGAAAGTAAAATTCAAATACTACCAACTCGCCAATTTTCATTAAATTGTCTGTGCTGGATGTTTTTTTCTTTTATTTTTGAACATGGTCCAATGCATTGCAGCTTACGGCGGAAAGAATTTTAAAATGCTTGTAGCTCAGTTCAAACTGTTCAAAAAAACATCGGTTTCCAGACAATTTTTCGCTCTCTCAAGTGATAACTCACTAAGGGTTGGTTTAATCGAAAAATACCTCTCTTTCATTTTTATAACACCAACATCTAGGATTCCAAAAGTTATAATTTTAGATTTTTTAAACTAATATCAAACGAGAAAAATGAGAAAGTTAAAAACTACTGCAAAAATATCAATCACCCGTCGCTTCGGTACGTCGATGGAATCTGTCGCGTCCCCACCACAAGATTTCCACTGACTACCCCCGCTGGAGGATGAGATACCGTTGTCTTGTCTTCTGATCATCAGCAATAATTAAATTGGAAACTATAGATCTCCATATTTGAAAGGTTAGAATGCAAAGTGTAATTAATTAATAATTTTTAGAAACAACTAAATTTTAAATGCAAAATGTGATGCAAAAATTACCAAACAATGAATAGGGATATCAATGTATTTTTATGAATTATGTTAATTATATTAAAGATTTTGCAAAAAAATATATATCCCTCTAGAACGATGAATATTATTTTATTATACATTGTTACATACTTAATAATCATACGTATAAATAAAAACAATTCACAAACTAATTATGTAAAATAAAGTGTAATAAGAAAAGTTTAGATGAATTGAGTAATAAAAGCATTGGAAATTCCACATAATATGCGCAAATGAAATTTCAGAGGTTTAGTCTGATTCTTCATCATCTAAATCAGTGGGTGAAGAAATAATATGACCCTTAACTTCTTTGGTCCTATTCTTGCAAGATTTCTGACCCATACATTTGCAGGATCCAATACAACACATACCCATTTTTTTGCATCCACACCATTTGCTGTTGCAGTCTATGGTTAAAAACAATAATAAAAAACAAATGTAAAATTATATTCAGAGTGATAGTTTACCTTTTTTACATGTACATGTTGACAATATGTTCAAATTTGGTGGAAATGATTTTAAAGAAGTCAAAACTGGTACCAGATTATTGTCCACTGTACTCCACCCGTAAGTTTCACTACATGGTAACATTTGTTTAGGCTGCAAACTACGTACCCAAATTTTGGTTTGATAAATGGCACGCAAGCAGTGAAATTTTAAACTGTCCTTTGTCGGTGGTAATTTTTCAACAGTTTTTGAAGCCGCAAAAAGCCCTCTTAAAGTATCAATGCAATTTACATCAGGGTTGTCTGTATATAGTTTTAACACAAAATCGTGCATATTCTGCAAAATAATTTCGGTTGGGTCATCACCTACGTCGTCAAGTAATTGACAATATTTTATATACACTTTCCATGCATTTTTTTTGCCAATCCCTGTAAACTGGCTAGTTGTATCACACCCAGTTAATGCATGAAAAACGGGTAAATTATTTACAAGTGCAAAATCTAAAGCAATTTCATGAACTGCTAAAAATCGGGTTTTTTCTAATCTACCAGTTTTCATCCACACTTCCGTTGTTAAATATTGTTTAAAATAGACCAAAAGAACCAATACGTCGGTATCACAGCAATCTACTATGCATCTTTCGTATCCTGCTTTTTTTGCGGACAATATGTGCAATAATATTCTTGTATCCGCTTCTTCATGATCTGAACAAAGAATATCATCCACGAGTAAGAAATTTGCTTTATATTCGCATATATTATTAAAACCTCCACTGGTGACAAACTCCACATTTACATTTTTGGAATGTTCGAACATTTCAGTGGAAAGGAAATGCGTTAATTGCTTTTTGCTGAAAGTGGAATGGATAAATTGATGCCATTGTTGAGGTAGAGACGAAGTTGAACTATCAATTATTCTTTGTACAGTATTTTTTGAAGTTCTCTTTAACCTGGTAGAATTTTTAATTGATTTTTCAAGGTAATGATCCAGTACTACATCAATTCTGTCAAAGTTAAAGCTATTTTTAAATACAATCGAATTGAAAATTTGCGCATAATCTTTAAATGTTTTAGCGTTTGCTGGTTTTCCAAGAGCTTGGACAACTGACATACCATCAAAAATATGACATGTTTTTTATCACTGTTGGGTAATTGGTTAGTAACTCTAGTAAACGTCTGTAAGATAGTACCCAAAGCACTTTTATTGGAAGGAGTATTTAAAATTCCCGTTGGGGCTAAGGCCATTGGATATTCAGTTAGTTCATATTTGAAAATTTCTTGATAGTCAATATTACGTCCCATTTCTTTTACTGCCAAAAGCTGCTGTAAAAATTCTTGACCTTGAAACAACCGTTCCTTTTTCTTTTTTGCTGCAGGGTGTTGTTCGCCATTTTTCAGTATATTATTTTTTTTTTAAAGACTTATAAAACATTTTGGTATCTATGCTTTCATAGAAATGGCGTATATTTTCCTCTCCTTTTTTACAGACCGATAACAAAGTCTCTTGTATATGTAATGGTCGTATTTCGTCGGTTGAAATACAAAGTATATTATTTTCTGTACGCTGGAAAACTTTAAAACGACTGAATTGTTCTAATAATCTTATCACACTGTCTTCATCTACGACCATTCTTTCAGCTCCAATCTCAATATTTTGGCTAATAGGATCTATATTTGTCACATTTTGAAGGGATTGTTTAAATGTGTCAAGCATTAGACCTATTTCATTATAACTGAGAAACCATTCATCTAACCTAGTGCTGTTCTTTGTTAGTCCAACAATTCCTCCACCATCTTTAGAGGTTTTATTAACATGTTCGAGAGCTTGATCAACGGACAGTTTATTAAATTTGCCAGGTAATCGTTTTACTACAAAATTTCCTGATAAGAATTCAGTATAAACTTCAGGAGCACGAGTTTTCAAATTGATCATATCTAAGTAGTATACACTTCCCCATCTTGCATAATTGGTATGATCATACGCGAAAAACCATGGAAGCATTTTCCGAAAATATTGCAAATGAAGATTCCAATTGCCTGTTCTTTCACTAAATAAAAAACCCAACAAAATTTCAACTAATTCCAAATAACTTATCCAAAACTGAAAAGTAGGACTTTGAGATTCAACAAAATCTTTAAAGGCTTCCGACAAATTTTGAAATTCATGTACAACTGCTTTGAACGACTCTATAGGTTTGTTGTTCTTAATTTGTTTGCATACTTCATTGCACATTAGTCTACATAAATTCATAGAATGTATCTGTTCATCATTACAATCCGTCAACCACTTTTCGAAGAAGGGCAGCAGTAGTCGCACGAGACTTTCATAAGTCAGTTTGTGAGCTCTAATTGATTTGTTATATTTCTTTCCACTAAGAATGCCATTCACTGTTGCTTCACCATACAAACCACTTTCCAACCATACGTCAGAAAGTCCAGACTGTGTCATGTGCTACCCAATTACTTTTAAAAAGTTCATCAGTATGTGAAAACCTCCTAGGCGGATGACAAAATGTTTACATTCTTCTTCTTTCAACCACTGAATTTCTTTTGCTTTAAAATAAATAGCTTGATCAAAAGTAATTATGGTGTATTGATTTCCCAAATGACTAGCAATGGCACTACATCGCTTCATGACTGTCCAGACAGTATCATAATCCGAAGCTACATGAGGCAGCAATGGAAGATAACCGTAACAAGCAACATCTTCCATATCCTCACTCAATAATTTATTGAACCCAGACCATTGAGGTCCCGTCAAATTATTTTCATTAGCTAGTCGACAAAGGACCCACGACATATTATGTTGGCGAATATAGTTGTCAGCTTTTTCTGGTTTCTCAGGAAGTATGGCCTTTTTATTTTCTATTATCGGTGTCGGCATAGAAGATGTAGTAAAGTTGGCATTTCTTAGAAGATGAAAATTTTTAGGTATATTCAGTTTTACTTTATAAGGCAAAATATTGAACTCTTCGTGATTTCGTTCTATATGAAAATATTTTTGGAAAGCTATCATTTGAGTGCCATGGAATGTAGGTGCTTTATCTAATGTTTCCTCAAGGACGTCAATGTTATCTGCTGCAAAATGGACGAGACGGCCGGGAATAAGTTGTCTTGGTATAACAGTATTATCATTTTCTATGTATCTATTTATTTCTTGTTGAGCAATGGTATTTCTTAATCTTAAAACATCTTTATAAGAAATTGTATGCCCACAGCTGTGTAACATTTCTATTAATTTCTTAGATCTTGTTTCTTGATGGACCATCAATCCAACACTGATGTGTTTTGGGGGAATATTCTTCTTATTCGAATATGCGTAAATGATATCTTGACATATGCTATTTACTACAATTTTATTGGGTTCCTCATCTTTTGATAATAAACAAGAGATTAAAAAGTACAAACTCTGTGGAATATGCTCTTTATATAAATGAATGTCCAAGTGCCTGTATTGTTTGAACTCAGGTACTTTGTCAATTTCAGATTTTATGTTTGCACATATTTTATGTAGTTCTGACGCCTCAGACGATGCTGTGTACAAAGGAGTATATTTTTCAGATGAAGCAACTTCTAGTAGAGTCTGCATTGTTTCTGTTTTACTTATATTTGGTACCACAACACAAGGCTGGTTTGCATGTTTTGCTTCTACAAATTCTACTTCCTGGAACTGTTATCTTATAAGAGCCATTAGTTTTTTCTTCGATTTGGTGCCATTCAAAGATAAATATCTATTAAAAATAATTGTAGATGTGTACCCTTTTCCTTTGATAAGCCCTCTATTAAGTTCCTCAAAAATCATTTTCAAAGCTTGGTCATCATCACCCGAAGCAGTTTCTGATGTACGAGTATTATTACTGTTTTCTGAAAATCCCATCCTAGAATTTTTTTCCATTGCGGAGTAAAACAGTTAGGATGATACTTAACTTCCATACCAATTAGATCATTGCAACCTATTCGCGATAATAAAGATTCATTATTTTTGGCAATTAATTTTATTTTCATTTCTACGTTGGTGGTAAGTACTTGTGAAAGTTTCTTTTTCTTGGATGACTTTTGACAAAAAACACATCTATTAATATCAAATTCATTATTTCTGGAAGAAACACGAAGAATACCTTGGCTCTCAATGTTGCATTCAGTCTGTTGATATTGCTTCTTTAATCTGTCGATATTATGTTTGCTTGTAAATGAAGCATAGCAATTCTTGTGCCAATTAATATTTTCACAGTTGTCTGAATCTTTCAAAATCTCATATAATGAAGAGTCTACATTTTTTGTTAAACTGGCTCTAATATTGTAGGCGTTTCTTAGAGTGCAAACAGTTTTTTTTGTGCCCTGAACAAGATATCCAGTCTTTTGACATATGATACACTTTCCAGTACTCTTATTACTAGCAACAGTGGTTTGAAGATCTACTGCACTTTCAAGTTCACTATCTGAACTTGTGCCAGAAGTTTCACTATCCCTTAACATCTAAAATTTATCAAAATTGGAATTTAGATTTCATCCAAGGGCCGTATGACACGCTGATAAATGTATTATAAAATTTGTTACAAAATGAGAATCAACCGCGATTAGGACCAATAACTAATCAGTAGAGTTAGGATTTTATGCAAAATGCATATAGTTCGTATTTTTTCAGGATTTTGCTTTTAAATGAATTACTGTAAAATAAACCATATAGTCATAAAAAATTGCATTATGCATGATGCAATTTATGCGTATATTTTTCATAAGTGTCACGCATAAAATTCCTAAGCCTACAACAATCTGTTTTTGTAAATTTTCCAAAATTTTATGCCAAATTTTACGTCGTGACAAACGGCCTTAACATGTACTCACAGTTTTTCCACAAAGTATCCTCACAGGTTATCTCAAAACTTCGAAAAATCAAATTTAAATACACAGTAACTCCCGAAATGTGTTTGTTTTGCAAGGCGCAATTCGGAATGATTTAGGTCTGTAGTCGTGGGTCGGGGTACGGGGGAGAGATACCACATGGCAATCTTATGGTGGGGACGCGACAGATTCCATCGACCTTCCAAGGCGACGAGCGATCGATATTTTGCAGTAGTTTGAACTTTATTATTTTTCTCGTTTGATAATAGTTTAAAAAATCTAAAATTATAACTTTTGGAATCCTAGATGTTGGTGTTATAAAAATGAAGGAGAGGTATTTTTCGATTAAACCAACCCTTAGTGAGTTATCACTTGAGAGAGCGAAAAATTGTCTGGAAACCGATGTTTTTTTGAACAGTTTGAACTGAGCTACAAGCATTTTAAAATTCTTTCCGCCGTAAGCTGCAATGCATTGGACCATTTTCAAAAATAAAAGAAAAAAACATCCAGCACAGACAATTTAATGAAAATTGGCGAGTTGGTAGCATTTGAATTTTACTTTCCGATTATAGCAAAATCTCGTTTTTCTTAAGTTGTGCCTTAACGGCCAGGACAATTTTGGACAAATTTTGAATTTAACCTAATTTGGGCATTCTTTATAATTGTGGCTACTTGGTTGCTTTTAACTCGACAGGCCCAGTAAAGTGAAAATAATTTGGCTTGAGCACTCTACTATAATGTTGTATAAAACTTTTACATATTCTTATAAACTCTTCTCTGATTATAATGTTCATGTCTTCAACAAGATTTGAAAATCCGTCCGTAGAAAACGAAGATACTCTCCTTCATTAACATGTTCATCAAAGACATAAGGTCCAATTATGTAACTACCAATAACTACCACTGAATGACCAACAATTTTGAAAGTTTGCAGGTGTGATAAAGTGAAGGTTTTTATGTGTTATAATAACGAAAATTGTGACGATTAACGTATCCATTTTAATAGAAGGTAGCTTCGTCGGTAAACAACAAAAAATTGGGAAAGTCAGGCTAATTTATCTGCTGCCCATTGACAAAAATGTAATTAAAGACAATGACAAAATGTTTTTTTGGACGTGTTTTGGTCAAAAAATTAAAAAAAAAAATTAATAACTCAAAAACTATTGCCTCAATTTTGAAAAGGAAAAACAGCTGAATAGACAATTTTAAACAGTACTAAAAAATTCAAAAATTTATAGAGTGTCATTTAAAAAAATAAATTCCATGCATTTCCGGTGAAACCGGAAGTGCGCCAGGGCTTAAAGTATTTTTAGAATATGCGCCTTAAGCAACCATGAAACTTTCTCTAATTGTTTTTTTTTATTTAAAACATAAAGGAGCAATCAAAGAAACGGCTACTAATGACTCACCCTGTATGTTGCAACATACTGTACATATGTTGCAAATTAAAAGCAAATTTATGGAAATCGACTGCAAATTAAATGGAAATTAAATCAGAAGGTATTTTCAGATTAGCTTGTATTTTGAGATACACTGTACAATTACTTTCTTTTGAAATGGCCGGTGTAAATTGAAAATAGATCCCCAAGTTCTACGATAGTAACATTCTTATGTTCGAGTTAAGAACGGGGCAAGCAAAAAACATGCGTCGTAAATCTTATATAGCATGAATAAGCCATTGTACTTAATATGAGTGTGGTTTATATTTTCTCAAGTTTTTAAATACTTTATTTTCTACAATCTGCACGAAATATACATGTCATATATATAGTAACGAATGAAACACATATTTTGAATGTCTTGCTTTTAAAATTATATATAATTAAATGTTAAATACAATTAAAAGAAAAAGATTGTATTACGTTATGTATTAAATTGCTTTGTAAAAGAAACTACATCGGCTATATACTATAAGCCAATATATTTGAAATATTTGTGTTTATTCCTAATAATTTATTGTCTGATTAACGTTCATGCTAGGTACTTTATTAGAAAAAATCATTTTTATGTTCCTCAATATCTTTCTGGCTTTTATTTTATTCTTTAGCCTTTTATTTTAATTTCAACAGGGAGATCCACTGTTTTTCATTCCAATCTTGGTTTTATGGAATTTTGGACTTGTTACTATTCTTTCTGGGAGTGATTTGTATTTATTTTAGATGTTGAAGCTTTTTATTTATAATAACAACGTTTAACTGAAAACTAAAATAATACTTAAACAATTTGGTATTATAACAATCCCTGTTTTTCTTATAAAAAGTAAAAATTGTTATATTCTCTAATAAGAGGTTTAGAATAAATAAAAATTATATTTTTCCCGATCAACACTGATATTTTGAATTAGTTTACTTAACTAAAAAAATAATCAATTATTAATACGTCGTCAACTACTAAGTTTAGAGAAATTTCTAAAGAATACAAAAGTACTAAAATGTGAATTTTAGAAAGACCTTTTTCGAAATTTCTACCAAAAGTAAGTCTTCATATCTTAGCAAAAACCGGTTTTAAGCAAATATCTTACAAATTATTGATTCTTTACAGATTTATCTAGAATACAAAAATATTTAGAGCCCGAATTGGAACAACTTTTGTATAAAAGAAATTTGAAAATTCGGACCGGACGTAAGACTTTACTCTAATCGAATAGCAGTTTTTTTATACATTCTATATAAATGTATTATAAGTGCAAAAGTAATTAGAGCTACATTTGAAACAATTTTTCTATAAAAGAAATTTTAAAATTTGGACCGGAAGTAATGCTTCTACTCATCAAATAGCGGTTTTTTGGAAAATCTCACAAATTTTGCATTCTAGTCAGATTTATTAGGAACACAAAATTGTTTGAGCCACATTTGGAATAATTTTTATATAAAAAAAATTCAAAATTCGGACCGGAAATAACACTTTTACTTTCTTTTATTTTTGAAGTGTAAACTTCTTTAGGCGCCTTGCGCTGATTGTAGACACTGAACAAGACTGACTGCAACGCTCGGATATGTAACGCTCGTTCGGGTAAAGGCGGCTAAGGGAACAATATAAATAAATATATCATATAGAGGTATTTAATTTCAGTTAAATTGAAATTTAAATGAAAAAATAAATTCATGTTCCAGAACAGATTCGATCCCGAGTCGCACGGGTATGAAGTCTATAAAGCCGACACGTTACCATCAGACCAAGCGCGGGACCGTAAGCGAGTATTTATATCGTCTATTTATACATACACATACGTCCGAACTGACCAAACGAAATGGCCGCTCGCGTAAATGTAATAAATGTGCGAATATGTTTTATTTAATACGTTACTGAATATTATACGGGTGTATTTCGTATTATTGAAAATTGACGTATGAAAGTGAAATTTTAGGTACGGGGGTGTCTTAGGTCGCCGATCACCAATCCATAGTCAAAATGTCAAAAAAGACGAAATGGCGGACGAGTTTTTTGAAAATTGACGTATGAATGTGAAATTTTAGATACGGGGGTTTTAGGAGTCGCCAATCACAATTCCAAAGTCAAAATGTCAAAAAACACAAAATGGCGGAAGAATTTTTTGAAAATTGACGTATGAATGTGAAATTTTAGATACGGGGGTGTCTTAGGTCGCCGATCACGAATCTAAAGTCAAAATGTCAAAGAAAACAAAATGGCGGAAGAATTTTTTGAAAATTGACGTATGAATGTGAAATTTTAGATACGGGGATGGTTGAGGTTTACGTTTTATTTAATACGTTAGTGAATATTATAGGCGTGTGTACATGTGTAAATGTAATAAATGTGCGAATAAGTGTTATTTAATACGTTACTGAATATTATACGCGTGTATTTCGTATTATTAACCTCCCCTTGATGAAGTTTTCACTTCCGTCTTGGGGTTTTAAGCACACTCATTCTTCTTGTTTTTATTTATTTAACGAAAATAACTTAGAAGTATTTGATTGGCCGGCAAAGTCTCCATATTCGAATCCCATTGAAAATATGTGGAGTGCTATGGTGCCGAATAGGAATGCTAATAATGATAGAGTTCAGTTTAATATAGAAAATATTACTCAATATGCACAATCTGTATAGGAGCATTTCAGAGGAAGAAACTTATGTGAAACTTTAATAAATTCTCAATCAAGAATTCAAGAGTATATGGACGATAATGGATTTTATACGTCGTACTAAGGTTTTTATTATTGCGAAAAGGAAACAAACTATAAGACCAAAATCACATAACCATTTTCTTTAATTTCTTTATTAATTAATAATTAATTAATAAAGAAATTAAAGAAAATGGTTATGTGATTTTGGTCTATGTAATAGTAATTAATTTAATTACTATTACATATTAATAATTAAAAACTTGATATCTGCTACAATTTTTGTTTTAATTTATTCTGGTAAAGGTTAGAGAAATTAATTTTACAATCCTAATTAAATTTTATTACATGATTACCCATTAATTGCATAGTTCCAACTACACCAGACTTTAATTTTAATAAATCAAATTTTGTCTAAGGTATTTTTACTTTCAATAAAAGATGTATGATTATTAATTTCACGATATAATATTTATGATTGCAGTGATTTCTTTAATGAATATAATTCTTTAAAAGACAAGGGTGTTACTTCCGGTCCGAATTTTGAAATTTCTTTCATTCAAAAATTGTTCCAATTCGGGCTCTAAATATTTTTGTACACTAAATAAGTCTGAGAGAGAGAGAGAGATGCGTTTGCCAAAAACCACTTTTTCGGTATCAGGCGATCTTAAAACGTGGATATCTGCATCATAATTCCTTATACTATACGTATAAGAAAGTAAAAAGGCAAATATTGCTTTAATTAATAAACCACAAGACAAGGTGTTAAACTCATTATTTTTTCTATTTGAATTAATTTAAAAATAAGGTATGTGTTATAATAATAAAACTACGGATATTTTTCAAAAGCATTTGGGTATATTATCTGTTGTACTAAGCAAATAAAAATAAATTTGGTAAATCATGGTTGTCACCTTGTTATTTAAATTATTTCAGGAAGCTAAACGAGTTCGTTTTGTAATCCATAATATATTTTAAGAAATAATATAGAAGTAGAGGAAAGGAATGTAAATAAGAAATGATACAATGAACAGCATTCAAACAAATATAAATATTCTGTGGAGATATTTATTTAGTGTGTTTTCAAGACCAGACATCCATACAATTAGAATGTGACTATCGACAAATACGCGCAGCGTTTTTAAACGCACACCGGTCATTCCTAAAGAAGGCAATTGTACATAATCATCAAACCATAAATATTTTTCGTAAAATATGGTTGAACAATAGGTACTTGAAATACTCTGTTGGCCCGATATTTTCAGAAGATTTATTATTAAATGAGAATCGGAGACGCCTGAGTTCTATTTTCGATTTTTTGTAATTGAAGAGCATGTTGTTTGTAACCTTTTTTTCTTTAAAGATACTCTTTTGATGCCTGACAAACATCACATATATAACGTAACTGAGTATGACGGAGTAAGCAATTTACAGTATGTCGAGTCTATATTTGCCGTAGACATTCAAATTTTGCAACACTCAACTTGCCTAACAATAATAACCGATCGTTGGCAGCGCCCTCTGTTTAAGAATTGCTGACCTACCACCGTGATTATAATAAACGAAATCTACTTTTCCCATAAGAATATGTCTCTTAGATACAAATCAATCGGAATTTACGGGTGAAAACATTTAAAAGCACAAGACAGCTATAAAATACGCTTAATTGCTTTGTATCAAGCATCAAAAGAAAGAGAATTTATTTCTCCAGGGGGTAAGCTATCTAATATCTGGCAATTATCTATATATTCCAAGAAATTACGGAATAAACTAGCAGATTTTTGGTATAAAAACTTCCTGTTTTTTAACATTTTTTCCACATTAATCGAACAAACTTCCCTTATTAAAACTACCCAGTCCCCTGGAGATAAGTTTGTAGATTATGCTCGTATTTTTTTTTGTAATTTTGTGGCTTACTAACGGTTTCTGGTGCAATATGTTCGCAACATGTTTGCAATGTAATTTAGATGGGCGAGATGGCCACCTTAAAGGAAACCCAGCCGATGTTGATATTTGTGCTTTGCGGAATCTGCGTGATCAAATGCTTAAACTCCATGTACAGTTCTGTGCAATAAATTGGCGTACACTTAATATACGCTTATGTATATATGACTTTTGTTTGAATACCTGTCATGTATGACAAATTGAATTGACGCTATAATTCCATTTGTCAACTTAACTTAAGCCATTTTCACAATGGCAAAATAATGTCAAAATTAGCAATAAGACGTGTACGCCAATTTATTGCACAAAACTGTACATACATCAGCGAGTTGTATGATGTTATTTTACAGGGTGTTCCGCGACTTGACCGACAAACTTATTTCATATATTCGTGCGGTCATTACAATCAAAAAAATGAGGTGTGACCACCACACGACTTTCTTATACATATGAGCGTTTCAAACTATACAATCTTAAGAATTTTTTTATACAAAACTTATTCAAAATCCTATTCTAAGTACTTTTATTCTCTTAATAAATCGCTATAGAATGCATACTTTGCAAGATATTCGAAAAAAAGTGCTACTCGCTAAGAGTAAAAGTGCTACTTACGGTCTGAATTTTGAAATTTCATGTATACAAAAAATATTGCAAATATAACTCTAAATACTTTTGTACTCTTAATAAATATATATAGAATGCATAATTTACGACATATTTGCCAAAAATCGCTATTCGGTAAGAGTAAAAGTGTTACTTCCGGTCCGAATTTTGAAATCTTTTTTATACAAAAGATATTGAAAACTATGTTTTAAATACTTTTATACACGTAACGTACCTGTCTAAAAAGCTTGACTTGCGAAATATTCGCAAAAAACCGATTTTCGATAAGAGTAAAAGACCTACTTCCGGTAGGAATTTCGAAAAACTTTTTAAATAAAATTGTTCTCAATTTTAATTTTAAGTACATATGACCTCTTTATAAATTTGTGTAAACTTAGTATTTGACGAAATATTGGCAAAATTCGATTTTTTCACTGAAGTAAACTGCTACTTCCGGTCTACCGATTTTACTGAAAAACTAATCAGATCTCAAGAGGGAGATTATACACGTAAATACAAAATTTGGAATTGATATCTCTAGCGGTTTGGCCGCTATCGTGGTCACACACAGACACACACACACACAGACATTTTTTAAAAACCACTTTTTTGGTATCAGCGGACCTCAAAACGTGGACATCTGCAAAAATCTCGAGGTCGAAAATTTTCATCATCACAATACTTCCTTATACTACGTATAAGAAAGTAAAATGTTATATGACCTATAAGTGAATTTGTCTAATTTAGTTAGCCTTGACGAATTGACGTATGTTTGACAAATTGATTAGTTTTGTGCTGTAATATTAATTTAAGCCATTATGCCGCGTTTTACTAATGCAGAATATGCAGAAGTGAACGTGCTGCAGCTGCGGAGTACCTCAGGCGATACCCAGATCGCATCTTACCTCACCACACAACACTTTGAAACGTGTTTCGCTGTTTAAGAGAGACAGAATCCTTCCCAAATCGTAGTGTAGAAAAAGATAGTTTTAAATGCAGTTGAACGAAGTCCTTCTACCAGAAGTAGAATATCTCTTACAACGGGAATTCCTCAAACCAATGTATGGAGAATTCTGCACCATAATGGGCTTTATCCATATCATTTACAAAAAGTCCAGCTTTACTTCCTGGAGTTTTAGAAAATCGAATGCGATATTGCCAATGGTTACAAAATAATTTTGAGATTAATCCACGCATACTTTTTGCTGTATATGACTTAATTGTTATTTTTGATTATAAAATAACTTTCTTGTATCTTCATATGTATTTATTGATATACAAATGTCTATTATGTAATATTGTCGATGCACCATAGCATCCAAGTAAGTTAATTGAATTAGTATTTATAGCATAGCATTCATGCCACTGATATGTATAATAATACGTTTAATTTGCATTCATTTTGATCTAGGTATGACAATTTCACAAATAGAGCTGCACAAAATATGGCTAAATTAATAAACATTATTTCATTCTGCTACATATTTATTTTTACAGGCCTGAGTAAATTGCATTGCCTGAACATCTACAGCAGTAACAAACACCGACGCCGACCATGTTGCAGTGCTTGTAAATGAGAATGTATTGTAACGAAACAAGCCCACAAAGAAGCAGACATCCGGGCGACGACAAAAAGAAAAATAAACATCGGCGCGAGGACGATATAAAAACGTACTTGTAAAGAAGCAATAAATCATCTGCACGCAAGTACGGCGTAAGCAAAAAGTCTAGATCTTTTCTGGTATATTTCTGGGCTCATCGAGATGATCGAAATAAATTTCTCCTATACATCTAGGCCTTTTACGATGCCGATATAAGAACAGCTGCGGCCGGGATGATTCATTCAGTAGTATTCGTACGGTACAAATAAATATAGTGAGCGGTGCAGTTTTTATTACAGTGCATAAATATTACAGATATAAATAGTAGTAATGGAAATAAACAGTGTGTTAATTTATTCGTAGTAGTTTTAAGTGCGTTCATTTATTTTATATTTTTATATTGTGATTAGTTTTAAGTGTGTAAATATACAGACAGTTTTAAAACATTTGCACGAGTTGTTTATTTCGAACCCGAAAACGCAACAGTGTGTTTTTACATTTGCGTTTATTTTCTCAATAATTTTGACTAGAATTGCTTGTAAGTTTAGTATTCTTATTTGTGAGTCGGTGTGTAAAGCAAATCTAGTTAACTGACGAAGCAGAATAGTGATTGTTACTTTACGACATTCCTGCCAATTTTACTTTTGCCACTCGTCTTCTTTTTTCTAAATTAAAAGTATGCCTATTGTAAACTACTGGGCCGCTGTATGCAAATGATAGTTTTTGCGCTATTTTGTATTTAGCATACATTTTGTTACGAAAATAGAAGATAATCAGTAAACATACCTTTTCAACTTAATAGAATATGTATTATAATGAGATATTTCACATACACGACAAGATTTATACTACATTGTACTACGCTCTCTCCATTGATATTTACGTATTCAGCAACTGCTTGAAGAGTCAGTTGAGAGTTCTCGATTAATAGAAATCCTACAGCATTCAAAGTTCCTTTCCTTTGTTCTTCTGTAAAAGCTTACCTCAGTCAAAGGTTATGCAGGAAGACTTTGGTCGATGATGGTTTTTGCCACTAGAAAAAGATATATTAACTACTCGACGAAAAAGTATGGCATTCGTTAATGATGAAATGTGAAGACTCTTAATCATGTGTAATTTTGAGTGCAATAAATGAAATTCCCTACTTGTCTTATGCAGAAATAAGCCAGTATACTAATTAGCTTGACATTTACTATGCGTAATATTTTTTATACACATTACATTAATGGAGTAATGTAATGTGTAGTATGAAATAAAACAACTTCAAAAGAAAAAACTGTTATCCATATTATTTATTAGGGTAGAAATTTTATGATTTCATAATATATACTTTTAAAAATATTACCTTATCTTAAACCATATTACGTATAATCTTTACATAAATTTGGTATGATTTAAACCCGGAACACATTTCTCTGTAAGTGTAATTACGTTTCGTTTATATACATATTCCGAAAACGTAAAGAAGTAGTACGAATTTTATAGCATGCAAACTTTAAGATTTAAGATGCTTACGTACATGGGCTGCATAAAATATGTGTAAAGCTATTAACTCCAAATCTTGTCGTAAACTTCTTAATGTGTTTGCAAATCACGCGATGACGTTATATTAGTTGGAAAATGAAGTTTACCTAATCTTTTATTGAATCACTTTACGTAAGTGAAGTTCTCTGACAAGGAGAAATTTGTTATACTGAAAACATAAGATGTTGACTAAGTTTTATCATATGTTAAAATAAATAAATTCTAACTAAGGATTCATTACTTTCCTCAGAATTTTGATGATTTGAACAACATTTTATTATGATACTATATTTCTTGACTTTTACAAGACAGTAGACCAGACCAATAATAATTAATAAAATATTAGAACGTATTTAAGCCTTCAAAGACATTCTCCCATTTATATTTCTTTCTACTGTCGACAGTTTCTAACCCAATCCTCAACGGACTAGATTCCGGTATTTTTGTTTTCAAATCGTGATACAAACGCAGCATCAATAACGAACAAAACATTTTCAAAAAATGTGTATTATTTAGAACATCATCCTTATTCCAAAGGCAAATTTCTTGCCACCTTTCTTTGTCTTCTACATCTAAATATAATATAAAGGCGCAATTCGACTGGGGCAACACTGAACGGTATGATATGAAGGGTGCTACATGTGTACTAGGATTGCATGTTTCTATATGTGTAACAGTTTGATGCCACAAAATTGAACAATGTCGCAAGCGCAAATTGACAAATAGTATCGCACACGTTTCTACGTCTATGGTTGTAGCATGTGTCTCAAGCAATTCCATCACTGCAACTTCCAATATATTGCATGTCTTTCTAAACGATCGGGATGGCTGCATACTTGGTAATAGTATTCAGTAAGAAAAAAAGAAGAAGAAAACAAAGTTGTTGGAAAAGGCAATTATGTGTCGGTGATTAAAAACCTCAGAATGATATTTGCTACAAACTGGTTGCTGATGATGAAACTTTATTTGGAAATTTCACGCGAATAAGCAGAAAAGATTTCAAGTACGTACTAGGAGAGATCTTGCCGATTGTAAATACCAGTTCGTGTAAGCTTATTAGTTGTTGATCGAGGTAGATCGCTGTCTAGCAAAAATTTAACAGTAGAAAAGCAAATCATTTGGCTTTTTGAAGTGAAAACTTCTATGGGCGCGTTGATGCATTGATTGTTGGGCACTGAAAGAGACGGGCCGTCACGCTCGGAACGTAACGCTCGTTCGGGTAGAGTCGGCTCGAGTCGCGCTCGGCTTTGTATTATAACACTAACCAGCAGTATTTAATTTCAATTAAATTGAAATTTGGAATAAATACGCGAAATATTGTATTTTTATTTTCTGAAAAAGTTTTGTCCGCGTGCAGATGCGATCCCGAGCCGCCCGGGTATAAGGCCGGCACGTTACCATTAGACCAGCGCGGGTACTCGTATGAGAATTATAATATTGGTATATAAACATGCGTACGTATGAGTTTTTGAAGTGAAAACTTGATCAGACCGAGCGAAATGTACTAGAATAATGTATACACAATAATAATAAATATATACAGGGTGTAGATAAAGTCTGGAACAAAATTAATATTTCTGTTATCTTCGGTTTGATGGAAAAACCCTGAAACAGGTCGATTTTGTTTTTATCCCGTGCACTTTATAACATCGTGAATTTAATTCTGTCGTCATCTGGTTGCGCGCGGGCGTAACGTCATTAGTTTTTTCAAATGGTAACCCGCCACATTTATTACCCCCTTGTCGTTAGGTATTCCATTGTGCATGCAACGGTATAAAAAGTTTGGTACCTTACATAACAATTTTTGGGAGAAAAAAGCTTTCGAATTTCAAAAAATTAAAATTTTATTTCTAATGAAAAACTTTGTCCAGAAAGAAAGGCCCCACAATGCGATCTCCCACTATTCCCGCCCATACATTAACTTTTTGCCGGTGCTGGGTGTGCTCCTCTCGAACCCATCGAGGATTTTCGCCCGACCAGTACCTACAATTGTGGCGATTCACTTCACCGTTCAAGGTAAAAGTTGCTTCGTCACTAAAAACCACATTGTCGACAAATCCGGGATTCTCATCGCACCGTAGCATGATTTGTTCACAGAACTCGAGTCGGCGGTCGAAGTCATCTTCATTCAGTTCCTGAACCCGATTGATTTTGTACGGATGAAATTTTTCCTTCTTCAGCAATTTGGCTACTGTGGTAAAATCGACTGCATGATCCCTGGCAATGTTCCTTGTTGAAGTGTGGGGGTTGTCCTGAAGTTCCAAGAGAATATTGACCCTTCTATCTTCCTCAATTCTTGGTCGACCTTGACGAGCCCTGTCTTTTACACTACCAGTTTCAGCAAATTTTGCGACAATTTTGCTCACCGTTGACCGCGAAATCGGTGCGCGGTTTGGATTTTCTGACATTGAAAAACTGACAGGCTTCTTCATGGCTACGTATTTTATCACCACAACCAACAATAATGAGAATTTGAATCCGCTCTTTTTCGCTCAAATTCGCCATTTTCGCAATGCACGTTCAACACTACCAATGGAGCAAGTATTGTGAATGGATAAGTTCAAAGTGTTCAAACACCAAGTAATGAACTGTCAATATGACGTGTCGTAGAAAGCGTGTACGTCCGTCTCGGCCAGTGTCAAATGGCCAATGGCGGACAATTTGAACACTTCCGTTGACATTTTTTTGGTGTCTTGTTTGACGACAATCCAAGATAAACCTCGGATTATAATTTATCTGATTTTTTAAAATAATTTTTGATTAGTTTTTCATTAGAAATAAAATTTTAATTTTTTGAAATTCGAAAGCATTTTTCTCCCAAAAATTGTTATGTAAGGTACCAAACTTTTTATACCGTTGCATGCACAATGGAATACCTAACGATAAGGGCTAATAAATGTGGCGGGTTACCATTTGAAAAAACTAATGACGTCACGCCCGCGCGCAACCAGATGACGACAGAATTAAATTCACGATGTTATAAAGTGCACGGGATAAAAACAAAATCGACCTGTTTCAGGGTTTTTCCATCAAACCGAAGATAACAGAAATATTAATTTTGTTCCAGACTTTATCTACACCCTGTATATTTTTTAAATGTAATATAGAACGAAAATGGAAAATGGAAAATGTAAATGTAAATGAATATAGAACGAAAAAAAAAGTTATATTTCGTATTATTAACCTCGCCTTGATGAAGTTTTCACTTCTACCGTGTGGTCTTAAGCACACCCATTTTTTTTAGCAGACAAGCTGCTCTTCTTTCGTCATTTCTTGAGTTTCTATTTCGCTTCAATCACATTACATTTCTATTTACTCGCTCAATATTTTTTATTCTGTTATCTTTATATTCCCTAATTATATTTCCCGTGAATTATGTTAACCTTCACTAAATACGGTAGTTTTCGAAATCTGCCACTCCATGTCGCAGGATACAACTCCGTTGACTGTTGGATGAAGTTCGTTGATCGTTCCACTGTTCCACATGCTGAATGCAGCCCTGATACTTCTTCATGTTCATTGGATTGACGCATGTGTTACCTAAATGTTGCCTCCCTCGAATTGCCCCTTCAATAACCCAGCTTGAAAGGAAAAATTTTATTTCCACATTCTCTCATTAGATGTTTTGGTTCTAATCGCGGAAGAAATAAAAAGTATAAAAGTTCTTTTTGAGGAAACTTTACAGTCTTTTCTGATCCTGCGAATTGCCCGCTATTAACCGTGAGTTATCGAGAGTGAAGTAGTAATGTTAACAAAGCATGGTCTTGGCATTAATTACAGTGTTGACCTCTTGTTAGATAATTTAAAACAATAAAATACTTTTTTGATTTCATTTTTTTATATACCGGAGAAAGGAGTCATAGCTGCAATGTTGATTGCAAATTTATAACTGTATTAAAATATCCCATCTTGGGTTATTTTCACTTTAGAGTAATGGCTGAAATTTAAATGATGTTGATAAATTGACAATCCTTTAACTGTATATTTTACACATTATTTTGAAAATTCTGCATACATTGGAATGTAATGAAAAAACACACCTTTTTCACAAAAATAGTTTATTAAAACTATATGTACATTTCATGTGCATTGCACATCATTAGTAACTGCTTAAACGTTTATTTATGAGTTAAAATATCCTATGTATTTAACAAAGTGTAAAGTAGTATTAGGGGTGGGGGTGACAAATATTGAGATAAATGACCTAAATACAATCACTGACCTAAGGGTATCATGGTTGGTTTGTCTTAAAACTATTACATATTTCCGAGAAGGAAAAATAAAGCAATGTACCGAAACAAAAAAGACGAAAAAGGGGGTTGGTTACTAACATTAACTAAAATAATGTACATCTTAACAAATATGTTTCTTAATTATTTGATAATGTCGGTATACATGCTAATAGTTTATTGTTAAGGGGTGAAATATCATTATTAAGGAGGTTATTTTTATGTTTTTTATATATATGGCTTTCCACATATCTAAATTTCTATTATTATTTTTTTTGACTAGTTTTACATTTTCTAAATTAAAGTTATGACCTGTGTCTATGTGATGTAGAGCTAATGCTGATCCTTAAACGTTGTGTTGTTTTACATGAGCCATATGTTCCTTTTAACGGGTTTGGATATTTCTTCTTGTTTGACCAATGTATAATTTCGGACAAGAATTGCAATTTATTTTGTAAATACCCGATTCTTTCAACGGCTCTGTGTTAACTAATTTTGTTCTTAGACAATGCTGTAACTTATTATTATTAGAAAATGCTGCTACTAAATTGTATTTCTTAAATAGTCTTGTTACTTTGTTTTGTCAACTTTTGTGAAATGAAATTTTGCAAGGTTTTTTGTTGTTTTTCAAAGTGTCTGGTGTTAGTGTGGTTTTAGAAGATTTTAGCCTTTTCTTTTCAAGTTTGTTTTTAATCTTCAATACCAATTGTTTATCAAAACCGTTAGATTCTGCGACTTTAAATATGTAGTCTAGTTCTTACTTAAAATTAATTTTCGAAACAGGGATTGACAATAATATATTGATTAAAAAATAAAAACTACTCTCTTTATATTTGTGAAAAGTGTATGACTGTTTATGAATGTAATTGTCTGTATGTGTTTCTTGTCTGTAAATGTCAAATTCAAATTTCTTGTCTACTATAGAGATTTTTAAATCTAGAAAGGGTAAAGTTTTTCTTTTTCTAATTCATACGTGATCTTTTTTGATGGACATTGGGTATTTAAAATGTTCAAAAAAGGCTTAATATCGAAAGATTCGGCTATCACTGCCAACACATCATCTACGTATCTTGCCCAAAACTTGCAAAAAAGACTTGACTTTGTTTTCGAAGTTATTCAGAAAGAGGTTTGCTAAGAATTGTGATAAAGGGTCCATAGCTGTGCCATCTGTTTGTTTATAAAAAAACTATTGTTGAAAGAGAAAATGTTTTGATGCATGCAAAGTGTTATTAGTTTTATGTATTCCTCTATTAAGTCGGAAGAGTTGAATTTCAGAAAATCCCTGAGCATATTTAAGGTATTATCTAATCGGCACACTCGGAAATAAGAACACCACATCAAAAGAAATAAGTCTGTCACTCGGCTTTATAATTATATCATTTAATTTCATGATGAGATCACCTGTGTTTGAAATGGAAAGGTCGTGTTCAAATTTTAAATTGCTGAATTTATTGACCAACCATTTGGCAATTTCATAACTGGGAGAGTTTATATTAAATAAGGAATTTTCGGGTTACTGGGTTTTAACTATACTTTATGTCTTTTTTCTAATAATATGTTGCATTCCTGTAAAGTATTATTAACATTCTTTATAAAAATATTCAGCGGATCTTTTTTTTTTTAACGCAAGGACCAGGCTCTAGTAAAAGCTCTACGTCATTAATACAAGGTGAGGCATAATAACGAGCGATTTTTAAAAGGCTGTTAAATAAAAACACTTCATTTAAGAAAATTTCTGATTTCATAATATTAAAATACATGAAAAAGCATTTTCTGTGATAGTAAAACGTCGGTTATTTTTTGAAGATAACTCCGGTAAGATGCCTTCCGTTTAGACGCACACATTCCTCCAGCCGGACCTTGAAGTGACCCATCACATTGCGTAGCATTGCCAGTGGGATTTGAACAACTTCTTGTCGGATCGGCTCTTTCAGGCCTTCAATAGTTCGAGGAGGGTTATCTTGGTAAACTTTACTTTTCAGATAACCCCACAAGAAAAAGTCACATGTTGTGAGGTCCGGTGAACGAGAGGGCCATGCAATATCCCCATTTCAGGAGATCACATGATTTGATAACAAACGATTGACAATATTCATGGTTACTCGAGCAGTGTGGGATGTTGCTCCGTCCTGCTGGAAAAACGTCTCATCGTTCACGTCGTAGTGTGCAAGTTGCGGAGTAAACAATTTTCCAACATTTCTGCGTATCTCTGCGAAGTCACTGTTACAGCATTGCCAAGGCCATCTTCAAAAAAGTATGGCCCTATTATCCTTAATGAAGACATGACGCACCACACATTAACTTTTGCGGAATGCAGTGGTTGCTGATGCAGTTCTCTAGGATTAACGTCACTCCAAAATCGAAAGTTCTGCTTGTTCACGTAACCGGAGAGATGGAAGTGCGCTTCATCACTCATCCACAAACGGTTTACAATGTCCTCGTCTCGATTAATCAAGTCCAAAAATTAATTCTAAGGTGAACATGCGTCGGCTCACATAATCTGTTTCCTTAAGGGCCTGAACTATTTGAATCTTGTAAGGATGAAAGTGCAAACCTTTGTGTAAAATTCTTCTTACTGTTCTGTTTGAAATCCCAAGTGTAACGCTGTGTCGGCGAGCTGAGCCACGAGGGCTTTTGTCAATGGCGACTGTTACAAGTTCAATGTCTTCAGGTGTGTGCACAGATATGGGTCTCCCAGTTTTCTTCCTTGTCGTTGACGACGTCTCTTCAAAGTTCTCAACCCACTTTTTAATCGCACAGGCAGATGGCACTGGCCGATTTCGATTAATGTTGAAGTGGTTGCAAAATGCACGACGTGCTAGCTGGTACGAACTACCGTTTTGATAAAATGCTTTCACAGCGTACGCACGATGCTGTGGGGTCCAACGTTCCATTGTGACTTAATGCTATTTCGCGCCGAACGTAACTGACACTATCCCCTCCACCTCCCTCCGACGCAGCTTAATTCGCGCGCTTTTTAAAATCGCTCGTTATTATGCCTCACCTTGTATAATCAACTTTATTTAAAATTACAACTGCATTACCCTTATCCGCTTTCGTTAAGATGCATTCCTTATTCTTTTTAAGTGATGTGAGTGTTTGGTAATTCTTGTTTGGTTTGTTTTTTCTTTCCTTTGCCTTGTTGATGGTATGTTCTAGCATTCGGGCCGCTTCTATGTTGAAAGCAGGAACGTTTTCTTTTGGAATGTGTAAGGTAGCGTTGTGTAGGTCATTGACTAATTCTTCTACTTGAATTTTGTTCGGTTTAACACAGAATTTTAAACCTTTTTTCACCATTTCTGAATCTTCTACTGTAACTTTGATTGTTGATTTGTTGATTACCGTGTTGTGGTTGTTCGTTTCTATGCTTAGTACCTGCGGATTGTTGAGAAGATTCGATAACTGTTTGTTAAGAATGCGTTTTTTCGCTCTGATTTTTGCTTCGAGAATTCGATGTAACTTGCTCTCAAACGCTTTCCATTCAAAGTAATTGTGGTTTGCTTAATTTTAGATGTAAATAGTATGCTGACGTTTAAGCAGTTACTACTGATGATGTGTGCAGTGCACATTAAATGTACTTATAGTTTTAATAAACTATTTTTATGAAAAAGGTGTGTTTTTTCATTACATTTTATTTAGTATTTTCACAACAAGTGTTCAACATATTAATAGTATCCGCATACATTATTAGATTCCTGAACATGTTTTTAATAAACACATTCTATATGTAGCTCTGAATAGCCGATTTGGCTGCTGTATACATATTTATCATATATTCAAATACTGGTACTTGCAGAGAAACAATGTTTGCAAAATGATATTTAATATTTTCCAATTTTCAGAACAGTATTTTGCTTGTGAATTTTGTTTAGTATTATACAAATAACAGCAGGAATATATATTAAAATAACTTCTGTTTGGCATGAAATGCATTGTGTCCGTGAAAATCCATTAATCCTAAAACTAGTTTTAAAGTTCTTAATGTGTTTGCAAAACACGCCGCAGTGCCGCAGTGCCGCAATACAGTTGGTAAATCAACTTACTATTTAAATCGCTTTCCATCGGTAAATTTCTGTTGAACACCAAAGAACAATCATTATCCTATAGTGTTATGCGTGCCTGTCCTTTGAACGCTATATACCGAAGACATCGCCTCCTCGCATAGCCTATATTCTCTTTTAGAGTCCCCGGATCTAATCGTTTTTACGAAAGTGATACAAAAAGGGATAAAATCAGCGGTTTTACGTCCTGCTGAGATTTAATTTTGCAGCGATGAAACCCAACCGGGGCTGTTTAAAAGTGAGTTACACTGTCACCGCTGGTGTCGCTCCTCCAAGTTCATCGCCGGAGGCGGCTCCGACCGCGGCGGAATCTTCTTGAACGACCGCGCGCCGTTCGCCCCATCACTCTCTTAATTTTGATGGGAAAATAATAGGATTATTACAGTTTGGTACGTCGCAGAGCTCGTTTACTAAGTCGTTACGATGAGAAGGGGTTGGAAAGTTAGAATGAGCGTGGTGGTGGCCGTGTCGAGATAAAATTTGTTCGTAATTTGTCTGCCGACCTTTTAGGTATATAAAGTGCTTTTAGGCGTTAAGAAATTTACATTAAAGTGCCATTTACGCAATTTACTTTCCAACGTCCGCATACTTATGAACAATATTTTACGTTCTGGCATTTTGTGGTTGTTTTTTTTTTTAAGATTATTCAATATGCTTTTATATTCTTTCCAAATGATATACTTATCAAAGTATGCTTTCAAGTATGTATTGTATCACCAGGTGTATTATTTATAAAGGGCAGGATGACCGCGTACAGAAATGGTTCAAGTCTGAAGGTGAATGTTTAAATTCTTTCCGATGTGATAGGTTCTATACTATCAAGTGCATCGCACAACGTATGATACGATGGCCATTTAATCGTGCTATTTACACACTTCATAAGCGCTAGAAAAGTCTTTAATAGAGAAATTTGAAGTAACAACTACTTATATATAGTCTATCTATAATCCTCTATTTACTTAGAAAGAAATTCAATGATTAGAAATGCTAACCGAACTTCTAATAAAGCAAAAATTCCCAGGCGAATGGAAAGGGGATAAATTTTTTCACATACCGAAACAAAGTGAATTGGGACAACCACAAAATCACAGATGGATAACTAAAAGGACGCCATCCCCTTGTGTAACTAGTCCCTTCCCCAAAATGATCCTTGACCCGGGAGAAAATCAGATAAATGTATTCAAGGTAGTTTTAAAGATAAGACAAAACCATAGATATCTAACAACAAAACAATTGAATATTCAATTAGAATACAGTCTTGAAATGTATAAATGCGCAACAAGCGCAATATACCCGAAACTAATAATTTTTTTATTAAATTTTGGGTTTAAAAAAATATTTACATATGATTTACAAAGGGATAAAATAACGCTGTTCAATTTGAATTGGTACACAAAAGTAAAATAAGTGAAAGTTTAAAAATTATAGGTGAACAGCGGCACCCTAATTTTTGGACAGGCTGTATATCGCACATAAAGTAGCAATAGTAGCTTTTAATTCGTACAAAATTTAATGCCAAACGATAGCTCGAGCTCTCTTGCTTTACATAGGTTTTACAAAATGTGTCCTTACATGTTACGACACTGTACATAAATATAAATGTGCTTATGAATTAAATGAAAACTTTAAACAAATGAATAAAAAGGAAAGTCCGGCTTATGCCCTCCAAAAAATTAATTCGAAATACAAAATAACTTAAGTAAAACAAATATGCTCGTAATGTGACAGAGATCAAGGAACTGTAGGAAGCCCGAGGTATCATTCACTATTCGGGACTTCCATAAAATGCAAGCTTTGTGTAAGAAGATTACATTAGCTCTACTGATTCTGTTGTTAATTTTTTTCTACGGGAAAAATAAATTACCTCACAAGGCTCCCTATTTTAAAGATGACGTCAAGACGTGTTGCTAATTTGCCATTCACTTCGGGAGACGATATATGGGTGTAATTTCACACAAAGTAAGAAGCTGTAAGGCAAGGGAAATGACATACATCAGAAACAATTCCACACAATTGGGAAAAAGAACTAAAAAAAGGCACTCACCAGAATTTTACTCCACCAACACACTATATAATCCGACAAGACGTCAAAATAAATATTCAATTAATGTTTATTAAGGCTGTTCTTACGCTCGGATTGGCTACCACGTTGCAAGCGTTTGGAAGAAAACTAATTGTGCACTCAAATTTGTGAATTTTTGGTTCTAGTTGGTCTTAATATGTTGTTTAAAGATCAATGGATGATTGTATAACGATAGATTTTAAATATTAATAACTGAATTAATGCGATATTCAACCGGAAATCAACGTTTTTCGTGTAATTAAAAAAGCCAGTTTTAAATATGTTTGAAAAAAAGTAAAATTATACAATCATGCTTTCATATTTGCTGTTCAAGAATCCAAAATAAAAATTGAAAAAATTGCAAAAGTAAGCCAGTAATCAAATTTCCCCGAACCCGTTGCAAGGCAGTATTTAGGCACTGGGAAGTGGCGCCCCCTGCATGCAAAGCAGAGTTCGCCAGAAATTACTTTTGCAAGTATTAAAAGAAATTGAAGGGGCCCAAAAGATAAACTTTCGTGTCGTTCATTATTTATGCTGCTATTTTTACATAAGAAACTAGTAAATTCCAGGCAAACCGGAATACAAAATTCTTTTTATTTTACATTAACGGCTGTTGATGTATGCATGTACAGTTCTGTGCAATAAAGTGGTGTACATGTCTTATTGCTAATTTTGTAATTATTTTGTCAATGTGAAAATTGCTTATTTTATCCTGTATTTGAAAGGTTAAATAATGCCTTCATTATTGACATTGGTCATCAAAATGATTGGCTCTAATTATCTTTTATCTTGATTATTATTATATTTGAAATTATTGTTTGTAAAGATATTAACATTAAATAAAACTTATTATATTATATAATTATTTAATAATCAACACGCAAAATAAAATACAAATAAAAATAAATACAAAAACAAAATAAGAAAACATTAATAAATTAATCATACTGCCGTTTTCTTCAACGACTTTATTTAAACGATGGACATTGAATTAGTTAATTTTCATCTGCCACTAATTCTTCCCACGCCTTTTCTATATTATCCCAAAGAGATTCACATTTACAAAACAAATACATTGAGTGTATACTTTCTTAGTTAATAAATCACATATACCGTGCCTTCAAATACTTTCCTCATTAGAGTAGGCTGTTTTTAAAGTTTGTTAGGTAATCAATTTTGGTGTACATGCTAAGCTTTTGAAAACTTCAAATTATGATAGTTGTCATACTTAAATTCAAATTATAGACGTCTATTATTATTTACGTGCCAACCAAACTATCAAAATTACCTACTACCAATCTATATTTGTAAATGGTCAACATTTACGTTGCCTTTCTCCTCCTTCTTCTTGTCCTCTATCGCCTGTTCTCTGCAATCGGGTTTTCTTATAGGCATATTTCTCGTTTTTCTTGGATTCACAAGTTCAGGTAAAACACAATTTTTATAAAACGAAACTAGGTAAAGTCCCATTCCTGTTTTCAAAAAAAAAATCGTTTCGAGAAATAGTTTCTGTTTTTAAGGCCTGAGGCGTCCATACTGCGAAGATGCAATATGACCACTTAGTAACGTGTAACTGTCCCTGGATCTGATAGTACCATTTGTGACTGGTGTTCAGCTAGTTGTTTGTCAAAAAAAATATTTTCTTTTTCGTAATTCCTTCTTCAGGAGTAACCTCTCTCGCACACCAAGGACACTTAATTTCCACAATCCTCCTCTCTTCTATGAGGCCTTCTGCGGATGTTCCCAAGAAAGGAAACTTTGAGTGTATGAAAAAACCGCACGGCTGTATTTGCTTTTCAATAATTTCTTGTAGTTTTTTCTTGGCAACCTCCTTACTTTGTTTACCGTGTTCGCAAACACGGTAAACAAACTCGTAAGCTGTTTCTCGCCAAATCTCGATGCTGTCAGTCTTTTTGTCTTTCGAGGTACCACACTTCACACTGCTGCTGACCTCGACTAGTAAATTGAATTTCTTTGATTTCACCTTCAGATTAGTGTAGCCTTTTTAGAAATGCCGTCTTTTCTAAATTAAACTGTCCTGGAAGCATATCAGGTTTTTCACAGTTTTCACCATAATACTTATCACAACTTTTTAGTTTTTCCCCACTTGTGTTATTTTTGAAGTACTTTCGAACGGCCGTGGATTTCCATTTGGCTTTTTTTCTTTATTTCGAATTTCTATTTCTGTTGCAAATTTTCCCGGACTGATTCCATATCCAAGATGCTTTTTCATTTTATATGTTGGTCTCTTTGTGCTGTGGCTTACCACGGCGGCGGCGCCGCACCTACTTTTCTTGCAAAAATTAATTCTTTTACCACTACCAAACTTAGCAATGACTGAGTTGAATTGTTCAACGATGTTGTTGTTAACGTCATAAATTAGACTTGATGCATGTCTTATAAGATGATTTTTATAAGTCAGTAGTTTGGTATATAAATCTAAAAAAAGCATATTAAACATAAACAAGCCTAAGCCTACAAATCATGTGAATTTCATACTTGTTCCTTTAATGGATGACATTACGCAGCTCGTAGGAACATAGAACTCTTCGCAGAAGTAACCAATCTGTCAACCAATGTCAATTGTCAATATCACCTTCAAGCGATTTATTTTTTCGCTAAGTGGAATTTCTTCGTTTTTCCTGAATGCTATTGCTTTGCTTATTGCTAGGGAGCGGAATCGAGCGAGCTAAACTACCACGGAGCCACAGCCGTGAAAAGAAATAATGTAAACAACTGCGTGTTGTTTACATTATATCTGAATAGCACTAATTCATAGGGCGAACTGTAACATCTGTTTACTCCAGAGAATCAGAGAAAAAACTGCCTGCTGAAAGGAATTTTATGAATAAAATCCTTTCTTCATCGGCGTAGGTACAAGGGTGACGAGTTTTTAAAATTCATTATATTTACCTTATATTTCGCAATATAATATGTATGTTTCAATAACATACGCATACATTTTTAGTTATAATTTATTTAGATCTAGAACGTTGTTCATGTTACTTTTTCTGAGATAAAAATTAATTGTCAGTGATTCCGAAATTTATTGCAAAGTCTGTAAAATATCGTCACCTAGCTTTGCTAAAACATACACAGAAATAGTTTTCATGCAGAGAATTTCGATAGTTTACAAAATTTCGTTACATGTTTAAATGACGATGCTCGAAGTATTTCTGAGTGCAAGGAACTAACACAAATCCCAAATTTAAAAAATCAGTTGTTATTCATTCAGGAACACTTTGGAAATTTGCCTAAACTAATGACATATTTTGAAAATCGAATCTCAATTTAAAAAATGAGGTGTGGCCACCACACGACTTTCTTATACGTATGAGCGTTTCAAACTATACTATATTTTTTTTACACAAAAATTATTCAAAATCCTATTCTAAGTACTTCTGTTCTCTTAATAAATCGCTATAGAATGCATACTTAGCAAGATATTCGAAAAAAGGACTACACCCTAAGAGTAAAAGTGTTACTTCCGGTCCGAATTTTGAAATTTCATATATTCAAAAAATATTGCAAATCTAGCACTAAATACTTTTGTATTCTTGATAAATACATATAGAATGCATAATTTACGACATATTCGCAAAAAATCGCTATTCGATAAGAGTAAAAGTGGTAATTCCGGTCTGAATTTTGAAATTGTTTTTATGCAAAAGATATTGAAAATTACGTTTTAAATACTTTTATACCCGTAACGTACCTGTCTAAAAAGCATGACATGCGAAATATTCGCAAAAAACTGATTTTCGATAGGAGTAAAAGACCTACTTCCGGTAGCAGTTTCGAAAAACTTTTTAAATAAAATTGTTCTCAATTTTAATTTCAAGTACATATGAATTCTTTATAAATTTGTTTAAATTTAGTAGTTGACGAAATATTGGCAAAATTTAATTTTTTCACTGAAGTAAACTGCTACTTCCGGTCTACCGATTTTACTGAAAAACTAATCAGATCTCAAGAGGGAGATTAGACACGTAAATACAAAATTTGGAATTGATATCTACAGCGGTTATCGTGGTCACATAGAGACACACATACATTTTTTAAAAACATCTTTTTCGGTATCAGGGGACTTCAAAACGTGGACATATGCAAAAATCGCGTAGTCGAAAATTTCACATTACTTCCTTATACTACGTATAAGAAAGTAAAAATGGATTAACCACATTAGATGTGGCTATTAATAACTAAAAGTGACTTAGACGCAGTTTTTAATAGAAATCCAGGTTTAATAACATTGCGGCAATTGTGTATGCTAATGTAGAAGGGACGTTTTCTATCTACAAGGATGTACTTAATTCAAAGAGAACAAGTCTTACAGAAGAGAAAGTGAACAAATAGTAGGGTATTTTGTATTTTATAATCACCAGCCACTTGTTATTCAATTATATAAATAAAATTAAAACCTCTTTAAAAATACAACATTTCAATAGCGCGCCCATGGGCGATGAGTCATGACTCGCTCGATTCCGCTCCCTACTTATTGCCCAACCTAATCTTAAGTGATTTTTCTAAAATGAAAAATATCTCTACTGTGCTTCTGTTGACGATTCTGTTTTGAACATTGCTAACATTTTTAATTTTTTTTTTTTGCTGTGGCCTCAATATCCAATGACCGTAACACAATTTTATATCATTCGCGTTTTGATTTACCCCTTCACAAGGAAGGCTCATAGCAATGTACAAGACAGACACGCAGAGAATTCACGTATGTACGTCTTGATAAAACAGCAATGAAACATTTTTTCCTGAATTTCTTGGCGAAGGTTTAATGGTCCTGCAGTAGTGTCTTTACATAATTCTCTGAGTTTCTTGTAGTAGTTGCGCATCAAATGATTTTTACACTCAATTTTCTTGACGACAACAGTATCGTATGGATTTGACTCCAATATTTTCTTACAGCAGTTGTTATATCCGTCAGCAATTACTTGATGGTAGATCAGTTTATACATTTCCTTACTCTTAACGAAACCTTCTGCTAAAATATCGGCCTCCATACTTAAAGAAGATCCAATCCATTTTTTATAGCATTTGTGAGCTTTTGCAGAATTGTGAATCCGCCGTTTCTGCCAACTTACAAATAGTGCAAAATTTATTTTGAACACCAAGAAAGAGAACTTTTTTCCTCGATATTCCATAATTGCAGCAGCTCCCGACAAAGAATCATATTTACTACGATGTGATCTTTTGGGCCAACAGCCGTCTGCCACGACAGTAATCATCGGAGTGCCATATTGACCCACATCTCCAACGGCAATGGCTAACTCCCTCTTTTCCTCAGCTGCTGGTCTCATACTTTCCAAATATTCTGCTCCTACGCATCAGAAATCTTATCATGAACAGTGTTTTACATACGGGCTGACATGCGAGGCAAGTCTAAGGAAGATGCAATTTGTTCCAAATGTGAAAAATCAGACTCTATTGTCATAATCTCAAGCACAGCGTCTTTGTTTACTTCGTCATTATTGTCGTCAGAGCTATGTATTTTTAATGTTCTATTGCACATATTGCAATATAAACCGGTGATTTCATCTTTTATCAATCGCAAATTAATTATTTAATGAGCAGTTAAACTTGGGACAAGTGGTTGTGCAACTCAAAAAGAGACTTCATGATGTTTATTTTCAACTAAACAAACAAGTCATACATATATGTATAATGATAAGCTATATACCGGGTGTCAACGAGATCATGTATCAGCCCGGCATTTATTTAATACCTAAAAGAAATTTTGAAACTTTGACCATTTATATGATTCATTCATTCTTTTTCAGTTCATATTCGGTTTCTACTGAAAATTTTGACATTTCTGTCAAAGGTGGCGGTATCTATCAAATTTATCCATTAAAGTGAAACCGCTTCCTAACAATTGCCGAACCAGAAAAACCACCAAATAACCTATTTCTCACATTTACACGCATTGGCGAAGGAAACATTTATTTCAGAATAGAATTACTATACAACAAAAAAATTTATTGTTAAGTTGGTTTGAATTTAGACTACTTTTAGAAAATTTTAGATTTTCTACTATACCTATCTACCACTAAACCACAGCATATTTTATATCACTTGGAAGCTAAAAATTATTCCAATTATGGCAGTGCAATAAAAAATAGATGTTACAATTAAAATAAAACAAGTAAATTTAAAAAAATAAAAAAAAAATTATAGTTTAGATTGTACTGGGGATGCATGAATTCGTCATTCGTTGCTAGGAAAGAACGCAAAACAGGTAGAGTAGAGGTACAGTCTAGTTATTTTAATTCTCCTATCCTCCCTTATAACAAAACGGAGTCCACATTTGTATAATATGTCTATATAAATTTTACATTTTTAAATAAACTTTTATAGTCACAAATATTTTACCCATTTTAAAAGTATGGTTTATATAACACTACAGTGGTCAAGATGTTTCGAAAAGTTTCACAGCACTACAACCTCAATCTCTTGTATGGTAATTTGATAAGCTTAATGTAAATATATTAAATACTTTATTTTTTAAATATATTTGTTGAAAGGTCATCGTTGGCAAAGAGCGGTACAGTTCAGGGAGACTAAGTAGACAAATAAACTGCCTTTAAAAAAAGTAAGTAACTTCATTCTGCATTAGGCCGCAAATTTTTCTAATTGCTCTCGTATCTTAGCTAATACATATAGATCCATACCCAGGATAATTTCTACCATTAATCAAAAAACCACAAATGCTTACTGTATGAGATTTTGATTCGAAAGTGCGTGATTTTCCACATCCATCCAACGACAACACCTGTTGTTCGATTTCGCCAATATCTTTTTCAACGTCCTAACCCAAAATTAGTTTAAAAATAGGAAAAGGTAATTCAGAACGAAAGCTTATAACAAACCTTTCTTTTTAATGGAAATGTTTTACGTTTTATTCTTGACGCATTTAGTCGCAGACGAGGTTTGTTACCCCTACGGTAGTTAGAATCGTTTTTTCCCATAATCTTACGAATTAAAACGCTCTCTCTGCTAAGAATAAGAAATAGCCCTCAGTCGGTCGGTCCGGATCTGTCAAGCACTCTCATAAACTACAGTGCGCAGGTATTGAGCGCATATTCACCCCACTCTCCTCCACATCGAACTATCTCTGTCTCAAGTTAAAAGGGGTTCAAACGTTAACGTAACGACACTTCGCATGAGACAACGATTGCTGTTCCCCGCACACTTGCCCCGCCAACCAATGCAAGTGATTGTGAGAGAACAGCCTTAACCGCCGCGGTAACATCCGCCTACAGGCGCATTTTACAATTAGTAACGGCAAATTTCCACCAAGATAAACCGCAGAGATTAAGCGATGGCGATTTTTAAAACTGCTTTTTAACCAATCAACCAGTAAAATGAACGAGAAGACGCTCTAATTAACTCCCACTAAAGATAACAGCACAAGACGGTCAAAACGAGAACTAAAATGCAATTGTACAAATTTATTCGAGCCGAGAATTTACAAACAAAAGAAAGCTTAATAATTCCTAGGAAAGAAAGGGGAAAATCAAAGAAAATTCCCTTGGTAATTGTTAATTGCTTTATTTGATCTGCAATCACTTCCAACTGTTTAGTATATTTGAATTCTTGCTCGCAACTTGCTTCTACCGCTTTTTCAGTAAAATTAAGACTTTTGTTTAAAAGATCATGAACACTTGGTTTTTGTACTGGAACAACAGCACTTTTGTAATGTGACAGTATGTTTTGAAACTGAGACCACCTGTTTAATCTAAAATCTGCATCAACAATCCAATTTAAATCTGAATAGAACAACTTATATTTGTTACAAAATATTTCTACTGTTAAACTGTTGTCTATTTTAATACTTCTAGTAACTGTTAAAACTTCATCTAAACAAATTATGTAAAAATATATACAACTGTCGGTGATTTTCACATTCCAATTATGAACATCAATACGTTTATAATATTCAGTTTTGAAATTGTTGAAATCACCTATTCGATCATTCTTAAGAAATTCATCAAGTTTTGCTCTTTGTCTCTGAAACTGCGCTTCACGTCTTTGATCTGAACTGATTCTTTTACTCTCTTGCCTGTTACTTAAATACACAGGCAAATTGGGAAAGATCCTGGGAACAGCAGTTTCAGTTAATCGTGGGTATCGCAATGAAATTTCTTTGATTGATCCATCCGGTTGCAGATGTTTATCAACGGACACAATATCACCTACAACAAAGTGTTTGCAACAGACTACTGCAGTTTTTGTTGGCTGCCAATCTTTCCTGGGTATTGCCCGAATCCATTCGTCACGACGTTGCGGGTTTGCTGGGAATTTAAAGGTTGTAATACATCCACTTTGTGTTTTTAAAGCAGAGTCGTAATTGCTCTTGCATTGCGGTACACAACACCGTCGACGCATATTTAACACAAAACAAATTAATTAACGTATTCTACAATTAAAAAAGCAATAAAACTTCTAACTTACGGCTTTCAAAACGTTAACGTTACACAGGAAGTTAGGTTATGTTGTTGTTGACACCAAGTGTATTGTATTATAGATGAAACATGGTCTGCCACAACACAATTATTGTACTTCTAATAATAAAACAAACTAGTTTTTTCAATCGCATACGATTAATCAATGCACAATCGGTAATTATCAACAAAATATTCACTCCGAAACCGAACGTGAACAGCTGACATTACGATGTCAAAGAGAAAAGCTGGACCACCTGCAATGTTGCCAGTTTTCACTGTGCATGGCTAGTATTAGAGCCGGCTGTGGTTAAAGTATCGACATTAAATATATGGACATCTTCTAAAAGGTATCATATATATACTTTTTCTAACCTAAATTTTCCATCAGAAATTATTTATTTCATAACAATAACTTGACAGACATACTATTATACTAAATTGTAAATGAAAAGATACAAAAACATAATCGGCACATCCTCATAAACAGCATTACAAGATATAATAAAGCACACTCGAAGGTAAAACGGGTGGAGGGAGTAATTCTGGACATCAGGTATGCGTATATTTCCTGGTCAAAAACAGTAAGTGAAATAAAAGAGAAGAATTATTCCATTATGTCATTGAGATGGATAGAGAACACTTCAAAATTTTAATAAATAGATCAACAAAAATGGATCTTAGCGTGGAGGTACCTTAGCGGCCAGTCCTATGTCCTATCCTGTGGAATATGATATAGTACTCAAAATGAAATTCAAGGAAAAGTTATATCGGAGGCGTATGCTGATCGCCTCATGATAATAGTGGAAGCAGAAGATCAAAGAGACCTCGTATTTAAAACTAAAAGTCCCTATGAGAGATGAAACAGAATGATCTCCAGAGTCCCACTTCCAGACAGCGTCACAAAAATCATTAGTCCATAATCATTGAAGGCCTGCGAAATAAAAATTGGAGCAGCTTTTTAATTCCTTTGACAGAAAATCATAACAAAAAACTAAGTGGAAGTATTTGAGGACAATACTGTCCAATAAATTTTCTTGCGGGCCAATGTTTATGGGTACTTTGAGGGTTATTTCAAACACAAGTGGGCTATCTCGAAGGAAAAAGGAGATACTGTACGGTGTCATAAGGTCACAAAAAGCCAACACAGCTCCAGTGTGGTCAAATGTTCCCGATATTAAAAAACATAGAGAAACCTTGGAAACGGTTACAAAAGCGTGTCCACTGAGCTGCAGGTGATCATAGAACTGTGTATAGGGAGGCGATTTAGCTTATGGCGGGCTTCCTCCGATGTCATTGCAAGACAAGGAACAGCACCGAATTTTGTTGTCCATGTCCTTGGACAAATGGAAGGAAAGGCAAATCGATCTAAGAAAGTAATTCCTGATCTACTCCGATATGTCCACTGTGGTCATAGAAGAACGGGCTACTACTTAAAACAGTTTCTGTCAGGCTTCCAACATTTTCGATCATACACCGAAAGGTTTAAAGTAACTCTTAATGATCACTGTGTGTACTGCGACACAGCAGATTCTCCTGGCTGTGCAGAGTAGAGACAAAGTTGGGTCAAAATGTGAATAGCAACATAATTGTAGGGATCGTGGGTATGATAATCAAGAGTAACATAACTGGAAATTAATCCATAAGGTTACCACGGCAGTTTTAGCAGTTGAAAAAATTGAGAAAACTGAAGCAGTTAGATATGTTGGATAGTCACTAAGACATCCAGTGGACAAAACAGCAGTTAAGATAGACTAGGGAGGGGGTGATATTTGAAGATGATGTCAGAAGGCGGATTGTAAAACAGAAAAAATATGTGTTTTTGTAGCGTATACCGATATGGGGGACCCACGCAACCACTCATACATGCTAGCTCATAAGAGAGTTCCACCCATAAAGCATTTCGCCTCGATAAGTAAAGCATATATTACGCCAAGAAATTTAAATATTTAGATGGCTATATAGAGCCAAACAATTTGAAAAAGATTGTTTTTCTCGCGCAGACTAATGCAATAGAATTGCCCCGCAAAATAAGCTGCAACTTAGGTATTTAATAAAAGATCAGTATAATATTCCAGCAGAAGCATTATTTGCAGCAGAATCTCTGACTGCTAACAGAAAACGTGCCAAGAACAAAATAGAGAACAAACATAACTGTTACACTGCTGCACGTCACTAAAGAAAGATTGACCAATGGTACTTAAGGAAATTAAATGTAAGTTGGTTTTTGGAGATGGGAAAAGGTATGAGGGAAGCAAGAATTGCGAGGGAAGACACCATAGAACGTAATACTTCAATGAAAAAAATTATTGAGTCTCCAGTCCCTTAGTATTGATACAAGCTCGAAACTAAGTACCATGTTTTCGTACTAGCTTCGTCTTACAAATAATTCACAGTTAATTTAGATCAGGATATAAGAACAAAGTTTAAAATTGTTTAAGTTTTGATATTCAATTATTCAATAATTTCAATTACAGCATATACAGTGATAACATGTAATATCTCGCATAAGTCGATGAACACTAAACAAGAAGCTCACATGGTAGACGAACCAGGTATTTGTACTGCAATTAATTACGTTACACACGATTGATTCTGATATCATATTATAATATGCACATACTCTTCCACATAATTGAGCTTTGTTGAAACTGTACTGGTTGTTAATAAACGGGACACAAGCGTTTTAATTATTACATGATTACATATTGCAGTGATCTTGAGATTGGTGGTAAATTATAAATAGGCATAATCAAGATCACTTCGAGATTTAATTTAATTAATTATTATTTTATTTATTTCATCATGATGTGTATATAGATATTTATTAAGTTAATATTTTGGCAAATTTAATTTTTATTTACGTAAAATAATATTAGATTAAGCATAAAATATTACGTGAATTATAACAAGAAAGTGTTTCCCGCACGAAACGTACTGTGACCGGGAGAGATATCGACAGATTGGCCCGGCGAAAACAATATTCTTCGCTAGATGCATTGGACAAATCATGAATGTGTAAACAAGTTGATATTTACATATTTGTTTACCTTTTTGAAAGATTAGTAATACGCTGCTTTCCCGGGTGGTGCAGCACTGCAGCTATGTATTTCTGGAGGTGGTATCGGTATCTACCGAAGATAACCGTACGTTTTTGTGAAGAAAAATATGCATATAAGTCGACACACGATCAGAAAACGGGAGATGCTTGGTGTAAACCGCTCTCAAAAGAAAAACAAGAAGTAGGTGGAAACCTCTTCTTCCTCTTAAAATAAAAATATTATTTTAACTTAGAAGTTTATTCATGAATCGGAACTTATATATATAATTTTTCAAAAAGATTTTTACGACACTTATAAAAATTTTAACAAAAATTAGGACTTGTAATATTTTATAGATTAAACGTTATTCTAACATAGAAATTTGTTCACGCATTGGAACTTTAATATTTTCGTAATAATTTTATTGTACTTATAAATTTTAAAGACCGAAGTGGGACTTAGAATAATTTTATGAATTAGATATCATTTTAATCCGGAGTTTGGTTTACATTGGGACTTGTAATTATTTTTCGGAAATAATTATTTATGTTTGGAACAGTTTTATTTAATTAGGAATTTGAATATTTTTTGTTTACTAGAATATTTTATTTTTATATGCAGGGTTATTACACCGTGTGTTTATGGTAAAGCATTTCAGTGTTTGTAACGATAAAAATTAAATAGCCTAATAATAATATTTTTTTTTTTAGTAAATATAACACTCTACGTTTTAATTAAAGTTTCTTTATTATTTTATTTACAAGATTAGAAGATTCATAGTTTGATGATTTTTTTGTTTTATGTACCTGTAGGATATTTAGACTGTAAAAAATGTATTTTGTGATGGATGAATTTGAGAGATTATATGAAGAATTAAGGTGGTTTATTAATGTTTATTATAAATGTGTATATAGTGTTGTACAAATTTCTTATGTGGTGTCTTATACTGGAATCCTAGAACGAGGTAATTTTTTTTTATATATATATTTTCTTTATATTAATTATACTTTATTGTGTTTGTGTATTTGATATTGACGTGTTGGGTAATAGATCAGGTATGTGTGCAATGAATTAAGTAGATGTTTAATTCATAGCATGGAGCCCTGGTGAATCCTTAAAGCACGAATTGGTCTTGGTGGTACTGTTTTGGGAGCGAGCAAAGGCGCCAAGCAGAACTAATCAGGGCTGAGTTAATTAATTAAATGCACAAAGACTTTTTTTGAATTAAACTCAAAATTTATATATATGCCTTAAGGGGTGAGCACATAATAGTGTGTTAGGGTTGTGTCCAACGAGTTGAAAAGAATACTCGTAGGGTGGAACTTCGGGGTACCTACCAGTGTGGATTTGCTTTTTGATGGTACTGTCTTGGGAGCGAGCAAAGGCGCCAGGCAGAACTAATTAGGGCAGAGCCATTACCTTAATGTTTATATACTTGCAAACGAGAGGTTACATAATTTTTTTTTGTAATTAATTTATATTTCGGTACAACTCACAACATACAATAAAATATTTCGTTTAAATATTGATTGTTTACATGTATTTTTGACAAATAAATAAAATGATAATTATATTTATTTTAAAAAATATAAATTTGTATTCGATGTTATTCTTTTATTAATTATCATTTGTTTATTGTTTTGACTATTTGATCATGAGATGCATAATTTTATGTAATATTTAAGATATTTAATTTTGTAAATATATTTGTATAATTTAAAAATTTTCTTTAATATCCTTAATAAACTATATTGTAAAGTTTATTTTGCATTTTATTTTCTTTACCTGACCTGGTAATAACTAAAGAGCATTCAAGTTGACTGGAGAGTTTATTTATATTTTCTGCCCCTGAGAGAAAATTTTCTTTAGTCATTCTAAACTGAGCTAGTTAAATGTAAAATTGCCTAACCTACTATTTTGCAGAAAATGTATTGAATCTTAGTCTAGCATAAGGCCTAGTACTAGGATGTATGCTTGATTCTTACTTACTTACTGATTGAATAGTTTAAATTATTTTTATATAAATCTCAATTTGCAAGAGTCACAGCAATATGTATTCCGTAATCTCAAAATAATTCGACAAATATTTCATTAAAACGATTGCAATATAAACTTATCCAGTAAATCAAGGCATTAATTAAATTGGTTTTTCTTTACTAGCTGAAATTGTATGTATGTATATAATTTACCTTAGATTGTGTCCCACAATATTTAATAATTGGCTTGGTTTTTCTTTTAATTTTTGTAGATATTTTAACGATCATAATGAAATGTCAGTCAAGTTATTTATGCGACAGAACAACGAATAGTTATTAGCAACATTTTTGAACTTTACAGCTTGATATGTCACACGCATCAGTTTAAACATGTTTTGTTTTGCATGCGATATCAGTAATATTATTTCAAACTGCTTCCTTACGATTCCAGTTTTATTTTACCATGAGACTGGAAAATAATCGATGTTGGTTTAAATTATAAATCGATCTTAATCAACACCTCTACAAAACTGATGTATTCTGTACTAGTACCTTGAAAAAGGTGAAGTCAGAAAGTTATGAAAACTATGCCAAAATCTTCGGCTTTAATTCTTAAGGCAATTGGGTTCATTGCTGTAAAGTGCTAAAAACGCCAATTTCAAACATATTGAGCCAGTCATCTAACCATTTATTACACCGGTGGGTCACATAGTTCTTAGAAAGTATAAAGTTTATATATATAGCAACGATTTTTATGAAGTTTAACTGTTCCTCTGAACAAGCAATGAATTATTTCGAAAGCTGCACTAACAATAGAAGTTGGCTACATTTTCTCACCTGGCTATTTTCTCCTTTTTAAATATTAATACAGACGCATATACCAGGCGCCCAGCGAAGTAAATTATTGATATCTAATAATGCAGATAGCGAAAAATGTTTTATTCAAAAAATTGTAAATAATCTTGAGCTGTATAAATGAAAATGTTTGTAAGTTCTACAAAGATATTCATTTATACTGAGTGTTCGAGAACGACGAATTGATAGGAACTTATATTTTTTTAAATGAAAAGTTTACATTTCTTACATTTTTTAATAGACTTATAAGAGTTGATTTAAAAACACTGTTGCAGACTGTTGCTAAGATATGCTTATTTACCTTCGATTATTATAGAACTTTTATAAAAGTCTGTGATGAAATTAACGACAAAAATACTATTATGGACTCAATTAATCAATGTTCTTTTAAATTACATACCATTCGATGAACATAAGAATCCCAAAAAGGAAAAATTAAATGAAACCTCGTATCTTCCCATGGCAGTGAAAATTTGCTATTTACAAATACCTAAATACCTACTTTCATGTGTCTGTAGGCAAGGTTGTAAAATTTATAGAATATTATATTTGGATAACGATTACGCGACTTATTAATTTAAATATATTTCTTTCAATGACTTGAATGACACACAGCAGTCGAAGATAATTGCTTATAATATATTTACAAATTAGTAAATAATATATACTTGGTGTGGCAGTTAAATAAACGGACTGGTGCTGCTACTGAAAACAGCGAGCACGCCGCGGCAGGTTTGAACATGTCTGTTGATGCATCCCCCACCCCGGAACTCGATGGGCACACGGTTGAACGTCGCTCAGTTTTGCTGGAGCAATCGCCCTTTCAAGTCCTTGGCTAGCATCTCATCGCAAAAGTGCAAAGTGTTCAAATGGAGCAACGAGTTCTCCTCGTTTCTTGTGAAACTGGTGAAAACTGCTACAGAAGCTCATGCCATGTTAAAGGAAGTTTACGGAAGTAGATGTTTACCGCGCACAACAGTTTTTGAGTGGATTAAAAAGCTTAAGGAGTTACGCAAAGTCACCGAAGACGATCCGCGCCCTGGATGACCCTCAACATCAAAAACGGACGACAGCCTTCATAAAGTTGAGGTTCTCAACAAGCTTACAGAAGCGGACTTCCAGTACTGTTTTAAACAATCGACAATTCGTATGGACCGTTGTAGTGATCGGCAATGAGAGTACTTTGAAGACAATAAACTTTCTAATGTAATTGGTGATCAGTAAAATGTTTTATAGTACTAGTTCAGTTACTTAATTGTTACACTTCGTTATTAGGCCAGTATATTCAAAATAATCACGTCTGTGAAGTTGAGTCACGTATCCGTTATAGAAATTTACTTTAGATGACTTATTTGCAATCCAAAAGATTGATTCTTTATTTTTTTTTCAAGGTCCGATCGGTCGTGAAATTGAAACCACAGTGAAATTCAAACATGTTTTATTTGTAACATTTAGGTACATCTCCCATCTACTTCTCTACATAGTCGCCGTTCCGATTTACGCTTTTTCGTAGCGTGGTATCAACTTTTCAATCCCCTCTTCATAGAAGGTAGCCGCCTGTGCTTTTAGCCAAGTTTGTACGCTGGTCTGCAGCTCATTGTCTGTAGCAAAATGGTGTCCTCCTAAGCTCTTTTTCATGCGAGAAAATAGATGAAAATCGGAAGGAGCTAAGTCCGGGCTGTATGGATGGTGATCGAATACTTCCCATCCAAAACGCTGCAGGAGGTTCTTTGTTGCATTTGCAGCATGGGGACGAGCGTTGTCATGAAGAAGAACAATGCCTGATGACAACATTCCTCTTCGCTTGTTCTGAATTGCCCTTCGTAGATTTTGAGGCTGCTGTGATGGTTCCATGAATTCCACCAAGAGAACTCCTTTTCGGTTCCAGAACACAGTAGCCATACACTTTCTGTTGGAAAATGTTCGCTTAAACTTCTTTGGTTTTGATGGGGAAGAAGAATGCATCCACTGTTTGGATTGCTCTTTTGTTTCTTCCGTTTCGTAAGGAACCCATGTCTCGTCGCCTGTGACAATTTTGCTCAAAAAGTCTTCTCCTTCGTCATGGTAGCGCTGGAGAAACGTACCCATTCGCTGTGTTTTGTTATGGTCGGATAGCATCTCGGGAACCCATCTCGCACACAGTTAGCGGTACTGAAGCGTCCCACTCACGATGGTGTACAGAGCTGACCTTGATATTTCGGGAAACGACTCATGCAACACAGAAATTGTGAACCGACAATTTACTCTAATCGCCTGATCCACTCGCTGAACGAGATCTTCATTGGTTGACATTCGCTTCCTTCCCTGACCGCCTGCATCATGAAAGTCTGTACGCCCTGCTTCAAAGTTCCTGCACCAGTGCCGCACTTTACTGTCACGGTAAATTTCAGCTGCATTGCACCCCTCCGCATGAAGAAATCGAATTACTGCACGCAATTCACATTTGGCGGGTGACGCTATGTTTCTCGGCATGTTTACGTGTACACTGCGCGCTTGCAACTGACACTGCGCAATACATCTGCGCAAAGCTTCGTCTGATTGTCACTGTGGTTTTACTTTCACGACCGACCGGACATTGAAAAAAAATAGTCCTTGTTCTACAAAATAATTATAGAAAATATATCAAATTTCAATCATATTACCATTTTTGAAAAAATATTTGCGCTGGTCGAGATTTCAATCATTCTCAGTCTGCGTTCGTCATGTGCAAAATATAAAATAATAATAATAATAACCCGTCATGTACGAGACTTCTTGAACACCTGAGTTTTGTGTTTCTTTCGTTACAAGAAATTTTTGATATTTTTATTATTTTGATATTAACCAAAAGGTACTTTTAACTGGAAACACGTGAGTTACTTAATACTTCTGAATTAGTACACCATTCTCTTTGTCCGCTCATGGGCCTTAAGCTTTACAAAGCTTGTCAAGCCCACTGAAATCATAATTTTGAGTATGCAAAATATTCAACGGTTTTGTTACTTCGTTTTGACACCATTATAGTTGATTAATTTATTCAATAGCTGTGGATACCGATTTCGAATGTTGTATTTTAATGAAGGAAAATATAGTACACGTATGTACAAATTTATTTTATTTTATTTTTTTATTATATTACATTTTAAAAACAATATTATTTTTATATAGTCTTAATTCAACTAAAGATAACATTTACATGACGGATAAATGCTCTCTCACGTAATTTATTTCTTATATGGCCCATCTTCGTTACTACGTCGACATCCCGAATTTTCTGAAAGATTCTGCATTAACTGCTCCTCATTTTGGGCTTCCCAACCCCCGTCATATATCTTTCTACCAAATGAGACCAAAATTCCTCAATGGGCCTCGCCTGAGGAGCATTTGGAAGGTTATGTGTCCTGGGAATTCTTTCCAACTGAGCGGCGGAATATCTTGGAGCCTTTCTTCTTTTACAATAATTTAGATCATTTCTGGCTAATGTTTGACTAAGAGTCGTGCGTGAAATATGGTATCTTCGAGATAACTTACGCACTGACTGTATTTAATTTCAATTAAATTGAAATTTAGAATAAATATGCGAAATATTGTATTTTTATTTTCTGAAAAATTTTTGTCCGCGTGCAGATGCGATCTCGAGCCGCCCGGGTGTAAGGCCGACACGTTACCATTAGACCAGCGCGGGTACTCGTATGAGAATTATAATATTTGTATATAAACATGCGTACGTATGAATTTTTGAAGTGAAAACTTGATCAGACCGAGCGAAATGTACTAGAATAATGTATACACAATAATAATAAATATATATTTTTTAAATGTAATATAGAACAAAAATGGAAAATGGAAAATGTAAATGTAAATGAATATAAAACGAAAAAAAATTTTGTATTTCGTATTATTAACCTCGCCTTGATGAAGTTCTCACTTCTGCCGTGTGGTCTTAAGCACACCCATTTCTTTTTTTTATACAAAAATTATTCAAAATCCTACTATAAATACTTCTATTCTCTTAATTAATCTGTATAGAACTTTGCAAGATATTCGAAAAAAAGTGCTACTTGATAGGAGTAAAGGTGTTACTTCCGGTCCGAATTTTGAAATTTTTTTTATACAAAAGATATTTAAAATTATGTTTTAAATACTTTTATACTCGTAATGTACCTGCCTAGATAGCATGACTTGCGAGATATTCGCAAAAACTGATTTTCAATAAGAGTAAAAGAGGAAAAGACCTTCTTCCGGTAAGAATTTCGAAAAACTTTTTTAATACAATTTTTCTCAAATTTAATTTTGCGTACATTTAAATTCTTTATAAATTTGTTTAAACTTAGTAATTGACGAAATATTTTCAAAATTCGATTTTTTCACTGAAGTAAACTTCTACTTCCGGTCTACCGATATTACTGAAAAACTAATCAGATCTCAAGAGGGAGATTATACACGTACATACAAAATTTGGAAATGATATCTACAGCGGTTTGACCGCTATCGTGGTCACACACACACACACACACACAGAGAGAGAGAGAGAGAGAGAGACATTTTTTAAAAATCACTTTTTTGGTATCAAGGGACTTCAAAACGTGAACATCTGCCAAAATCTCGAGGTCGAAAATTATCGTCATCACAATACTTCCTTATAATACATATAAGAAAGTAAAGTGATATGTCATATTAAGCACCAATCAGTTTACTAAATATTCATTACAACTGCAACTGGATTGGATCATGTTAAATTAATTTTATTAGATTTTTTTCCGAAAACTTTTGAGACATAAGTTACATAATATAGTAATAAACTTCATCACTGTTCAGACACATAAATTCGTAAAACGTAACATAACTATAATAATATTTATAGCCTGAAATTACACACAATTTAGTCAGTTTGGTCTAACACGATCAATCCTTGTGTGTATATGTTCTTCACTTATTGTCATTCCTTATTGTATTACAAAATTTGTGCTGCACTTACCGGTCACTACTAACGCCCGTATAATTGCAAGATGAAACCATCGTCACAGACAATCGAATGAAAGGGAACACAGTACCATCTGTTGTTCGTGCAAAATCCGGCGTTGAAATTTGCACGCTAAGCTCGCCGCCGAACAATTAATTATTCTTATCTCATCCTGAGGAGATAATTTACCACCGGGCTGCGTTGTACCTCGTTTCGAATAAGGAGGTTGAAGGGTGCCGGAAGTGGTTTGCTGCCTTCTCGTCTTAACAATTGAAATCAAGCCGACGACGTCTTGTCTTTACGAAAGTGTAAGGTTTCTTTAAGAGCTCTTGCCTAATTTATGCACTGAAAATACAGTAAGTGACGTTTTTATTAATTAATTCTGTTCCTAAAAATCATTTATTTTCATTTAAATTTTCGAAAATTATGATCGAAGTTTAACGTAATTTATTATGATATGATTAATATGCAGCGCTGTTCCAATAACATGTATTGCATAGTAAAGCCAGAGAAATTTTAAAATCGATATAAGAAACAAATCCTTTAAAAATTCTGATGTGTTTTGAAAGATGGTGTAAACACTCTCAGATTAAACTAATTAAAAGGGCTTTTGCGCTCTTGACTACATGAAAGTCAATAACGATTTCAAGCAATTGCCTCCTTTTGTGTTTTCCATGACACTTTGTTACTTGACCTTGGAGATGTAAGCATACACGGAAAACTATCAGATGACAGACCGTCATTTGTAGCTTCAGTTAGAAGATCCTAAAGCTACAAATAGCGGTCTCTCACCTCATGGTCTTCTGTGTATGCTCACATCTCCAAGGTTATCCCACCTTGGCTACACAGTACTGATAATTACCAGTGAGTCAGAAACACGTGTCTACGGTTGCTCTACAGCGGAATGTACCCGATATTCTTATATTTTTTTGTTTTTTTTATTTTTTAGAACATAGCAAACTAATTACAAAATGAGAAGATAGGAAAAGGAAAGCTAATTTGTAGCTTCTGTCGACAGTTCCACAATTTATTGCAGATAACAATCAACTTCACTACACAGTAGACAATGCTAGCCTATGCGAAAATGACACAACAAATGTAACAAATATAGAATTAATAAAGTGAAGATGAGTAAAAATGAATTGATTTTATTAATTTATTTTTAGTTTACACATTAATGTCTTAGTGCAGCTTTTAGTGTGATTTGCCTTACCCGTAATCGAATACGGATAGGCACAAGTTTAAGCCGCGTAATAATTTGAATCATTACTAATATTTTTTCATTGCGAAGGTATCTTTGTCTTTACTTTAAGCAATATTTAGCTACCTTCACATTTACCTGTTGCAGCGGGCGTTTATTACAAGCTCCGCACCATTTACTTTAGTATTGTGATGATGAAAATTTTCCACCTCGAATTTTTGCAGATGTTCACGTTTTGAAGTCTCCTGATACCAAAAAAGGGTTTTTTAAACAATGTCCGTCTCTCTCTCTGTGTGCGTCTGTCTGTCTGTCGGTCAGTGTGTATGTGACCACGATAGCGGTTAAACGGTTATAGCTATCAATTCCAAATTTTGTATTTACGAGTATAATCTCCCTCTTGAGATCTGATTAGATTTTCAGTAAAATCCGTAGACCGGAAGTAGTAGTTCAGCAAAAAAATCAATATTTCGACAACTACTGAGTTTAATAAATTTATAAAGAATTCAAATGTACTCAAAATTAAATCCTCCCGGAAGTAGGTCTTTTACTCTTATCAAACATTAGTTTTCCGCGAATATCGCCCATGTCATGATTTCTAGGTAGGCACGTTACGAGTATAAAAGTATGTAAAACATAAGTTTCAGTACCTTTTGTATAAAAAAAATTTCAAAATTCGGACCGGAAGTAATACTTTTACTCTTATCAAATAGCGATTTTTTGCAAATATCTCGTAAATTATGCATTCTTTATAATATATTTATTAAGAGTACAAATGTATTTAGAGCTACATTTGGAATAATTTTTGTATAAAAGAAATTTAAAAATTCGGACCAGAAGTAACACTTTTACTCTTGGTGAATAGCACTTTCTTTCGAATATCTCGCCATGTATGCATCCTATAGAGATTTATTAAGAGAATAGAAGTAGTACAGAAGGATTTTGTTTATTTTTTCAGAAGATAAAGTTATTTAAATCTTAGTTTAGGACAACTTTTGTATAATTTGAAACTCATATACGTAACAGAAAGTCGTGTGATGGCCATACCTCATTTTTTTAGGTTGTCTTCAACTTCTTTTATCTCCATTGGAATAAGAGTGTAACTAAGTTCTTTCCCTTTAATAAGGGACTGTATTTCCCGATTTTTATTTGCACATACTCGTAATTGTTTATATGGCGAACTCAATTTGAGGTAAATCTTTAGGAATTTCTATTAAACTTTGTGCAACGCGATATTGCCGTAAAATAAATTACTTGCAAGTTTACGTCACCCATTAGTTTCGTTTGCCAATAATATTTGGTTTTGGTAGGAACGGTTTGTTAAGTTTAAAGTCTCCTTGCAGTGCAAGATGCAAGAGAAAAATCAGTATCACCTGAGATATAAAATGAATCAGTTCTACCTAAGATCTAAAATCAAACAGTTCATATAAAGTCACAAAGATATATCCTCATCGTGGTTGTTCATATTAAAATAATATCACTACAACACAAAGTGCAATTAATTGTAAACAAGTAGGTAGTCACTGTAAATAATAAGGTGTAGTTTTGGAGTAAAATATTTAGTGCAACAGTGCTGATGTTTCATTAAACCTACAAAAATTTTTTCTCCTTCGAACACAAAACATTTTGAGAAAACTAGCGTTGAACCACCCCCCACACTCACCAAATACATTGGCTTCACGCAACCCCGACAAATTCATAGTTGAAAATATCCTTGGAATTAGTATTTATATTGTTATGAAACAAGCCCACAAAGAAGCAGACATCCGGGCGACGACAAAAGGAGAGTAAACATTGGCGCGACGCATTATAAATCATCCACATGTGTATAATGTGTGGGCCACGGAGGGTCTATCGTATGTTCTACAAACATCTAGAGAAAGATGGAGTTTTCGCGAATATTTCCAGATGTTTCGTATGCGTATATAAAAGCAGTTGAACCGATTGATGAGTCATTCCGGAATAAAAGATTCAATAGTCTCGTGCGGAACAGTGAAGATAAATAAACATAAATAAATAGTTCCTTGAGTGATAGTCGAAGAGTAAACATAAATATAAGTAGTATAAAATAAATATAGTGGTGCGGTGTTATATAAATAGAAGTGATATAAATACGGCAGTGTTACATAAATATACGGACATAAATATTAGTAATAGAAATAAATACCTGTGTTAATTTAAATCCTAATAATTTTAATTGCGATACATTAGTTTTATATTTTTATATTGTAATTAATTTTACGTGTGTGAATATACAGACTGTTTTAAATAAATAAATTGCACGAGTTGTTTATTGCGAACCCGAAAACGTTACAATATGTTTGGACAATTTGGGACATGTATTATTATTAATATTTTTAATTATTAATTTTATATTCAAAAGAATAAATACATATTTATCTAACGTACAATACTTGCCATTAATTCTTAGCATTTTTATTTAAGTATAAATTGATCGATTTGTTTGCAATTACTTTTGGTATACATGTTATACTACATACTATTTACTTTTAATTTGTAGAAGACCTCTTTATACATATTATCAGATCCAATACTTGAGACAGACTTTAAGAGAAGACTAGGACTCGCCCAATGGGAACTGTTGACTGTGGCGATCTGTCTATATAAAAGGTTTCCCCATCCGAAAACTTGAACGATAAATCGGTCCCACGTTACTTGCCTGTATTGTCCCTCCTTTTATCCGCAGTCGTAATAAATCCTCTAATAGTTGTGTTTTCTTTTCTTGTTTGCAGACTGAATTGTCGCACAATTTACAACAGTTGTCCGAAAGAGCCAGGTCCACCACCGAGTTCATACAGAGGCTCAAGGGGATGAGCGACAAAGTTAACGTAAGTAGAACGAATTCACCATCTTATGCTTTTTTAAAGAGGTTTGTTAAGATATTTTTCTTTTGTTGCCGTTGGTGTTGTTGCTTTTAGTATTAATCCTGTAGGATATCGAAGGAGTTGTAAGGAATCAAGTACTTTGTCTCGCATTTATTTATTTTTGTCATTAAATCCGATAATATACCTTAACATTGAGTTAGAAAATAATACACGTGGCCCTGTATAGGATTTAAACGTAAACAACGAATGTAGTGTAAAAAATACTGGTAGATACTTTTGATTTCCTAGTTATGGCATATACGCTTTTATCAACGAAAAATATATGAAAATGTATTTACCAGGAAACAAAATATTTCTCATTATATACACTGTTGATTCTTCCTTTTACTTTCTTATACGTAGTATAAGGAAGTATTGTGATGATGAAAATTTTCGACCTCGAGATTTTTGCAGATGTCCACGTTTTGAAGTCTCCTGATACCGAAAAAGTGGTTTTTAAAAAATGTCTGTGTCTCTCTATCTCTCCGTGTGTGTGTGTGTGTGTGTGTGTGTATCTGTGTGTCTGTGTGTGTGTGTGTGACCACGATAGCGGTCAAACCGCTGTAGGTATCAATTCCAAATTTTGTATTTACGTGTCTAATCTCCCTCTTGAGATCTGATTAGTTTTTCAGTAAAATCGGTAGACCGGAAGTAGCAGTTTACTTCAGCGACAAAATCGAATTTTGCCAATATTTCGTCAACCACTAAATTTAAACAAATTTATAAACAATTCATATATACTTAAAATTAAAATTGAGAATAATTTTATTTAAAAAGTTTTTCGAAATTCCTACCGGAACTAGGTCTTTTACTCTTATCGAAAATCAGTTTTTTGCGAATATTTCGCAAATCATGCTTTTTAGACAAGTACGTTGCGGGTATAAAAGTATTTAAAACATAATTTTCAATATCTTTTGTATAAAAAAAATTTCAAAATTCAGACCGGAAGTGCCACTTTTACTCTTATCGAATAGCGATTTTTTGCAAATATGTCGTAAGTTATGCATTCTATATATATTTATCAAGAGTACAAAAGTATTTAGAACTAGATTTGCAATATTTTTTGTATATATGAAATTTTAAAATTCGAACCGGAAGTAGCACTTTTACTCTTAGCGAGGAGCACTTTTTTGATAATATCTTGCAAAGTATGCATTCTATAGAGATTTATTAAGAGAGTAGAAGTACTTAGAATAGGATTTTGAATAATTTTTGTAAAAAAAAATTCTTAAAATTCTATAATTTGAAACGCTTATACGTATAAGAAAGTCGTGTGGTGGCCACACCTCATTTTTTTGAAGGAATATAAATGCTTACTGTTTAAATATTAAATAAAACACTGATAATATGTCACTATCTTTAATTTATTTAACACTTAAAATGTAAATTGTTGACGACCAACACAACTGCTTCGTGTGGATGTTTGTGTAGAACTAGAATATATTTTATCGTTATTTTATCAAAGATTCTTTCCCTTCTCCGAGTTACAGTACTTTTTTTTCATGAATAGGAGGAAAATTATTGACCAAGAAAAATGCCTAAACATACGGCTTTGAAAATTACATAAAATATTTGAGCGCAACGTAAATACCATGTAATAAAATACTGGTTATGGACGGGCTCTATGATTTTATGGCGATCACTTCGAAAGGGGTACCTTTATAATAATTGGCAATAACATAAATGTTTACATACATTTCGTCACAATAGAACAGAAATCTGGGTTTTTCTAACTAAACTTGTAGTTTTAGAATACCTACACATATACAGTGTATATGTATATGTATCAATATTTAAAATTAACGTATTACACACAAATATATAAAACAGTTGTCTTTCTTATACAATGTTATTTATCGTCCCGAACATACACTAAGAACTTCACTCCGCGAAATTTCAATAGTTCATACAGTTACACCCACAACAACGTCGTAACTAAATTATTAATCTAGGGTATGTTATGGTATGGGGAGATCACTATAGTGTGATAGTAGGAATTGAAAATCGCAGGGCCGAGCTAACTCTAATCGCAGATGGCGTGACGGTTCAGAAACTAAACTTAAGATATGAGCGTCGGTCGGCGGCGACGCTAGCGACGTTGTCTCTGGGCACCAGGACACTGCGCTACCTTAACGGTAACCTACCTACGTTTTCTAAGATCTGCCACTGGCTGAGTCCCTCCAACGGGATACACTACTGGATCACCTGTATAGGATCCGATATACAAACCTCCTTCATGCGCTAATTAAGACAAAAGGTAGGGGTTTACATAACCAAAAATAAATAATAAAAAAAAGATAAGGTGAACAGTAAACTATGTATTTAAAATCTACTGGAGCATAGTTGGTAACGCACTATAAATTACTATATATGAATTTTGGAATATGAAATTAATAAAAAAATCAAAATTATGCGACTGATAGCAATTACATTGAGTGGTTAATTATAGGTCATGGCCTCAGCAAGATTGAATTAAATAGTTAACAAATTAACATAACCTCCGCAGTATTCATGAGAGGTAGGACGGTAGCAGAAACGTTTCCTCAACCTTACAATTTCATAACAAACGTTTTAAATAGGTAGCCAAACAATGGCGTTTCAACTTAAAATTTAAAATATCTAAACTGATAGATTTATATATATATTCTGAATTCTGTAAGAGATAGCTATGTTAAATGCTAAATAGATAAAATGTTAAATGTTAAATAGACTACCAAAGTTTTAAAGAAATTACTGAAAAGAATTTAAAGTAAACAATTGCTATTTAAATAGCACGTTTAAACATTGATAATTTAGTTCAACAAATTAAGTCAAATCAAAGATTTTACGGTAAGGAATTAAAACAAGTAAAATAAATTTGAAGCGTACTTCGGTTGTACCAGACTACGTAAACAGTGAGTACTAAAACAAATGTACTGCTGATGGAATCATCCAGTATACAGCATAATCAAATTTACAAAAAAAAAATCAAAAGTTAAACTACGGTTTTTGAAACTTAGCACATGATATGGTTTTATTAAAATTAAGCAAGTCACTAGTTAATTTATGAATTTGTGTACAGTCCAGCCTAACTGGCACAAGATTTAGACAAATCAGTCGAGACACACGTTGTAGATAATGATTGGTGTTGTTTATCTGGCTAACGGTGCGAAAGGAAAACTCCCTAGCTGGTGATGGTTCTACAGCGTAATTCGGCCGGCAGGAGAAAATTCCACGCAGAAGCCACTGGGATGGATGTTAAAGTACAACAGGTAGATCGACTATGACGCTGTGATCCTTAACGGAAATGTACGGCCGCAATGTCGGCGTTAAATACTGAAGATTCAGCACGGTACTACAAGTTCCTAGTGATTTAGAGGGAAAGAAAAAGCAGAGATAAAAAACTCTGAAAATTACATAAAAATTCCTCAGACTTACCCCAGGTTTTCTCTGGAGAACAACGAAACCGACTTCAAAAATCACCAAAAGCACAAAATGGAGAATATTTGGAGTCCACCTCGTGGCACTACAAGATTTCGGGTGACGGTAATCTACGATACACCCACGAAAATCACCTACTAAGGTAGCGAAATTTCCTACTTATTCGTTGGAGCCGCTAATGCGTTAATGTCTACTTAAGACATACAAAATAATTTACAAGAAATAAGTAGCTCTGCACTAATGTTCTTCATTCGAAGATCGACTTAGAAGTGATGTCGGAAAACGTGCATCCTTCAAAACCAATGCGCTCCAGCCACTACGCAAGCTTCTAAAATAAGCGAGTCACGGAAACAGTTCGGTATGAACGCGGGAAAAATTCAAATAAAATTAACGAACACAAAATTATCCTGCAGTAGAGCACATTAGTAACGAGATCTTAATAATTAACCACAACTATCTTCTGAGTTCGAAATGATGACAAAACACATTGAAATACACTTACAATGTACTTAAGAAGTTAGATAAAACGAGAGGAGAAATTTCACGCCCAGAAAGTTGGCAGTCATGCAATATTTAGCGCACTGACCCAATGACATGTAACCAACAAGTTCGAAAACATACCCAACTCAACCTCAACATACATTATAAATGTCCGGCACTCAGGTAAATAGATTAAATATGACCAAAAAATGCACACAAGCTATCGACGGGATTTTCCCCGATCTAATCGACCTTTGCAGGCATTGGTACCGGGCGTAGATACAGCGATATACGTTCTAAAGGTTATGTTCAACGAAGGCTCGGAAAGATACAATTTCTGTGGAAGGCCCCACTATTTACACCCAGGGCATGTCCGTGAAGGAAGAACACAAGTATGCACAATGTCTAAGCTATTCCCATGCTTCAATAAACCTTTTCTTTTTAAGCAAACAGTCTATAAAACCAAAAGAGGTTATCCGGTTGCCACAGTACATGCTTTAGTTGTAGCAAAGTAAATAAGGTGCTAAAAGAATATCCTAACCCAATACTTCCTTTCACAACATGGTAACAGGAAAGCAATAAAACTAAGGTGGAGACAATCAAGATCACACAGATAACGTAGCTCTAGAGCATAAAATGTCGATGAAAATAACAATGTTTACATCCGAAAATTAGAACAAACGGATACATGCAGGTAGGTCAGTCCAGGCATAAATTAACGGCCTCGGAAACTATTTATTATAAACGTAGATTTAAATAAACCTACACGAGTAATTAACTTCATCGTGTGAATACCAATAGCGATTTAAAATTAAATTTCATTATAGTTAGCTTAAGAAACAGAAAGGTTGCTACCGGATCTACGTCGCATTAAGATAACGGGCTGAATTAGGGAATGAAACGGAGAATCGCAATAGGGGATGTTAAACTGGAAAACGCAGGGCCGAGCTAACTCTGTCGCAGACGGCGTGACGGTTCAGGAAAATAAGAACACCTAAAAGTAGAGCGTCGGTCGGCAACGACGCTAGCGACGTTGTCCGGGCACCAGGACACTATGTTATCCTACAGATTACCTACCTGCGCATCCTTTGAGCTACCACTGGCTGTGTCCCTCCAGCGGGTTACCTATTGAACTCCCTGTATATTCGTAGCACCTAATCTTATGTACGTGCTGGTCACAATAAAATTTGAGATATGCAGAGGTAAAAGAAATAAAAGAAAAGGTAGTACGTAATGTAACAAAATATATTTAAATTTGATGTGTTGAATGGTTTATTTTTAATTAAGAAAAAAAAAATTAAATTGTGAAGTTAGGTAATAAAAAAAACAAGCGTTGAATGAAAAGTTAATTTGAATAAAAAAAAATGAAGCTAGACAGTTGATAATTAATAAACAAAGCGTCAGGTAACAATTGTAAAATTTGAAAGAAAATAACAAGTCTTAATAATATAACATAATCTCTGCGCTTCAGCAGAAGTTGGTTGGTAGCAGAAACGTTTCATCACCTCACATTATGTAACTACAAGTGATATCAAGGACACGCCACAACGGCAATGTTAAAACAACAGTGTAAATATATAATTATAAACGCAAGAAAATTGACATCTCAATATAAAAGACTTAGTCTAAAATGTGAAAAATTCGCTAAATAAATGAACGCCAGGTTCGAATACATGAACTAAAATTAAATTAAATGAAGGATATTTAATAGCAAAGTCAAATATTTAAAGGTAAAATTAGAAAAGAAATTTTATATTAGCAAAAAAAACACTGAGCAACATGAACCAAAATTTGCTCGTACAGATTTGTTTTTATCTAGCTCAGGTAATTAACTGTTCATCGTGAAAGACGAAAGTTACTAACTTACAGTAATGAACGTGCAAAATTAATATCAAAATTAAGTTAAAAATTCAACACATTATGAGACACACAAAAATCTTAACGATAATGAAAATTACTAGGTATATAACTAATTAAATAATTTATTCCCAAAAGATATAGTGATATAATAACGAATTTACTAAAATTAGGTTTAATTAAATATTCGTCACAATATAGGGCTACAAAATTACGGTAGTGACGTACCCAAAATATATTAATTAAACTGAGAATTACATAAAAAAACAAGAAGTAACAACGGTAATTTAATTAGGAATAAATTGTAACCCCGCAGTTATCTAAGAGGTGCGATAGTTATTAAGCCACTCAAAATTCTTGGTCAAAAACTAGGCAAAATAAAGTCTTGCACTCAGACGTAGAGACGTCGATAATCAGACGTAAAATATATGAAGTAAAGTTACAACCTTAGCTGCTCTCAACTGGCAAAATGGTCGCCGGAAGAACGCTGCGGGAATCCAAAATGGCGGTGACTCCCTTGATGGAAAAATTCCTCTTCAACAGGCGGCCTGGATGTTAAGGTGCAACCTCTGTAGCATCGATAAAAAAAAAACCCACGCTCTTCGATGGAAATGCGGGGCGATACCACCAAAAATAAGGCTTCGGAGGGCCTTTGCGCCCGGCACAAGAATCCTAACGGCTTCTGAGGGCTTTTGTGCCCGACAAAAGAATCCTATTAAATTTAGAGAAGAAAAGAACCAAAGATAAAATCCCGAAAATTTAACACAGAGTTTCAAACACTTACCCCAATATGTAAAAATAATGGAGATTCCACGGTAAACGACTTACAAGTCACTTCAGGGTGCAAAATTTAAACTAACAAAAAAAAGCCAGCACATGGCCATACGTGAATTTTTAGATAACGGAACGACGATAGAAATTCACGTTAATAACCCAAAATTAAGGTAACGGTAATTACTGCTTTCTCCAATTTAAGCCGCATACGCGAAAATATCCTCATGGATAATGTACATAAGTACTAAAGGAAGAAAAGCAATTTGCACACACTGTTCTTTACACAAGATGTGACTATCAAGTGCCGTCGAAAAGCGGGAACCTCTTCCATATCTCATGCGCGTCAATTACACGCATCCCTGTCAAAACATAAAGACACGAAAATACCTCAAAAAGGACAGCGGGAGCATTCAAATAAAATTCCAAACACGAGTTTGAGTTTGACCGTAAAGGGGGTAACACTGTGACTTTTAATTAAACGCAAACAGGAACATGACTTGGCGAAAAGAAAATAAGCGAAATACCCAACAATTGTACGAAGAAAATTATAACGTCGGCAGTGCGAGAGGAAATTTCATGCTAGACGTTGGCAATCCGTGTGTAACACCCATTACACGGCAACGTAGTAACCACGTTTGACAGAAATAAACATAACAAACTTCCACACGTAGTTTCCATTTTATTAGGCGAAAGAACAGAATTTCTGCAGGTAATTAACGAAATATCAAAGCTCTAATATCAAAACGCTGCGGAAGACGGTAGGGAAACCGATCTGACTATATGTTTCAGAATATTAACGTCCATAATCCCTACTGGGAGTCCCAGGATGAACCACAGAAGATTCCTAATACTTAGAATAACGAGGGAAGGCCACAAGTGATCGGCAAACAATTAATAGTATGCCCACTATTCCAAGCATTTCCTTAATTAATACTTCTTGCATTTTTAGAGAGACGACTGCGAAGGAAAGGAAAAAAAAACAATAATAATCGGCCTGCTCGAGATACTGTGTTTGGCAATACGCAAAAAAACGTGAAACAGTTAACACAATAACCTGGCTGTCGCCTCGGAGCATTTCCAAGCCACAAATAAATGCATTATGTAGAGATCGGACGTAATAAATAAGTAGATATTTAAAAAAACTTAAGCAAGGCGTAAAAGTAATTGCAAATGCAGAAAATACGAAACTACAGGTAGGGTAGAATAAGCTAGAGCTAAGATAATTAGAGTTAGTTACTCAGATACAGGGGTTTCCAAAAAAAAAGAGTATAATTGCTCGATATTACACAAAATGTATCTGTCAAATTCGCGGTACGTGATTTAAGGCTCTGAAGGCTCAAAAGTAGGTTTAGTACACACGCAGGTATACGGCAGGCAGTCTTAGTAGCCGGTGAAACAAACAATGTACGGGGTACGCCCAAAAAGTCACGACTAATACAAAATTCCACGTATTTAGACAAAGGCACACAATCTTTCAAGAACTACAAACAAAGTAAATTTTACAGCGTAACAAATTCCCCCCTTTCCAGCGAAAAGAAATTGATCGCAGAGCAATTTCTTGCACCGAGACCATAGGCTGACGGGGTAAAGTTAGTGAAAAGGGTAAGCGAGAGTTCTAAAACGGACGTTGTCCACTATACCAACGCACACATCCACACTCAGTCACAGTAACACCAAACAGCTTGGCCATAACCACCACGTGGCCCTTCGGCATTCGGCCGGTACGGGAAAGTAACGAAAAATAAAAAAACAAGGGTGTCGAGATTCTGCACAGACGCATGGATATGCCGTTGCGACAACCGTAACATCCGGTAACAACAAAAACGAGAGAAGATCGCCAAACAAAAATAGATAATAGGGAGCAAAAGTTTAAAGTCTGGACCGGCGTTGTCCCGACTAAAATGCTGAAGGCAACGATAAACCATAAAGGCTGAAGTCATATCCGATTCCTGGAAGTAACATTTTGAACGTAAGAAAAGCAAGAAGGTCGCCAGGACACAACCTTAAGATAAGACAAATCCGGTAATTAAGCAAAACCAACATAAGTTAGCTTAAAGGTAAGTCATGTCCGATAAGATAAAGGAAATGTAGTGTGGACTCCCCTAGCAAGGCTGCCACTCCATATATGCAAAGACACGGAAGATCCGAAACACACGGAAGCGATAAAGATACGGGAAGGTAAATGCATAGACGGAATCACAGATACAAGCTGTGCAATGGGGCCGGTAATCACACTAACGAAAGGTCGATAAAAGAAAATTGTTTGTCCTAAGGTGGTAGAGGAACAATAGAAGTCAGGGTCCCTTTAGAAGACTTTTACTTCACGCAGGTTCACGGTAGGAGAATTCTTCCAGCCCTCGCTACAGGCCATAAAGCCCCTTTAGATGCCTCCTACATCACGCGAGGTACACGGTAGAGAAATTCTGGTGTTACGGCTGCAAGCCAAGGCACTCTCTACAGGCCATGATGGAAGGAGTTAGCGATAAGACAAGGCACGAAGCAATACATAGCGAAATCGTAAGCGAGATAGGAGACAAACTAATTTATTCAACAGACGAATGTCGATGTTTATCGTCTGTAGTCTGTTTCGCAAATCGTCAGGTAACATTGACCAATTGGCGGAAGAAGGTAGATTAACAAGGTACCACTGCAAAACGTAACCCACAAACAAGACCATAGCCGGGCTAAGATAAACAGAAGGAGTCCGAGAAATTTTTATTTTAGAGGTACGCTCTCGATAGATGTTCAAAGAAATATCTTCATCAACTTCAAGAGATCCCATGTCCAACGAAATGAATGGATCCGCTTCACTCGATGGAACAGAGAAATCCAAAGCCGAAGAAACAACAGCGTTTTTATCATAAGCCAGATCAGATATACACAGATTTAAAGATACGCATGGAGTTGTGACATCTGGTGGTTCGAAAAGCTCCTCGTTCAGAGAGACATCGGAATCTGCGTCTTTTGCGCATGCAAGAAGCTTTGAGTCGGAAAAGGCTTCAGAAGTTGTATCATTCGCGCATACAAGAAACTCTAAATCGGAAGAAGTGACAGGATCTGAATTATTAGGACGTACAAAATGCTCCAAGTCAGATGAGGAAACAGAATCTGTATTATAGTTAAGCACGAAGTCGGGAGAGACATTAGAAATTGAATCATGAGTAAGCCCTAAGTCGGGAGGTACGTCAGAAATCGTATCATAGGTAAACTCTACGTCAGGAGATACATCAGAATCTGGATCATAGGTAAGCTCTAAGACGGGAGATATATCAGAAATCGTATCATGTGTAAGCTTTACATCAGGAGGTACGTCAGAAATTGTATTAACAGTGAGCTCGGGAGTTTCTAATACGGGAGAGACTTCTGACACAGATCTGATTGGGTCTTCGGAAGTATACAAGTCCGTGAAGGCAACTGAGACTATCATAGGTGGGGAGGTAACTATTGGAGAAAGAGTCGGATCTGGCATGACACTAACTGACGGAGAAGGTTGGCCAATATCTTCATCGTCACCCACGTCACCCACGTCACCCTCGTCGTCACTCATATAATCCTCGTCGCCAAACACAATCTCTATGTCGCCACTCCAACGATACTCGTCGTCACTCACATACTCTTCGGCCCTCCATGCCTTATACTCCTCAATAGCGGTACAACGAGAGGTATCAAGAAGATCGTGAGTTGTGACGTTTCCGAACGCCCGAAATCTCGAGAGAAACTTGGCTGCCAATTCAAAGCTGCGCATAGAAAACCAGCTACATTCGCTCTTCTCATCCTCAGTTCGCGGTCGCGCCCTTACAATGCGGCCAGCGACAAAAGCTAGAGTGGAAGAGATTCTCCGATATTCCGTGACCGTTGACGTACTTGCGAGCTGGGAGATAAGAGACTCTAGGAGAGAGATTTTTATCCAGATCGCCTCAGCGTCCTCCGCATAAGGAAAAGGTGAGTGAAGCGTCACATCGTCGGGAATAACTTTCCACGACCTCAAAACAAAGAAACACTCCAACTGCGCCGACACCAGCGTACACCCTGGCTTCAGCTTGTCACCAGCAATAGCAAGAAAATATGCCATATCCTCAAATGAAAGTTGGTCAATAAGAACTTTAAACCGAACTGGCTCCATTGTATAGAAGAGAGAAAACAAAGAAAATTATTTAAGAAAAATTAAGTATAGAGATAATCCAGGTCTTGAAATGGTCACAAGGCATAAAAGTGTACCTGTCGATTACTTAAATAGTTCGTACCAGGTAACAAAAGAAAAATCTTGATTGATTGCAAAACTATGAAAAGTCAAAACGCACGCTAAGACTTGCCTAGAAGGTAATCGAAAAAAAAAATATATATAGATATAGGCAAGACCAAAGAAAACAGTGCGATAAGAGTGCTCCACTTAGTAGCCACTCACACAAGTCGAGAAAAAGCCGAAATCGAGAAAATTACGAAGTTTGTGCCTGAAGATGGTCAGGACCGAAACGTTGATACGAAACAAGTAGCTTCTCCAAAGTATAACACCACTGTGCGGTACGACGAAATGTTAGTGGCAGAAATACCTAAAGATAAGGAAAATATTCCGGAAGGTGGAGAAAACTTGTCCGAAACGTTGGGCAACGACACGTTGTCACGTCAAAGCAACCAAAAACAAGGAAAGTTGGAAAAGGCGAGAAACTTCCCTGAAGATGATAAAAACTTGGTCGAAACGTCGGCTGTCAAATTTGTTCCGGAAGGTAGCGAAAACTAGGTCGAAACGTTAGGTGTCGACTTATGATTCGATGGATGACACACAAGAGAAAAAGAAAATTTGAGGGCGGCGAAAACTTAGTCGAAACATTAAGTGCGAAATGTTGTTCGTTAGGCCCACAACGAAGGCATCAAATTGTTAAGGAGGTAGCGAAAACTTCGTTGGAGCGTTGGGTAACAAAGGAAAATTTTATTCCGGAAGATGGCGAAAAGAGGGCAGAAACGTTGGCCAACAATTTGTTAATACAATTTCCAAAAGAAAGTTCCAAAGCGTAAGTGCACCAAATTTGTACGGAAGGGGGAGAAAACTTGTCTAAAGGTTAGGGGCAGGAAAAGAAATTTTGAAAATGGCGGAAAATTGGCCGAAACTCGGTTGACACAAAGATAATAATAAAAAAAAATATTGAAGATGGCGGAAAGTTGGCCGAAACGTTGGTGCCAAAATTTGTTACCTTATTTCCAGAAGGAAAAGCCAGACGTTAAGGCACTAAAATTTGTTCACTCTACTAGAACGAAAGGCCCCAAAATGTTAGAGCGCCAAATTTTTCCCTTATTACCAGAAAGAAAGGCCCAGACGTTAGGGCGCCAAATTTTTGCTACCGGATCTACGTCGCATTAAGATAACGGGCTGAATTAGGGAATGAAACGGAGAATCGCAATAGGGGATGTTAAACTGGAAAACGCAGGGCCGAGCTAACTCTGTCGCAGACGGCGTGACGGTTCAGGAAAATAAGAACACCTAAAAGTAGAGCGTCGGTCGGCAACGACGCTAGCGACGTTGTCCGGGCACCAGGACACTATGTTATCCTACAGATAACCTACCTGCGCCTCCTTTGAGCTACCACTGGCTGTGTCCCTCCAGCGGGTTACCTATTGAACTCCCTGTATCTTCGTAGCACCTAATCTTATGTACGTGCTGGTCACAATAAAATTTGAGATATGCAGAGGTAAAAGAAATAAAAGAAAAGGTAGTACGTAATGTAACAAAATATATTTAAATTTGATGTGTTGAATGGTTTATTTTTAATTAAGAAAAAAAAAATTAAATTGTGAAGTTAGGTAATAAAAAAAAACAAGCGTTGAATGAAAAGTTAATTTGAATAAAAAAAAAATGAAGCTAGACAGTTGATAATTAATAAACAAAGCGTCAGGTAACAATTGTAAAATTTGAAAGAAAATAACAAGTCTTAATAATATAACATAATCTCTGCGCTTCAGCAGAAGTTGGTTGGTAGCAGAAACGATTCATCACCTCACATTATGTAACTACAAGTGATATCAAGGACACGCCACAACGGCAATGTTAAAACAACAGTGTAAATATATAATTATAAACGCAAGAAAATTGACATCTCAATATAAAAGACTTAGTCTAAAATGTGAAAAATTCGCTAAATAAATGAACGCCAGGTTCGAATACATGAACTAAAATTAAATTAAATGAAGGATATTTAATAGCAAAGTCAAATATTTAAAGGTAAAATTAGAAAAGAAATTTTATATTAGCAAAAAAAACACTGAGCAACATGAACCAAAATTTGCTCGTACAGATTTGTTTTTATCTAGCTCAGGTAATTAACTGTTCATCGTGAAAGACGAAAGTTACTAACTTACAGTAATGAACGTGCAAAATTAATATCAAAATTAAGTTAAAAATTCAACACATTATGAGACACACAAAAATCTTAACGATAATGAAAATTACTAGGTATATAACTAATTAAATAATTTCTTCCCAAAAGATATAGTGATATAATAACGAATTTACTAAAATTAGGTTTAATTAAATATTCGTCACAATATAGGGCTACAAAATTACGGTAGTGACATACCCAAAATATATTAATTAAACTGAGAATTACATAAAAAAACAAGAAGTAACAACGGTAATTTAATTAGGAATAAATTGTGACCCCGCAGTTATCTAAGAGGTGCGATAGTTATTAAGCCACTCAAAATTCTTGGTCAAAAACTAGGCAAAATAAAGTCTTGCACTCAGACGTAGAGACGTCGATAATCAGACGTAAAATATATGAAGTAAAGTTACAACCTTAGCTGCTCTCAACTGGCAAAATGGTCGCCGGAAGAACGCTGCGGGAATCCAAAATGGCGGTGACTCCCTTGATGGAAAAATTCCTCTTCAACAGGCGGCCTGGATGTTAAGGTGCAACCTCTGTAGCATCGATAAAAAAAAAACCCACGCTCTTCGATGGAAATGCGGGGCGATACCACCAAAAATAAGGCTTCGGAGGGCCTTTGCGCCCGGCACAAGAATCCTAACGGCTTCTGAGGGCTTTTGTGCCCGACAAAAGAATCCTATTAAATTTAGAGAAGAAAAGAACCAAAGATAAAATCCCGAAAATTTAACACAGAGTTTCAAACACTTACCCCAATATGTAAAAATAATGGAGATTCCACGGTAAACGACTTACAAGTCACTTCCGGGTGCAAAATTTAAACTAACAAAAAAAAGCCAGCACATGGCCATACGTGAATTTTTAGATAACGGAACGACGATAGAAATTCACGTTAATAACCCAAAATTAAGGTAACGGTAATTACTGCTTTCTCCAATTTAAGCCGCATACGCGAAAATATCCTCATGGATAATGTACATAAGTACTAAAGGAAGAAAAGCAATTTGCACACACTGTTCTTTACACAAGATGTGACTATCAAGTGCCGTCGAAAAGCGGGAACCTCTTCCATATCTCATGCGCGTCAATTACACGCATCCCTGTCAAAACATAAAGACACGAAAATACCTCAAAAAGGACAGCGGGAGCATTCAAATAAAATTACAAACACGAGTTTGAGTTTGACCGTAAAGGGGGTAACACTGTGACTTTTAATTAAACGCAAACAGGAACATGACTTGGCGAAAAGAAAATAAGCGAAATACCCAACAATTGTACGAAGAAAATTATAACGTCGGCAGTGCGAGAGGAAATTTCATGCTAGACGTTGGCAATCCGTGTGTAACACCCATTACACGGCAACGTAGTAACCACGTTTGACAGAAATAAACATAACAAACTTCCACACGTAGTTTCCATTTTATTAGGCGAAAGAACAGAATTTCTGCAGGTAATTAACGAAATATCAAAGCTCTAATATCAAAACGCTGCGGAAGACGGTAAGGAAACCGATCTGACTATATGTTTCAGAATATTAACGTCCATAATCCCTACTGGGAGTCCCAGGATGAACCACAGAAGATTCCTAATACTTAGAATAACGAGGGAAGGCCACAAGTGATCGGCAAACAATTAATAGTATGCCCACTATTCCAAGCATTTCCTTAATTAATACTTCTTGCATTTTTAGAGAGACGACTGCGAAGGAAAGGAAAAAAAAACAATAATAATCGGCCTGCTCGAGATACTGTGTTTGGCAATACGCAAAAAAACGTGAAACAGTTAACACAATAACCTGGCTGTCGCCTCGGAGCATTTCCAAGCCACAAATAAATGCATTATGTAGAGATCGGACGTAATAAATAAGTAGATATTTAAAAAAACTTAAGCAAGGCGTAAAAGTAATTGCAAATGCAGAAAATACGAAACTACAGGTAGGGTAGAATAAGCTAGAGCTAAGATAATTAGAGTTAGTTACTCAGATACAGGGGTTTCCAAAAAAAAAGAGTATAATTGCTCGATATTACACAAAATGTATCTGTCAAATTCGCGGTACGTGATTTAAGGCTCTGAAGGCTCAAAAGTAGGTTTAGTACACACGCAGGTATACGGCAGGCAGTCTTAGTAGCCGGTGAAACAAACAATGTACGGGGTACGCCCAAAAAGTCACGACTAATACAAAATTCCACGTATTTAGACAAAGGCACACAATCTTTCAAGAACTACAAACAAAGTAAATTTTACAGCGTAACAAGGTGTTCACACAATAGATATAAGGCATGTCAACCTAGTTCATAAAATATACCAGGCACGGTCGAAACGTGAGATCCAAAGTGCCACACCCTGCGAAATGCACAAGTCATGCGGAACACAGGCTAAACGTAAAAATAAGGCATAACAATACTCTACTGAATGAAGTATTAAATGTTGTCTAATATGTTCGGCAAATTACCCATTCAATAATTAATGTTTAGATATGTAAAATACAATTAGTTTTGAATTAAATAAGCCGCGCCGGCGGCAGGTCTCATTTGAGACAGTTGATTATTATATATTTTGTTATCCTACTTTATCTATAAATAAACAAAATTTCAAATAACATACTTTGAATATATAGACGAATTTGAAAAAGATTTCGTTTTGTAATAATTACTGAAAGAAAAACAAGTAATGTAAATGAAAGTCTATCCTTTGAAAAAGTTTTTAATTTGGAATTACTGACAAATATAAAAATCACAATGTGAAATACAGCGCTTGTAAACATTAGTTAATTAAGTTTTTCAAAATCACTAAGCATATACATAACAGAAAAAAACAAGAAAAATAAACATACTCATTTTTCTCTATATTAATGTTATTTTATTTTTTTGTACAATATTTAATTATTACAGAAAATATAAGCCCAAAATTTTTGGCTCATATGCAATATTGCACTACATCCAACCACATTTATTATTAATAATAATCTGAATAATCCTATAGATACTATTCAGATATTTTAATAGAAACCGCAAGCGCAATCAGAACAATAATAATAATAATAATAATATTTATTGCCCAACATCAAGCATTTACAGGACAAAAATTATATGAGTGCAGTACAAAAGCAATTATAACAATTACATAAATTCTTAAATACTAATACATAATAACAAAAATAATAACAATAATAATAAAGAAACAAAAAATTAAATGAAATTGATGTGAGTATGCTACATGTAAAGAAACACGAAAGCGATAGCAACTAGCAACTGACAAAGGGTAGATATACGATCGAGAATCAGAACTACAACTGCTTCCTAAAGTTACCAACTGTGTCATTAAATATATCGTCCTACAGAGTATTCCCTAATCGCGACATATTGTAAAACGGTGAATGTAAGAGGGTATTCGTCCGTGGAGTCGGCATAGTAAAAGTCACCGAAAAACGTGAAGATGCTCTAGGGACAAATAAGTTAAGGCAAGATAGTAACATAGGGCTATCAATTTTATTGTTCACATGCTTCCAGACAAACCGAGCAGCATATAAGTCTCTGCATGCAGCAAGAGACCGCATGTCATGACTCTGCAGAAGATGATGGTAGTCTGTGCCACGAGGAGGATAGACACCTTGTATCTTAAAAGAAAGATACTTTAAGAAGCGACGCTGTATCTTTTCTAAAGACAATTGATAGCTAATATAATTAGGAGACCAAGCAACAGAGCAATATTCAAGTTTGGTTACCACAAACGAATAATATAAAGTCTTAAGGACAGAAGTATCATCGAAGTATCTAGAGCTACGCATCAGGAATCCCAAGGTTTTGGACGCAGCCAGACATGAAGACGATATATGGTCATTAAAGAAAAGACGAGAATCAAACAACACACCCAAGTCCCTGACAAGATCTACTTTAGTTAGAGATTGTCCGTAAATGTCATAGTGAAATACACGACTTGTCAATTTCTTGGTAAAGGTCATATAACAACATTTAGGAATATTGAGAACCAACCTATTGTCAATGCACCACTGGTAAAGAACATCAAGATCTTTCTGCAATAATAGTGAATCATCTTGCGAAGAAATACTGGAATAAATGAAATGACGCACTTACAGAAACATTGTTCGAACTCTAGCATATGCGAGGTAAATCCAGAAAGTAAGTTCCGTTTGTATTTTTTGCCGCGGCAATCCTGCGATCGCAGTTCCGTGCATGCACGGTAGTTGCTCTGAGTCAAGGAGAAGAAGGTGGCATTCTTTAGAATGGCGGCCTTGATTGAAAATCCCGCCGCTAGTGAAATTAGATCTGTAATTCGTTTTCTAAATGGGAAGAACATTAAACCAGTCGACATTCATCAAATCTGCGAGGTTTTTGGAAAAAATGTAATGAGTGATTCAATGGTGAGATGATGGGTCCGACAGTTCAATGAAGGAGGTGCTCAAATGTACGATGAAGAACGATGTGGTGTGACCATCTTTGGTTACTAATGAAATGGTTCGTGCAGTTGAAGAAATGAGTAAGGAAAACCGTAAGTGTACCATTTCTGCTCTTTCTATGGAATTTCCGCAAATTTAAAGATCGCTTACTCATGAAGTTGTCACTGTAAAACTGGGTTTTCAAAAACTAGAAAGCAGAAGCTCGATGGGTGCCAAAAATACTTACACACCAACACAAAAACCAACGTCTGGGTAGTGCACTTGACTTTTTGACACTTTACAACAATGGCAGTGATGACTTTGTGAGACAGATAGTGACCAGAGATGAGACTTGGATTGCTTATGCCCTGGAACTGAACGAGAATCGATGGAATGGAGTTACACTTCCTCGCCACCAAGGACTAAAGCTAAGCAAATCTTGACACCTGGAAAAATTATGTGTACAGTGTTTTGCGATAGACAAGGCATTTTACTGGTGGATTTTTTTCCGCGAGATGCAAGAATCACTGCAATTGTTTAATGCGGGCGCTTAGGAAACTGCGTCGCGCAATAAAGAACAAGTACGGAAGAATATTCACAAACAGTATTGTTACGATTCATGACAATGTTCGAACTCACACTGCGGATACGACAAGACAACTCTTACAGGGCTTTGTCTGGGACCTGTTTAACCATCCTCCGTACAGCCCTGACCTCGTCCCTAGCGTCTTTCATCTCTTTTTCAACCTGAAAACGTGTCTTGGTGGGCAACACTTCAACAACGATGATGCTCTCAAAGGACATTCACCACATGGTTGATAACACGGGCGGCAACCTTATGTAAATGCCTACAATATGATGCAGACATTTATTTTGTCTAATTTAAAATCAAAAATTTAGCCTAGTTTTCCTTAAATTTGAAGTTTACTGGAAATCATTTAAATTCCATGTATAATTTACAACCTGCTTGCACTAATCGACACAGTACAGTTTGTTTATTTATGGCCGCTTATTAACATACATTCTCGACGAAATGGTCAAGATCTTTGGTGGAAATACCGATACCCTCCCACTACTACCCCAGCGAGCCACGCCCTAGAAGCGAAGCCGACGTTGGACCGCAACCCAAGTTTCACCGCCACCGGCAAAATAACCCTTATTTATAAATGAATTTTTTTATATTTGTGAGTGACTGTATCAATAGGTGCACTTGAGATATTGGCGCTTACCTCAATGAAATTGAAATTATATCACTTCCACGAACGAAAAATTTGATTAACAGTACCTACTCAGACACACATCCAAAATACTAATTTATGGCCATTAAACACCTAATAATATTTTGAATCATTTTCCGGGATTAAAAATATATATCAAAATATTTTCTATTAACAAGTCAGTTATTTGCATTTAATTCTTGAAACAGTGACAAAATTGCTAGTTGGAGCTAATAAATTTAGGCGACAGTGATTGTGCAGAAGCGCTTCCGATCCCGGGTTTATTGCATGTTGTAAATATTTTGAAATGAATTGCAAGTCCCTAAACTTGAAATTTAAGTAATGCTAAGCTAATTTTTTTAATTAATTCAGATGTATGTGTTTCAAAAAATCTCTGTGTCGTAATAATGGGTGAAAAAATTGATACCAAAAATGAACATTTTTGTTAATGTTATCTTTTACTTTCTTATACGTAGTATAAGGAAGTATTGTGATGATGAAAATGATACCAAAACAGTGATTTTACTTTCTTATACGTAGTATAAGGAAGTATTATGATGATGAACATTTTCGACCTCGAGATTTTTGCAGATGTCCACGTTTTGAAGTCCCCTGATACCAAAAAAGTGGTTTTACTTTCTTATACGTAGTATAAGGAAGTATTGTGATGATGAAAATTTTCGACCTCGAGATTTTTGCAGATGTCCACGTTTTGAAGTCCCCTGATACCGAAAAAGTGGTTTTTAAAAAATGTCTGTGTCTGTGTGTCTGTATGTGTGTGTGTGACCACGATAGCGGTCAAACCGCTGTAGGTATCAATTCCAAATTTTGTATTTACGTGTATAATCTCCCTCTTGAGATCTGATTAGTTTTTCAGTAAAATCGGTAGACCGGAAGTAGCAGTTTACTTCAGCGAAAAAATCGAATTTTGCCAATATTTCGTCAACTACTAAATTTAAACAAATTTATAAAGAATTCATATATACTTAGAATTAAAATTGAGAATAATTTTATTTAAAAAGTTTTTCGAAATTCCTACCGGAAGTAGGTCTTTTACTCTTATCGAAAATCAGTTTTTTGCGAATATTTCGCAAATCATGCTTTTTAGACAAGTACGTTACGGGCATAAAAGTATTTAGAACATAATTTTCAATATCTTTTGTATAAAAAAAATTTCAAAATTCAGATCGGAAGTGCCACTTTTACTCTTGTCGAATAGCGATTTTTTGCAAATATGTCGTAAGTTATGCATTCTATATATATTTATCAAGAGTACAAAAGTATTTAAAACTGGATTTGCAATATTTTTTGTATATATGAAATTTTAAAATTCGGACCGGAAGTAGCACTTTTACTCTTAGCGAGGAGCACTTTTTTGATAATATCTTGCAAAGTATGCATTCTATAGAGATTTATTAAGAGAATAGAAGTACTTAGAATAGGATATTGAATAATTTATGTGAAAAAAATTCTTAAATTTCTATAATTTGAAACGCTTATACGTATAAGAAAGTCGTGTGATGGCCACACCTCATTTTTTTCGAATATCTTGCAAAGTATGCATTCTATAGCGATTTATTAAGAGAATAAAAGTACTTAGAATAGGATTTTGAATAATTTTTGTATAAAAAGAATCTTAAAATTGTATAGTTTGAAACGCTCATACGTATAAGAAAGTCGTGTGCTGGCCACACCTCTTTTTTTTTACGGATTTATTGCATGTTGTAATATTTTGAAAGGAATTGTGCAAGCCACTAAACTTCAAATTTAAGGAAAACTAAGCTAAATTTTTGATTTTAATTTAGATGAATATGTTTCAAAAAATATCTGTATTATAATATTAAAAAAATCGATACCAAAAATGAATTTTTTTTTCCTTTTTTTGGCTGCCACTGACACATTTTAAACATTTTGTATGTAGTGTACATTTCAATCTAGCGCTGGCGATAAAACTTGGGTCACCCGGTACACATTAGATGTTTGACTATTTTAAATGATCGACATTGATTATAATGCAATTTTCAGTACAATGTTCATAATTAAATTACACAGAGAGTCAGGTTTTCAAAGAATTTATATCTTCACTTAATTTTAATATCGGAGCATAAATGTACATTTTCTGGAATTTCCACATCGTCGAGTACGAGAAGTAACATAAATTTAAAATGAATTTAACTAAGTTTCCCGAGCTAATTGATAAAGCGCAAGAACGACCGAGAAATGGTAATTGAATCCTATGAAATATAAGGTGCAGATTCAATTAGAGTGGCGATTTTGATTATTAAATTTGCGAGAAAAGCTCTCATCACGCATTGAAATCACTTTAAAACTTGCTCTAACAAAGGAATTTTTCATTATTCAAGCTAGTTGCAGTGTCAGCGCATTACAAATTAATGTATTATAGAAGGAACGTGTTTCAAAAAAGAGACTGCTAATACCATTACCACAATATGTGTCTGATGATTTGTTGAAGATTCTACGAGAAGACATTTCTGAAACCATTATTTTGATAATGGTTTATTGTTGTTATTGATTTATCAATAAAATAATAATACCTAAATAGACATATAAGAAGTCAAAATATTTATTACATTTGCAGAGTATTTATAAATTAAAATATAAATGTCTAAAATATAAATATTAAATATACAGTGTGTAACAAAAGCATCAAATAATGGATGGGTATTTAACTTTTCAGTTAGGCAAAAGTTGTTTAGTTTATTATTGTGCATGTTTTGACATTCTTTATAAGTACATATATTCTTTTGTTTTGTTGCTATTGCAATTAGTTTTGTTTTTTAAACGGCATAGCTAATTTATTGATGATTTTGAGAAATCCGAACTTTATTTGAATATTTTAAAGCGAACACACATAAATACTTTAAACGTAAGAAAGACTTTACTCAAGCAAATTTTCAAACTGGTCTCCATTGATTGTCAACTAATAACCTAACCGGTGCTTAAAATGTATGGCAGTCCTGTGTTACATCTCTACAGTTACTCTGCATATTACAGCATGTATTTGCTCTTTCATATCTTCCGAAGTACGTGGTCTTTTTTCATATAATTCTTCTTCTTCTTCTTCTTCTTCTTCTTCTTCTTCTTCTTTTTCTTCTTAATCTTCTAGAAAATCCGTAGATCTGTTCTGCACTCCGCATGTTTGCCTAATGTCATCATTTCTTACTCGATCCCAAAGAGTTTTGCCTGCTATTGTCCTCACAGTCTTCATTTCGGATAATCGCATTATTCTTTTTGTTTTACTGGCGTCTGCTATGGCTTCGATGCTGTAGATCAGAATTGGTCTCACACATGTTTTATAAAAGCGGATTTTGCTATCTATTCTCATGTGTTTCTTCTTCCATATAACATCGCTTAGACATCCAGAAATTGCAACCGCTTTATTAACCTGGTTTGTTATATCATTTGACAGATTCTAGTGACTAGGTATGTGTACTCCTATGTATTTCATTTGCATTACCTGTTCTATGGGTTTATCTTGAAATACCAGCTTGCGTCTTACCGGTTCTTTAGCAAAGGTTAGACATTTTATTTTTTCGACTGATATAGTCATATTAAGCTTTTGTGTCATTTCATATCCGTTGTTTTTAACTCAATAGGAAAAGTCCAGCGGTGACAAATCTGGGGATCTGGCTGGCAGGCCGTTCAATTGGTCCCCTTCTACTGATCACATCTGCTTGTGAAAGCTTTATTAATATACATCTTAATGTGTTGAGGAGCTTCGTCTTCAGGGAAGAAAATTCTGTTGTCAATACGTCCATTTGCTGTCGGGAACAATGCGGCCGTATGACTTGATTTGCAGCACCTAAAGTTATCTATCAGCGTTTAGGGTTTAATGAAGAGACATGTTCTATGTTATGTCTTTGTATAATGCCTATCGATACACTGATATTTTAAGGATGCAGAGCGAGTTTGTTCTTGACTAATACCGACAAAATGATCATCTTCATTGCATTTTTACTTTCTTATACGTAAATTTTCGACCTCGAGATTTTTGCAGATGTCTACGTTTTGAAGTCCCCTGATACCGAAAAAGTGTTTTTTAAAAAATGTCTGTGTGTGTGTCAGTGTGTCTGTCTGTCTCTCTCTCTGTGTGTGTGTCCACGATAGCGGTCAAACCGCTATAGGTATCAATTCCAAATTTTGTATTTACGGATATAATTTCCCTCTTGAGATCTGATTAGATTTTCAGTAAAATCGACAGATCGGAAGTAGTAGTTTACTTCAATGAAAAAATTGAATTTTTCCAATATTTCGTCAACTACTAAGTTTAAACAAATTTATAAAGAATTCATATGTACTTAAAATTAAAATTGAGAACAATTTTATTTAAAACGTTTTTCGAAGTTTTTTGCGAATATTTCGAAAGTCCATGCTATTTAGACAAGTACGTTATGAGTATAAAAGTATTAAAACATAATTTTCAATATCTTTTGTATAAAGAAATTTCAAAATCAGACATTCAGCATTCTATATATATTTATCAAGAGTACAAAAGTATTTAGTGCTAGATTTGCAATATTTTTTGTATAAAAGAAGTGTGAACCGGAAGTAACATTTTTACTCTTAGGGAGTAGCACTTTTTTGCGAATATCTTGCAAAGTATGTATTCTATAGCGATTTATTAAGAGAATAGAAGTACTTAGAATAGGATTGTGAATAATTTTTGTGTAAAAAATTCTTAAAATTGTATAGTTTGAAACGCTCATACGTATTAGAAAGTCGTGTGGTGGCCACACCTCATTTTTCTATCATATACTCAAAAACTTCATGCTGTTGAAATCATCTTCAATTAATTTGTGCATTCGAAATTTGTAGGGGCGTAGTTTTCTTGCTTTAAATGTGATGAACCAATGTCTAGCTAATTTTCAAATTTTCCGCAACATTGTTAAAATTTTTGACGCTTCTTCAATTGATAATAGTCGTCCAAAACTGTATTCTCATTTGTGACTGATTTGGGCCTGCCAGATTTTTGAATATACTTAATACTACCACTTTCTCAACATTTTGTAATAAGGTGAGATACTTGCTTGAGAAATAGGTGTATCCTGATAGATATCAAAAAATCGCATACTTTATTTTGAGTTCGTCTTCTTTGACATTGTCCATACTTAATTAATAATTCATTAGGTTGCATCTCACGTAAGTGATCTCATTACTTCCAAATAACTTAGTAATTTGTAATAATATTTAATAATTGTTGTAAAGCTTGTATACCATGACTGAAGTTGTCAATTTTTTTATGAAATTCTTTATCTATGTTGATGCTTGAGTCTTACTAGACTATATTTTTCTCAATTATTATTTTTTTATATATTTTTATTTTGATAAAGACAAAAAACACGAATGAATAGAGAAGAAGATGCTTATATGGAACTCGTAAAAAAAAATTCTGTGTCGTTTCAGAAAATTTAATTGGTTGCTATAGCAACAAAAGAAAATAAACACAAACAAATAAAACGTCTAAATATGCATAACAATAAAGCAAAACACCTTTTATCTAAAATATTTTTGGTAACATTACAAGCTAGAAATGTGTAGCCATTATTTTATACTTCTGTTACAACCCTGTATAAAGTTATAAATTAAAAGATAATGAATAAAGGGTATAAGACAGTGTAATGGATGTTTAATATGCCTCGATGTTAGTAGCTTCAACAATATTTCAACATTTCTTCGGCCTCTCAGGACATTTATAAAATCAAGCTTCGGCTGCAATAGTTTCTGACATGGGTAACAGCTTACGAGCTCCTGAGCGCACTGTACCACGATGACTAACAATATATTATATTACGAAGAAGGGCAAAGCTAAGTGATGGCCAAATATTTTTACCACACAGTATTATAAAAAAGGAAATCTAACATATATCAAATGACTAAACATGCTGAAGATTTAATGGTTCCTGCATGAATTGTTCCGTATAAGTCTCGAATACTCGGTGAAGACGGTTTCTGATTGGTGAACAAAATTTAGAATAAACTTCAACTAAGTATCTGAGACATAAAGCAGGTTTACCTAGAGAAAATTTTTGTTTCCATGCCTTAATTGTAAATATACAAACATCTTCCCATATGCAAATTCAAACACAGAATAGAATACCTCTTGCTCCACGGGAAGCCAAACAATACAATTAGACTATATGCGATATCTCTGAATTGTAACAGTAATCACGAGATGCAGAAAATCCACTCTCTTCCCGTTGAAACGATTTAAAATCTCCGACATTCGAACACTGAAAACAATTCTGAGTATTCCAACAACAAAATTATATAGAACATATATTACAATTATTTGCCGTTAAGTAATAAAAGTAATTAAGCAATTTCATCACTTGATAATAAATACTTCGGCATCTGTTCTCCAAATCAATGGTGGAAGACCATTCCAAAGGATCTTCTATTTGCGCCAGAGGATACCCGCTCTTAATTATTCACGTAAAAAGATCCTTCCTACCATAATCATTTATTAAGATATACAAGACATATATTCCACGACAGCCCTTTCAATAGCGTATCCATGATTTTCTCTAAAGTGGCAGGAGCATTCCAAGCTAGTATCGTGAACGAAGACTTTTCTATTATTTGCTCAATTACCGCTTACGAATAACCACTCTTCATATTAAGGGAAAAATCAATTTCACTCCAGCCAAGGTATCCAAATTGCCATCTATTTATGTCAAAGGATAGCTGCCTTACTTTGTTATGTTTTTTAGCTGCCGGAAGTTCACACATTATCTAATGAATCCGTCCATAAGTACCACTAATGTGAAGCTCTCCAATTACTTTAAGGTTGAATCATATATTCTACACTGTAAAATGTGTGTAAATCCGCTGTTTTCCCATGTCCCAATCGAGGAAATGGTGTTGTCCAATGAAACTAAATCGGCCAAATCGACATATTTCTGTATATGAGTATTTCAGAAGCCTAACTTGTTGCAAAGTGCCTTCATACGTATCATATTTGTGTTTTATTAAAGATAATATTTTAAATTCAATTTTTATGTATTTAGTGTGACAGTGTTGTTCTTTCGAAAAGTTGACTAACTAGAAATATTTAATTCAAATTGTAAAAGTAAGTGTATATGTTTAAATTTAAATCTTAGAATACTATTAGCAGCAATTACCACCAGCCAAACACATCACAGATTGAATTTTAGGATTGTTAACTTGAACAGGCATTATCTAATGCTCGAACGTACATACATACATATATTCATTTTGTGATTACTTTTCATAACATTTCATTTAATCATCCGTTTTATATTCCATACATTTGCCGTTATGTGGCATATATAAAATAGAGAAATCATTTTTGAAAAAGAGCAATAAAATGTATATTTTGCATAAATACTTAAAGATTGCTTTTAAAATGTTATCTTCAATAAAACACAAATAAAATACGTAGGCACAAAGGCACTTAGCAAGAAGTTAGCCTTCTGAAATATACATGTACATACATATGTCAATTTGCTCGATTTCGTTTCATTGGGCAACACCATCTCCTCGATTTGGACATAGGGAAACAGCGGAAGAAGCTGGAGCAATTTAAAATCTAATATTTACTCGTGACAGATCGGTCTCCAAACGGATCGGCGAAATGGAAAGGGTAAACAGAAATGCCAAGCGGTCCGATTTTCCAAAATATGTCTACCCGATTCCTCATCCTCTCTGCAAACTCCGCCTGCGGACATTATTAATATTCTAGAGAGGACGGGCAGAGAGTTCGGGTCTGCCCGTTGTTTGTAATTAAGTGGGAGCGATGATATCGGTTGTGATCGATTCACTTGAAACCGAGTATTAGAGTTTCTTTAAGGGAACATTGTATATACAGCATGTGTCAATTTTCATTAGCCATAGGCGATTAATCCATACAGTACGTGGCAACATAGTACAGTACCCCTTCCTTCCTTTCCAATGCAAGCACGACCGATGCATGCACGTAAATAGAAGTTAGCGTGGTTAGCGGCAGTACCTATTCGACCACCGAGTTGGGTGTTTGTAATGCGTTTAGAAATAATATTTATGCCTTGGAAGGATTTGTTTTTCTTTTTCTTTTCAGTAAATGCAGAGAATTATTAAGCTGCGTTCACGCTGCATGATACAAACAAAAGCGTAATTCTAATAAAATTAAAAATAAGGTAAATAAAAAAGGATTCTGAAAATAATAATAAACTACTACATTTGATGTTTCCCGTTCCAGTAATAAGACGGCTTTTGCAACGTGTTCGCAGCTAAACACTGAATGTAAAATCTGGTCGGGAGAAGTGGAAAGATCGAAGTAAATCGTTGTGATGTCGGTTGTTGTCGGCACTGGTGACGGACAGTAGGGGCACCATGTTGCAACGTATTATATGTATACGTATAGATCGCATGCAACCATTGAATCCCTATAGCTAATGAAATTTGACACATGCGGTATATAATGTCTAGATTATAAAGCAGCGTTTCAGTAAAATGAAATAAATAACATTTTTTTTTAAAATAACGAGAGTCAAGTTTATATAATTTTTTTTGAAATAATCGTAATTTAATTAAATATATATGTATAGTTAAATCGCTTTGGCAACCGACATGCGTAATAGTAGTTTATACAACGAGTCAATAATGACAGTTATTATTCCCGAGAGCCGAATTTACGAACCGAGCCGCGAAGCGGCGAGGGAGTGACTCGGCTCGAGGGAATAATACTCATTATTGCGAGTTAGTATACACTACTTTATCTACGACTAACTGAAAATTACTAAAAAAAAATCAAAATAATTAAACGAAAATGTCAGATTACTATATCAATATGACGTTTGACGGTTAGACAGTTAGTAAAATGGCCGGACTTGTCTATCGTTACTACGACAACGTTGGCAACGTTATGTTCTTATTGGCGGAATGCAGGGAATAATGGTAACGTTATGGCTCATTATTCGCCGGTCGCATTTCATTATTCCCTCCGGGTATTATGAGTCCTACTATTAGCCAATAGTGATTAATATAATACCTACTTTATTGTTTAGTCGTCGATAAATATATTAAAATGGAGTCAAATTTAAGATGTTGCACAATTTTACTTATCAAGTGGTATAACCTACAAAAACCATTTCACGACTGACATAAATAATAATAATCATACACCTTTTGTCATAATAATAATAATATTCATTTATTACCCAACAGATACAACTACTTACAGGGTAAAATATAAAAAGTAACACTGACTTGTAACAGTTCACAATACGATACAATAATAAAATACAGATAACAATAAAAAAAACATAAATATATCATTCAAAAGCAAAATTAATAAGCAAAATTATTAACAGTGCTTATGGAATAAGAAAAATAACGTTATTACTTCCCCAAGAATGGGTCAGACCATAAACGGTTGGCATTTACGCACATGTGATGAAGCGGGGATTTCAGAAGAACATTTGTCCGAGCTGTATGGACGTAGAATGTACCCGCTGACTTAGCAGCATACCTGGGTACTAAGAAGTTTACCTGAGAAAGAAGTGCGGGTGAGTCAATGCCATTGTTAAACAATTTTACAATGAAGCTGCAGCTTGCTTCGTTCCGTCTTTTACTCAAAGAACTGAAACCGTGTCTGTTCAGCAGGTGATCATAATCAATGCCGCGTTGTGGGTAAGCACCATCGATTTTAAACGACATATATTTCAGAAAATGTGTCTGTATACGTTCAAGCATGAGACGGTGGTATATATAATGCGGAAACCAGACCAAGAATGCGTACTCCAATTTGGAACGTACAAAGGAGTAGAATAAAATGGATAACGTTTCCAACTTGTTAAAGGCTCTGCAGGAGCGAATAAGGAACCCCAGGAGCCTGGAGGCGGAAGCACATAAGTCGCTGATATACGACCCAAAGGACAGTTGGCTGTAAAAAAGCACAAGATCTCTGAACTGCAAAACTCTAGAAACACAGCTCCGAGAGACTGCATATAGGAACGACATAACGTTTGAACATTTAGAGTAGGAGAGTGTTGCACCATTTATTAATTAATGTAAGATTTCTTTGCAGCACTAAACAATCCGAAGGAGAAGACATTATATTAAAAAAATTTAAGTTATCTGCATATGCGAGAACCTTACAATCAAGCAGCATCAGGAGATCGTTGATGTACGAGGTAAGCGCCATAAATTCTCGGTCTGATATACAAAAAAATAAACTTGGAACAATATAAGAATTTTTATATTTCAATTTAATCTATTGGATGTTCCAATTCTTGAAAGCCGCATTCGCGGAAGGCAGCTTGTGAAATGGCGGCAGTATGGACGGGAGCATTGTCCTGCAATAATCGCATACCTTTCCACGATGTTTTGCACGAATACTGTCCCTTAATTTAGGCAATAAAGACGCATAATATGTGCCGTTCACACTTATATTGCGCTCTTTAAGGTCAATTACCAAAATGTCCTCACAATCCCAGAATATTGGTGCCATCACCATTTTCGTTGATTGAACAACTTTCGCCTTTCTGGAACGCGGTTCATCAGGTCGCCGCCATTCCATGGACTCCTTTGTTGATAGACGATCGTAAAACAGAATCATTGTTTCATCCACTGTGACAATGGACTCCAAAATCGGTTTTGGGTCAATAATTGAAATTTGTTGAGGCGTTATCACTTCTATTGGTCGACCCGACCGATCAGCGTCTTCCAGGAATTCTTGTCCCAAACGGAAACATTTCGTCCACTTTTTTATAGTTGAATACGAAGGAGATGAATCACCGTAAACGCCGTCTAAACATTGTTTAATGTGATAAGGTGTATGCCCTTCTTTTGTTAAAAATTTAATGACCGCGCGGTACTCAATTTTCGTTACTTCAGACATTTTCGTGCGCTATTCACGTTGGTTGGCTGGTTACTAAAAACTACTAGGCTTCGAACCGTCATATTTATGTGTACACCTCGTGTATGTGCATGCATGACGTGATGGAGTTTGAACACGTTTGAATCTCTATAAGCCTGTCAGTCCGAGAATTTATGGCGCCTACCTCGTATACATTAAACAGTAGTGGGCCCAAATTATATCCCTGCGGAACACCGCTGAAGGCTGTGAAAGTGTTGGATACATATCCATTGTAGGCCACATAGAACTAGCGATTCCGCAGATATGAGTATAAAACGGCAAGAGTTCTGGGAGTTGTGGAAGCACCTAAACATTGTAGTTTAGCAGAAAGCAGAGTGTGATCGATTGTGTCGAACGCTTTACTAAAGTCAGTATAAATGACGTCCACTTGCTGACGAGCATCCAAAGCCTCACTTATATATTGAGTGATTTCAATTAAATTTGTCGTAATTCACCTTCCAGCAATAAAACCATGTTTGATTGAAATATGTGGTTTAATGCAGCTATACAACTTCTCACATATGACGTATTCGAATACCTTAGCACAGTTTGATATAATGCTAATAGGTATGTAGTTACGAATATTACTAACGATCACCCTTTTTAAACAGCGGTGTAATTTTGCTGATTTTCCAACGATCAGGGAAAGTGGACGTGCGAAGCGATAAGTTAAATAATATGGTGAGTGGAGAACATATCACTGAAGTACAATCCCGAAGGAAAAAATGGGGAAGACCATCATTGCCGGAGGTCATAGTTGACTTCAGCTTCCTAAAACCACGAAATACCTCCTCAACAGTGAAGTACCCAATATCAAAGGAAACAATATTCACATCAAAGTCAGATTGAGCCATGAGGTCGGGCGTCATCAAGTGTTAAAGATGCTTGTATTCTAGAGGTACATCGCTTGCTGTTCACAAAACTCCAGAAAAGCTTTGGATCACAGCAATGTTAGTTTCAAGTTTAGTCTGGTATACCTTATACGCCGCTCCAATTTCTGTTTTAAGCAAACACCGAAGTCTAGAATATTCATTTCGGAAATAAATAGATAATTACCATCTGGCGTTTGTTATAATTGTCATTTAAACAATTGCCTACTCCACAGAATAGCCAATTGTTAAATAAACCATAGGTACGAAAAAGCAATATTTAATACTATTATTTATAATATTCAATTTATAACTGTCTGTAATAGTATTTTACTTGGGGAAGCTATATATGCTGAAATATTAATTAATTTGTTTTATTGTTCTGTAATTATTCCGGTCGATGGGAATTTGTAGTGCCATTAATTGCTACCCTCTTGTACCGAAATATAAAATATGGACTAAAATGGCATATACTGACTCTGAACCAAAAATTACAAAGGAGGTAGAAGTATGACGCCACCACGGTAATTAACCTTCTAGCGTTAAAAAAAAACAGAGTCTACATTAGGAATGGTATCAGACGCTTGTCTATTAATTTCTCGCCAACTTATATCACACTTAAGGTCTTACCTTTCATTCTTCCCCAAGGCTGCTGTGGAATATAATGGTCAGTACTGTCACTAACAAGTCGTGTAGCATGGGTTCGAACACTCTACAAGTCGAAGGTCTTATTGTTTAAAGGCGCCAGTCCCGAAATTATATTATACTGGCCACCAACTGATAAATAGACTCGGGACAAGTCTATTATTAAGCCCAGGTGAAATGATTGATGAAACCAATGCACACACAATCAAATTTGATAACAGGATTTATTAAGGCTACTAATTACCCATAAAGTAAATAAATATACACATTCGGAATTCGTAGTCAACAAGTACAAGAAAAAAAATTATCAACTCAGTTGACCAGTTACAAATTAGCCATTACATTCAAAATTAGAACACATATGTACAATCCAGTCGCATTAGTTAAAACAATGAAATACATTAATTAACAACAATTAAGTTGTGTGACAAAGTATGAGCACAATAATTAAGATATGCAACTGTCAAACTTGACCATAACATTCAAGGTAAAAGATGGTTTATCTAGTATGAGGCATAACCTTAAGTTAAACTAAACACAATTATAAAACCAAATATTTAAGCCAACAGAGATCAAAACAAAGGCAAAATAAGCCAGTTAGTCTATCAGTGTCGAAAAATTTGGTCGCAATCAGCAACGCATAACAAATTAATGAACCAACCTGTATAACAGAGGCCAACGCCAAGCTGCTTGACACTAAGTTCTATACTCTAGATGGTAAATAATAATAGTAGCACAAGATATCTTTGATTTACAGGGGAAAAAATAACACGTGAATTTAATTCACTTTGATTACTAGCGTACGAAATTTCACACCCTTAGATTGAAAAAGGTTGAACAAATATACTAAATTAAAGCGATAGGTTTACACGATAAAATTAGGGATGTGACAATGCAAATACACACCCAAAATACCATCAAAATTAAACAACTAAAAAAAAAATATGACTATGTAACAGGTTAAATTTGTCTCGTCACCTCAATCGGAGGCCAAAATTACTGTTAAATCTAGACGTTAAATGAATGAATTCATAAGCACAGTGGCTCATATGCCACGAAATAATAAACTAATCAATTTCGTTGACTTGAATTAAAATTAGCACGAAACACCTAATTACAGCAACTCGGAAATGCTTAAAACTTGACGTAAAATACATACAATTGATTGTGTCTAATTACACTAATTGAGACTGCCACACACCGACAAAATACAACAAAATAACAATAATCTAAATCGAAATACCTGTTCTTCCACACACATAAGCTACTAGTCACAACTCAACATACAGTTCCCCAACACATGTTCCGGAAATTCGTTCTTAAGTATCTGCTACCGCCATCATGGACAGAAATGAATACAGAGGGGCTTCGACATTAGGTTAAAGTCGGATCATCATGATTTATCTTCACAAAAGGAAAATAAGTTCTCTAAATTCAAAAATGGCCGCAATTAACGATAATTCCTTTTACAAAATGGCCGTAGGTAAATCGCAGACTACAAGGATAAATAAAAAAAACACAACGATATTAGGAATACGATAAGCAATTAACAAGACCACTTTCTATAGTAATTACCATTTCCAGTCACTCACAAGAATCCTCCAAAGAGTTTAAAATCATATACGACAACCAAAATTCATCCCTTGGCAAGAAATATTTCATTCCACGCTTAGGTGGCAATGTAACGATACATCAAATAATTAAACTTAACTTGCACAAGTGTAACTGAAATACGATGGTACTGCTCTGCGACTACTAATAGATGTTGATTAGGCGAGATCAAATTCGGAAAAGAAAGACTAATTAATGTTCTAGAACGAACTGGCGTGCGATCACCGAGCGCCCTCTTTAACCGAATAAAATGCCGATGGAATTAGAACAATTCAACCAATTTGACTTATTGAACGGTAATTTCAAAACGCAATAAATAAATTACATTGCTAAATTCTCAACAAGCTTAAAGTATACAACCAAAAGCAAATTACAACTTCAAATAAAACAAAAGAGTTCTTGTACAACTACAACAAAAATTCACGACACTTAACTCAAAATGGACCACACGAAGCCATCTATAAGCACGAACGAGTACCACTTCTAACTATAGCAAAGGTAGCACTCTAGATCACGGCAGTCGTACTTTCACGCAACAGAGGACAGGTCTGTCACATAGAATAAATAAATTCGACCAAGGAAACAATAAAACAACTCGTCTAAATCTAACGTAAATCCATGGACGCACACGAAAATAAGTGCTAATTCTAGGAGAGGTAAACACAATCATTAGTAAGGTGTAACCAAAACTAACAAATGTACCAGATAACTAAAATTCATGCGCCTCATGAAGCATTTAATAGAAACTAAAATTAATGTAACATACTTTGTTGTCTTTAGTTCGTATTTTTGACTATGTTGGTCACCAACTATACCTATAATACCCAGTAATATAAATAGCAGACAAGCGTTTAAGTAAACATTTGCTTTTTCGATAAGACCCCACGAAGTAGATTTTGCTTTTGCTATAAAAGTAAATTTTCAATATTACATACCCTGTTTACCATAAACATATCCTTAATATAAATACATATCCTAATTCTCTATTAAACAGAACATCATTTAAAAAAAAGATTAATAATTGTTTCCTGTGGTGTAATATTCTTTTGTCAGCCAGTAAAACCAAAAATCTGTTCAGGTAATTCAATTTTAATAACACCTTTGGAAAACGTCATTCATATAAAATGTATCTATTGCAGTCAATTTAAGAAATCATATAGAAAGCCTCATAGTTTCTTCTTTTAATTAAGCTCTTTTCTTTTTATATATATTACGTTTTCAATTTATAATTTGCTTTTTATAGTCTTTCATCTTCAATGTCAAACGAATGAAATATTAATTTCTTGCCAAACAACATTTTATGTTCCCTATGCCTGACTTCCAATATGCTTATTCCTTGGGGGTTACTTTGTAAACTTCATCGCAATGTAATGTATTTGATATCTCCGCCGGCGCCGCCTCATAGACTGGCTCTGTTTGAAAGATCACTCACATTCGGAATATGTAAAAAATATAATGGCATCCCTGCTGATAGGAAGATGTGCACGGCTACTCATTTTAAGAAAAAACATAAAGTCTTACCTTTCCGTGTCTCAGGGATTGCGTTGTTGTGCGCTACAGTCCCTCTGGACCAATTTCTGTGAACCATGTAATACTAGCTCAAATCATTTCTAAACCGTTATTGCTTTATAATAATTTTATGTATCGCTACCATTAATACCGCTGTAAGCTTGTATGTCATAATAATTTTAATTGTCAGAGTGCTCGGACAGAATTTAGTTTAAGTTTTCTTGAGAAAAAAACACCTTTTTCTCATTTTTTCCTTTGTGTTTGTTCAGCCAGGGTTAGGCAAAAGCAGCGGTATAATATTTTTTTATGCAACTAGACCTCGGCCTGAGATTGTGCAGTTCTGTTTTTTGCCCTTCTTTCTTCTCACCTATCCCAGCCTTTATGTACTTCGTAGTTTGATGTTCTTTGTAGTTTTGTAAACTTGCACAATAAAGGCATTATTATTATTATTCTTTGTATGGTATATATTTACATAAAACATGATGTTAAATTAATGTATGTGTGATTCTAAAAAACACACTTACTTTGTTTTCCATCTTAAATCCCTGGCTAAAGATAACACACCCTACGTAAGTCAACTAACTATTTTTTTTTATATATTATACGCTGGATAGCTTAATATATTATTATGCTATATAACAAGAAAAAAATGATGTAACGATGTTCTATTAACAGGTTATCTTTCCCTTTTCTAACGAGCTCTAAACTTTGTTATATAACGTGTCATGATAAAGTGCGCAAGAATTATGGATAATTATAATCTTCCTAATTGCAACTAATACTGTTAACTAGCTACAATTCTAAAAGTTTCGCACTCTATAAAAGTCGAGCTTACGTCTCAATGGTTTGCTGGACTAGTGTGCTACCAACTGCACTACGACGGGACGTTAGTTATATTCATTTTTAATGGCTTAAACTGCATTAAGCAACTTCACTATAGAGCTATGTTGCTATAGGCCACGGATAATACGTAAAATATGCAGGCTTACCGCTAAATAGGTGGTACCAGGCTATGCGAATCTGAAGGATACGTATAAAAGTCTAACTGGAAATCAAGAAAGAAATTTATTTGTAACTCATCAAAAATGTCTACATTTTTAGGGCCAAAAAGTAATTAAAGTAGGTCCATAACTTTGTTTATCCTATACGCATTTACGTAAATATCACAATTGAAAAGATTTTGTCTAGCGATGTTTTTTTTTTGTGAATAGCACGGCTTTATGTGGAAAACGTCGACAGCCTCGGTGCATTACCATGTTTATTTTTCGTTAAATAAAAGTATATTATTGGAAACTTAAATTCCTCTACATGAAAATTATTATGTTTCTATATTAACTGCGACAGGCTCGGACTCGAGGACACAAAAATCAATTTCATCAATTGGACCGCGATTTTTTTTGTACGGACATTTTTCTTTTACCTCCTACAGCTGTTTGCTTCATATCTACGCGATAGGCTTCAGAGAGTTTTCTGCGGTGGTCATGGTTCCACACGTATACAGCCACTTCTGGAGTTCCTCAGGGCTCTAATTTGGGTCCGCTGATCTTTAATATTTTCATTAATGATATTGTAGTCAACATTGAATCCAATATACTTCTGTTTGCTGACGATTTGAAACTATTTCAGTGTATTAACAACATTAGTGATGGCCATCAGCTGCAGAATGACTTGGAGAAAGTACGTAATTGGTACTTACTAAAAAACTTGCCTCTTGATCCTACCAAATGTAAGGTTGTTACTTTCTCCAGAAGGCAGAAGCATGCTCACAATTGCTATTTACTGGGTCATGTAGAGCTGGAAAGAGTACAGATGGTCAAAGACTTGGGGGTTACTTTCGATGCTAAACTTTCCTTTAACGCACATGTTCATTGCATAACTAGGCAGGCTAGACAAGTACTGGGTTTTGTCATTCGGAACAGCAGGAAGTTTTCTAACACCCGGATACTAACCACTCTATATACGATACTAGTGAGGCCGAAGCTGGAGTATGCCAGCCTTATCTGGTATCTATATTATATTGCTCAGAAGCGCCCCGTGGAGCTTGTGCAACGACGATTTGTCAAATTCCTATGGTATAAAGTTGATGGTGCTTATCCTCCAAGAGGCTCGGACTATTCCCTACTCCTCTCTCGTTTTAACATCCCTTCCCTCTCTGTCAGATGTATCTATAATAGCCTTACCTTCCTCTACAAGCTGCTGCATGACAAGGTCGACTCACCTGCGCTATTATCGTTCCTAGACTTTCTGTTTCCGCAATTTTTCACCCGTCCCTCCTCTGCCTTTTATCTTCCTTTTCCCAGAACTAACTCCAGTTTCAAATCCCCCGTCTATGTTATGTCCTCCAATTATAATCTTATTTTCTGTAGTGCTGACATCCACTTCGATTCCCTTCCTTCCTTCCGGAGCATTATCTATGAATGTTTTGAAAGATTCTCAATTTGATGTTAACAATCTTTCAACTGCTTGCTACCCTTGCCTTTTGTTGCTGGTGTCTTTGGTTGGTGTGTCGATTTTGATTTTAATTTTGAATTATTATTAATTTTTTTCTTAGGTGACAGGTTTACTTTTACATTTTAAGTTGTACACCTTTATACTTTATACTTATATAATTTTATTTCTTTTTTATTTAATTATTGAATGACTGCTTGGCATATTCTTAACTTTAACTAATTTATTCTGTAATTGGCGCTACTGCTGTTGGATAATAAAGTCTAATAAATATTATTATTATTATTAATCACTATACATTGTAGATATTACGAAAATTATTTTCTTATTCCATTGTTCAAGTTGGTTGCACAAAATCATTTACTTATTCAAATAACTTCAAGACTAAAATAAAATAGTATTTTAGTTTTTGTTTAAAATATATATAATATACATACAAAACCTGTGAGTTTATGCATTAGGAAAGCTTCATTCATTTTATTAAGATGGTTCCTTGAAAGGTTCCATTATACATATATCTGAATTTAAATGTATAAGTTTACGAAATTATACATGTCTTCTTTTTACCAATAAGAAGACAGCAATTGACAAGCAATGAATTCTGTAATCATGGATACCTCCAGTGTTTTTCCTTTCACAATACATATTAGAACACTATTTAGTAAGAGTGCGTAGTTTTAACAGTGTGAAACAGCAACTCTTTTATGTATAATTACATTTTTAAACAGCTCTTTATATTAAATTTGCAATATGTAAATCTTTGTACTTTTGCAATAGTCCATCATTTTTGTAACATGCCCAGAAGTGACAACTCTATGATTCAAAGAGAGAGACAGGATCACATACAAACGTAAACCATCTTGATTTTTGAGCGATTTACAGTTGTGTTAAATTTGATTTTGTTTTACTTAAACCCAGCTTATAAGTAACTGACTTTTAAGTAGAAACAGGAGATTCATTGTATATATATGCTGCATGACATGGAAAGTGCAACACCAAGAATGGGTGCGAATTTTTTGACCAAATTTGGTAGAAACGTATAACTAGTCAAAAGCAATAATTGATTAAAATTTTGTTGCGATAGATCAAGTGGTCATGACACATCTGACACTTCATTCAGTTTTCGCTGACATTAATGTGTGGTGTATTAATTGTTTGTTTGAAATTAATTTCAACGGTTTTGTCTTATTATACCTTTGTTTAACGTGTTTAAAGAGTTTTATTATGCCTAGAGTGCGGCAACGTGGAAATTATCGCCAATTAAGCGAATTCGACAGAGGTCGAATTGTTGGTTTGCGAGAAGGTGGTTTTTCATACAGGGAAATTGCAAATCGCCTTAACCGGAACCAATCCACCATTATGCGCTGTTATCAATCATGGACTAGGGAAGGTCAGGAAAGACGCCAAAGAGGAACCGGAGGCCGAAGAAGAACTAATGAGATACAGGACCGCCGCCTTCGCTTAATGGCACTAAGAGACAGGTTTTCCAGTACCAGATCAATTGCTGACGTGTGGTTAGGTAATATTGGTCGTCCTGTAACCCTTCGAACCGTTTATCGTCGAATTAGGGGTTTCGGCTTACAATCTTATCGTCCACATCTTGTGTTACCACTTACGGCTCAACACCGACAGCAACGTTTGGAGTGGTGTAGATTGCGACTGCACTGGAACGTGGAGTGGCACAGGGTGGTATTCAGTGATGAATCTCGATTTTGTCTAGGGATGCATGATGGCCGTATGAGGGTCAGACGAAGACGTGGGGAACGTCGTGATATTCAGTTTTCCGTTGAAAGGCATGTGCATCGAGCAGTGGGTGTTATGGTATGGGGTGCTATAGCATATGGGAGTAGGTCTCAATTGGTGTTCATCCAAACCACCATGAACGCCCAGCGTTACATTGATGAGGTGGTAGAACCCCATATTCTACCATATCTTCAAACGCTCGAAGACCCACTTTTCCAACAGGATAATGCCCCTCCCTACGTAGCGAGAATTTCTATAAATCGCTTGGAAGAGGCTGATGTCAATATCTTGCCATGGCCACCCAAATCCCCCGACCTCTCGCCAATAGAACATGTGTGGGACATTATGGGACGAAAACTTATGAATTTAGCCAATCCCCCGCAGACACTAATAGCTCTCCGGCATGAATTACAGGTTGCTTGGGACACCATACCCCAAGAAGATATCGACCACCTAGTCGAATCAATGCCACGAAGAGTGAGGGAGTGTGACACTAATAGGGGCGGTTCAACACATTATTAATAAAAATTATGTTAAATTGTGTTAGTCTTTTGTTTTTTTTCTTTGAAATTTTAATCAATTATTGCCTTTGACTAGTTATACGTTTCTACCAAGTTTGGTCAAAAAATCCGCACCCCTTCTTAGTGTTGCAGTTTCCATGTCATGCAGTATACATATTTAGAATTGATGGAATTGACGTTACTAATCACCTTCATATTATGCTCTAAAATCGAATGTACGTATACCTTCATAGTGATATGTTTATACATTTGACATGCACAAAGCGCTCTATTTAATGAAATGATGCTCACTGCGAAAGAATTATTGAAAATTATAATCTTCCGAATTGCAACTGACATTGTTAACGAAATTAAGTTCTAGAATTTGCCTTCCGTAAGATTCGAACTTCTTTTATATTATGTTTTGTTACATGGTGTTCATGCGGTACGAATAGGTAATATTAATTTTCTTTGCAAATAAGTTCGCTAAATGTTTCGCAAGATACTTAAAAAATGTAAGTACCTATATAAAAAAATGTTTTTCAGGAATAATGCTTATATAACTGAGGTATATATATACTAGGGAGAAAGCTAACAAAGGGCCTATGTTTTCCAAGAATTTGCAATGTTCTTGCACCATGTAAAGGACGAAACAGAACTAAAACTAAAAGTTATTCTTTGCATACACAGATACAAACGAATTTACTGTTTTTAATTAGTTGTATCAATGCAATGTTTTTATACGAATCAAAATATAATATCCAGTTTCTTAAAACAATCCTTACTCTTTGCATAACCTTGATTAGGTTTAAATTTAATGCGTCTCAGAATAAGAAGGAACGACTCAAATATCTCGCCAAACCCCACAACACATAGCTTAATATGTATGTAGTAAACAATTTGATATGACATAAACAACTACCAATTTAGTAATCTGTCAACAATTTTAAATTTTATTATTTTTACTTACAATTGTAAAATATTTATATTAATATAATGATTGTACAAAAGCAACTTCTTGGATTAATATGTAATATCTATTCAAAATTGGGATTGAATATCATACTTGATATAACCTATTCTGGTAAACCCGAGGATATAAATACTTTATAAAATTTTGTTTTCAATATGGAGGTAATATGTTACATGTCATACATCGTAAGTTATAGATATTTATATCAGGTTTGATTCTAAAATTTAAGCGAAATGTAAATTAGGGCTTAATTCTGTCGATAAGTCTTCAAGGAAACCCGACCATGCACTAAACTTGCGTCAATCCAAACGTTTTCCTTTTGTTTGTCTTTCATTTAACCATGTTTCATCTAAGTAAAATATTGCATGACCATCATCATCTGTACTGTGTCATTGGTATCAGATATTTTCTTCTCCACCTGATAATTTCATCTTCTTATTAGTAAATATGTCTTATTATGTTTGACATATCTAGCATATTTCATGTATGGAGGAGATGTCGTAATATGATAAGTTTCTGTTTAACGCATACCTGAAATTATTGAGTTTCAAGAATCTGTATAGAATTGTTGGGCTTAAAAGAAACTGTGCACCTTTGGCGGCCGTACGGTATTTTTGACAGATTCAACAGATTCTCGTAGTTTCGAATGCCCGCCCACTCGCTCTTTAATTAATTCGCCGGTTTCTTTATACTATGATATCAAAAATTAAATTGGTCAATGTTGGTCATGGAATGTAAAACGCTTGTCTTAGTTTAAATCATCCTTTTGAAATAATTCAATCATTTTCAAGCTACACTGACATTATCAATAACCTACAAATGTGTTACCTACTTAGTTCAGCTGTAAAATAATAATGAACTACAAGTTATGAAATAAATAACTTAACCAGAAAAACTAAATTACAATAATTGTTGGAAATGTCCCCCGTTTTGTTCAATGCACAAGTTTACGCGCCTCCTCATGCTGTGAAAAGCGTTTTACAGCATTACTGGCGTTATGGTTGCACATTGCTGACCAATTCTTTGTTGCAGTTCTTGCAAATTATGTATCGGATTTGCGAAAATCTTATTTTTTAAATAAGGATAGATAAAATAGTCCATAATTGTCAAACAAGGTGATCTCGGAGGAAACTCAACTTCCGTATGCAAACTTATCAGCCGGTCATCAAAAAACTCGCGGAGAATAGCAAGATTTTCTCGTGTAGTATGTGCTGTTGCACCGTCTTGCTGGAAATAACCGTATTGAAGTACATCATCGTCTAACTGTTGCACAAATTCAGTCAAAAAAATATTTCTGTACCTTTCTGCGTTGACGGTGAAATTGAAAAAAATTGGCCCAATTATTCTTCTGCGAGAAACTGCCATCCAAACACCAATTTTCTGAGCATGTAGTGGCGTTTCAATAAAAATATGCGGGTTATCAGTGCTCCACATTCGCATATTCTGAGAATTGATGTATCCCGAAAGGTGGAACCAAGCTTCGTCAGAAAAAAAAAGTTAAGTTCAGCATATCGTCATTCATTAAATTATTAACGAACCAATGGCAGTACGCAAGGCGTCTGGGGTGGTCTGCAGACAGAAGAGCTTGATATGATTGCATCTTATATGGATGCATGTTCAGGTCCTTCTTTACAATTGTTTGGCATGTTCCATAAAAAAGTCGAATTTCTTGAGAGAGACGTTTTAAAGGTTTTGTAGGCTCTTCTTCCATACGTTGACGAACGTCATTAATAACTTCTTCTGTACGAACCCTTGGTCTACCAGCACCTTTTTTATGCGCCACAGAACCAATTTCGCGAAACACAACACAATTTGTAAGGCATGCATAAAAATTGTCCGGTAATACTGCTACGGCTGGGAAGTGCTCTCGAAAATTGTCCAAATACAAACGTTGACTGTATTCCCAAGTTCCATTAACTAGCACACCCGTTCGAAAATAGGCTTCAATCATGTAAATTTTGTGCTCTGTGGGGAGAACCATGATTCATAAACCGTGCAGGATTAGAAAACTTCAACACAATAACTTGACAGATTTTGACATTCAAAAAATTATGACATACCTATATGTACGATGCACGCTACGACAATAATTTTAAAATCCATGACCACCATTGACCAATTTAATTGTTGATATCCCGGTATTATTTAATTATGCGACACACACAGTTGATTTTGCCAGCCATATAATACATCTGTAATGTATATTATCACTGTTGTTCTCATTTTTGCAGTTTGTACCGTTAACATTTTATACATACTTCAAACAGTTTGGTGTTCATGATGGTCGTGTTGTACTTATAATTATGGATTTTACATAATAACTCAGTAAAATATAATAAACCAAACAAACTTTGTAAGAAAACAGGTTATGGTTTGGTTGTAAATATAACATGTGGGATTGGGCGGACTTATTTTTCCATATTAAACTTTCCTATCCAAGAACCAATCAAATGTCGTCAAATTATGTATGTATGTATCACTTTAGCGTGATATTTGAATCACGCCTTATTCTGAGACAAGGTATAGTTATTATAAATATAGTGCATTTTTCTATAAAATTCACATTTTAATGTGAAAAAAACATTAAAGCTTTTCGTTATCAAATTTGTGCAAGAAAATTAAATTAAATACTGCATTCTATTTCCTTTATGTGCAGTTTTCTGTACAAACTTAATAGAAGCCTGGTCCAATTAACTAAATTAAAGTCACTTTGTCGTTTTTGAATGTTACAGGAAAATTGCGAGGAATTCGAGAGTATCGTAACGGCCCAGTGCGAAAATTTGATAGCAGCTATCCACGCCAGACAGGCTCAACTAATGGAATGCATCAGACAGGACAAAGAGTTGCGGATACGCGCTCTCAAAGATCAAGTAGCAACGTGTACCGCTCGCCTACAACATACCACAGCCTTGCTTCAGTTCTGTATAGAAGCACTCAAGGAAACCGACAGTGCTGCCTTTTTGCAGGTAATTAAAAATCCTTAATGTAAGTGATGGGACATGATAGAATCACCAGTGAATTCAACTACAGCAAAAGCTTTAAAGTAAAGTTCACTGCGGAAGTAATAATTTTTTAATGGGGCTTTTATAAACACGACATGAAATTAGAATTCTCTCTCTTTTGTTGTTAGCAAATATTTGGAATCGTAGTAACACACAAATTGCAAGATAACCTTAACTTGAGTGTTTCCATAAAACATAATTGATTGAATATAATGTAACAATTTCTAATATTTGCGTTTATCATATTCAAAAGATTTTAAATGGTTAATAAATATTATAGGTTCAATATTCTATTATTACATATATATTAAGATCATGATGGATATTTGAATATTCGGTGAAATGCCCTAGCTTTATTTAAAACATTAGAGATTAGAACGCTATCAAATAAAACATATAATTGGATACTTATATAACGAGTGATTCAACTGTCTGACAAAGTGCATTTACTCTTTAATACTTTATATAATACACAACTCGTGATCTATAGTTGTAAGGTCGATATTGATTCACAGTTTAAAAATACATACACATATACAGAGTGACTGATACATCACTGACACAAGAAAGATACTTCTTTAAATTTAACACCTCATATATAAGTTCAAATTTGGATTTCACGTTAAAGTAGAAATATTTTTTTTACAGATAATTAATGGTTAAAGTTAATAGTTTTCAAGTTATTTATGATTAAACTTATAAAGTGACATTTACAGATGTCTTTGATTTCCTATAATAATTTAGTACGGGTTACACCTAAGGTGTGCTAAGTTATACTTATATCCGGAACTTGTTCTGCTATATATTGGGTGTTTACGTCTAGCAAAATTAGGAAACTGTAAACAAAAATCTTATTTTTTTTTAAATAGAACACCCAATATTTTTTTTAAGATTATATTAAGCCCTTTAGCAGCCACTGTGCTTCTGTCAAACTGCTTGCAAGGTATTAATATTGACCATAAAATAACTTGCTTGTTTGTGTTATTTTTATCAGTTTTTGCTTTATGTCGTTAGATCATATTTTCAGTTTATACCAATAATTCTGAACTTCCCAAAAGGAACAGTTAATTGACATGATCTAGATCTTGGTTGAAATGTAGAAAAAAACCTTTACTTACTTCAGGTATTTAATGATGCTTCACCCGTACAGATGTCGCCCACTGAAGATGCCTTGAGAAAAACGTAAACGTAGATATGATGTTAACGAAAAATTACATTATGTTAAAAATATTAGTTAATTCTTATTCATATCACACAAATTTTGCAGGTTGGTAGTAGACAACTACATAAGTGTCACTGCAGTAACTTCTCAGTCCACCATAAATCGCTTGTTAAAAAAGTACCTCAATATCGCATAAAATTGATTCAGAAATTAAAACCTCCAGATTTTAAAAACCCAATTCGTTTCTGTAGTACAATTACTAGACAAAACAACGTCAGTTATAACTACCTGTCTATGGTAATGTGGTTCAGGCATGCGCAATGTTCATCCATTTTTAAACGCTGTCTGTTCTGAGAGATGAAATACCGTAGTAGTTTTATAAAATGGTCGCCGAATATTTCTTATGGGAATCAGCAAAAATAAGCTATCCTCAAATGTATAATATTTTGTTATAGTTAAAACAAATAATTCTTTACGTAACAAAATGTAAGAGCAACAACAACGACTTTAATATTAACAGAAGCCAATTAAACGACGATCGTTTTTATACTTTTACGAAAAATTTGACAGCGACAATGTTTTTTCATGACTACCATAATCTTTACTGCATCGTGAATAAGAATTTCAAATAAGTTTTAATATCGAATATAGTTATAGGATATACTTTTACAAAATACCTGTCGAAAGGCTTAATATGTCTGTAAAAAAGTATTCTGCTATGGTCCTCTTGAATTACAAGCTATTAAACAGACATCTGTAAATGTTACCTTCTGACTTTATTCATAAATAATTCAAGAACTATTAACTTTAGTAGTTAATTACACTTATTGAAAAATATTGGTATTATAACATAAAATTTAAATTTGAACTTAAAGTTTCTTTAAATGAATATATGAATCTTTATCTTCTCTGTGCTACTGATACACATTCTGTATACATGTATATATTTTTAAACTGTGAAGCCGTATTAACCACGGTGTGCAAGTTTTTTTTTTATATATTACGAATTAAAGACTAAATTTACTTTGTGAGATCGTCGTTTTTCGTCGAAATTACACAATCAATAAAAAAAAGAAACAATAATAATACAGAACTTGTGTAATGCACAAATGAAAATGAAACTAAAATGTATAAAAAGAGACAAATTCAGCAATATATATTTCATTACTGAAATGCTGATTTTAAATTTAACACTTAAACTAGACTAAAAATCAAATATAAAAAAGAGAAATTTGCAGCTGTACAAAATAAATTTAAGATTAAATAGTATACCGTATGTGTCAATTTTCATTAGGTATAGGGATTCATTGTTTACGTGCGATTTATACGTATACAAGTAATACGTGGCCACGTGGCACCCCTACTGTCCGTCACCAATCCCGGCAACAATCGACATCACAACGATTTTCTCCGATCTTCCCACTTCTCTCCACCAGATTTTACATCAATGTTTAGCTGCGAACACGTTGCGATCTAGTCTGCAATAAAAACCGTCTTATTACTGGAACGGGAAACATCAAATGGCCGCTGCAATCTCCTGATCTAGTAGTTTATTATTATTTTCAGAATCCTTTTTTATTTACCTTATTTTTAATTTTATTAGAATTACGCTTTTGTTTGTGTCATGCAGCGTGAACGCAGGTTAATAAATCCCTGCATTTACTGAAAGGAAAAAGAAAAACAAATCCTTGCAACTCGTAAATATTATTTCTGAACGCATTACAAACACCCAAGCCGGTGGTCGAATAGTTACTGCTACTGCTAACCACAGTAACTTGTATTTACGAGCATGCGTCGGTCGTGCTGGCATTGGAAAGGAAAGAAGGGGTACTATGTTGCCACGTACTGTATGGATTAATCGCCTATGGCTAATGAAAATTGACACATGCTGTATGAAACAGAACAGATAGCCAAAAAAAAATCAACCACAACAAAAAAAATAATAATACTTACATAAATCAAAATAAATTAGGTCTGCGAAGTAAAAAGCTTGTCAAAAACACGCTTCCTAAATAAAGGAAATGCTAACACTCGATAATCAACTGTACTGTAAGATTTCCATCATATGTGCACTATTAACTGAAAAGGACATCTCGAACAATCCTGTGCTGGCCAAGGGCGGGGATAAAAAAAATTCAGTGACCAACAGTGATGGTAACTTCTACCGATTTTTCGGTAGATCTACCGAACATTGCCGACCTTTCTACCGATCTAGTAAGAGTCAGGGTTATCATCACTGATCCTATCTTTAATACACACAGTGTTAGTAACCCTGACTCTTATTAGATCGGTAGAAAGGTCGGCAATATTCGGTAGATCTACCGAAAAATCGGTAGGGTTACCATCACTGGTGACCAATATCCACATTATTTATATCTGATCTGCTTGAAAGTTTGTTTGTCAAGTATGGCGGAATCATGTGCATAAGAATATTGTAGTAGAAACAAACAGATTGCCCCTGCTCTATACATATGTTCAACCAACGCAGATCATTTAGCTGAGATGAAACACGCTGTCTCCTATGCATTTTATAAATAAATTTTGCTGAACTATTATATATTTTTTGAATTCTGTAATTTGACGTAACGTCAAAAAATATAATTGCAATAAAACAAGAGAGTTGCTTAACAAAACTTTAGCGGCTTTATTTAAAATGTAATTATGTATAATAAAGTAACTTCAGCTTCGCGTAGCCACCACCAGTATCAAAGCAGTGTCAATAATCTCACCAAGTCACGGATGACATCGTTATCTAAATATTAAAGTTACCAATATCAATATTTAGAAAGGTTTTACTCTCGCCAGATCATCATTTATTTTCATAGCAAGTGAGTCCACTCGAAATGAAAAGTATGTCGCTCTGTCATCTGGATATACGTGATGGAGAAGTTTATTTCAGTGCTTTGTACAAATTGCAAGTGAATCTTGATACGAATCATTTAAAACAACTATCTGACGTCTATTAGATAGTCCAAAATTAGTGTGGATGCATTAACATCAAAACCAGCAAAATGCAAGATTGCATGTGAGAACTTATTACTTATGGTATCGAAAGCAGAAGTGCTGGTAGAACAGTAATTGATAAAAGGTCATTTAGTTGTTATGGATTACTTATTTTTGGTAGTGGAAGTACTCTAGCAGTCTTCCAACAAATAGGAAACACATTATTAACATACAACAAAAGTTATAAATTTGACATAACATAGGAATAATAATTGTATGACAACATAATTTCAGGACTATCGTATTAATATTGTCTACACCACCAGATATTGAGGTAATTGCATTAATAATACCAAAGATGTCATCATCATTTGTAGTAATAAAGTAGAGGTAACTGACATCGTAACACTACTTTGATCACATATAATCTGCTGCATCCATGCTTTTGAATCAAAGTAACACCAGCTAAGAGTCCCGGATTATTAACCAGCTGCATTTAGCATCTATAATGCGAAATTCCATATATGATTTCCTTTCAGCTTGAATAGCGTTAGTCTTTCATTTAGAAAAGGTTTGTCTTAAAAAAGTGCATGATGATCAAAAAACAACATTTAAGTACTGGTAAATACAAAAACTACTCAATTGACTTCACATTTCAAAGTTTAAGTTTCACAAAAATGAACGCATGATCAGAGTAATCATGAAGTTCAACCACACCAGTACCTATGTTCGAATAAACCTATTAACAACTTATGGATTCTATGAATTAACCATGCTTTATATAAATCGAGAAGTAAAGATTTACTTCAGATATCTAAGTAATTTAATTAATAAAAAAGTGTAGCTAAATATACGTTCACATTTTAAAAATATGTCTGATTCATTTATTGTTCCAACTTTTATAAATAAATTCCTGTAACATTTTCCAACGACCAAGTAAAGTAAAATATCTTCCAAAAATCAACTGGAATTCTCCACATGTAAGTTCTGGTTTTTATCACCACGTTCTACTTAATTTTCATGCTCTTATGATTGTAATTTCGAGGCGTAGTGTAACATTCAGAAACGTGAATTTTGTTTTACGAGCGTGCTCATCTTGTTGTTAACGGAGAAGCTCGGTTCTCGTAATGAAAGTGGCGGTTGTTTATTGCTGATAACGAGTCAGTACGACGATTTGTCTTCTTGGAAGCCCATATGACTCAGCTTTTACACCTTGAATCTCACCGACGCTGCTCGCTTTGATTAAGTACATTATTCTAATTAGGGAAGATAAATGCCTACGGGTGTGTACTTTGCATATACATATAGTATACATATACATATAACTGCAGTTTAAGATACATGGGATTCAGGAATGTATTTTTTAAAACCAAATATACAGTGCCTTTATGATGAAAGGAACAAATTCGTTTAAAATTCAAGTAATTATTTTGCAGAAAAATGCTCGGACAGGTCGATTAGTATTTTTAGTTTTGAATTTTTTGACATAAGAAAATTATATACAGGGTGTCTAAAGAAGAACATACGCAGCAATAATTGTGTTTTTTAAATGGAACATACTGTATATTATGCCATATTTGAATTGTATGGTAAATTCTCAACACTTTTTGTGTAACATACCATATCCCCAAAATCAGCGGTTTTCGGAATAATGACGTTTGAAATGTGATAAATTAAAAAAAAATACATGAAAATCGATTAATTTGAAGTAGAGTTTTTTGTTGAAGATAAAATTTGCAATACCAGGTTGTTTTTGTTGGTTTTTAAAAAAATGTTCAAGGTGTCCTTGTTCAATTTAAACATTTTATTTAATTACTTATGTATATTTTAATTTATCACAAAACTCATTATTCCGAAAACCGCTGATTTTGGGGATATGGTATGTTACACAAAAATGTGTTTAATGTGTTTAGAATTTACCCTACAATTCAAAATGGCATAATATACAGGGTGTTCCATTAAAAAAAACCAATGATTGCTGCATATGTTCTTCTTTAGTCACCCTGTATATAATTTTCTTATGTCAAAAAATTGTAAACTAAAAATACTAATCGACCTGTCCGAGCGTTTTTCTGCAAAATAATTACCTGAATTTTAAACGAATTTGTTCCTTTCATCATGAACGCACTGTATATACAGTGAGGACGCCCGGGTTGGAATAAATTCATTTAAAATTTTTGGTTGTGTTTTATGGAAAAACGCTCGGATTGGTCGATTTTTATTTTTAGCTGTGGTTTTTCTGATGATAAATTGATGTACAAAGAGTGGTCCAAAAATAAGTTACCACCATCAAATTTTTTTTTTCAAATGAAAACATGTTTTTTATTTAATTTGTTAATTCTGCATCGAATTTTAAGTATGTTTCATGTACCATGTCCAATACCCCAACTCAACAGTTATCGAGAAATTTACAATTGAACATGGCAATAACTGAGACCGTATCCTACAAAATTTATTTGACTCTCTTGTCTGAAAATGAACGATTTATTTAAAAAAAACTGAAAAACAAGTCAAATTAAATGTTCTAACTGTTGACCACTAACTTCCTGACAATAGGTAAGCCGAAGATCAGCTTCTAGTAACACTGCAGTTAACGTTTGCGGCTTAATTTGTTGTATTTCGGTTATAATTTCTCGATAACTGTTGAGTTTGGGTATAGGACATGGTACATGTAACATACTTAGAATTCGATGCAGGATTAATAAATTAAATAAAAAAATATATGTTTCCATTTGAAAAAGAAAATTGATGGTCGTATCTTATTTTTGGACCATCCTTTGTTCATCAATTTACCATCAAAAAACCGCAGCTAAAAATAAAAATCGACCTATCCGAGCGTTTTTCCATAAAACAAAAGCAAAAATTTATTCCAACCCGCGCGTCCTCACTGTATAAAAAATACATTACTATAAAATTACTGTTTAACGACAAATAGCATCAAGACATAGCTGTATTATTTGCCACTACCTGTGTACTATTCCTAAGAATATCAGACGTATAAAGCTCTACAGACCCTCAAGGTCCCTTGGCTTGGTTAGCAATTTGTTTCCAAACCGCTCTATCTCTTCCTTTTTTCTCCATGTTCTTACTTCCAATCTATTCAAATCGCTCTCCACCTCTTCCAACCATTTCTTCTTTGGCCTGTCCCTTTTCTTTTTTCCTTCATTTCTTCTTCTCGGTATCGCTTGTTTTGTTACTCTTTTTTCTGACATTCTTTCCACGTGTCCTAACCATTTCAATCTTTGTGCTTTGGCGTTATGCAATACTGTTAATTATTAAAAAATCGTGTACAGTTCTTTATTTGTTCTTCTCCTCCACTGGCCTTGTGCCTTTATCCCACCCCTCACTCGTCTTAATATTTGCGTTCCCATACTTCCTACATATTTCCTCTCAGTACTGTCTTACAAATTCTTATTTTGCTTGTCTAGATAATTATTTATTTCTTAGCAACTCGTTTAATATCCCAGCACATTTATTTCGTTCGTGGATTTCCTCTTCCGCCTCGTGCCGATTTGTTACTTGGATACCAATGTAATTGATGCTCCTCACCCTTTGGGAGCGGTACGTTTCGTCATTTCTTGTAATTCTTAGTTCTTCTTTTTGTTTTTCTTTCTTGTATCTCATTTTCATATACTTCGTCTTGATTTTATTTATCCTGAGTACCAATTTTGGTTCTTCACTTATCAATTTCCTTGTTACTCCTTGGTTCTTCTATATTTCTTCTTGTTATTATCGTGATGTCGTCGGCTACTACTGAATCATATGCCTGTTGAAAGTCTATATGCATGTTTATATTTTCCTATAGGGGCTTTCTTGTAACTACTTAAGTATAGCTAGCTATCTTGTCCACCATTGATCTCTGACTCCTAAATCCACACTGATGCTCTCCCAGCATTTTATTAGTTTTTTCTTTTATCCTTGTCCTAATAACTGTTGACAATATTTTTTACATCATATCCAACAGTGCTATTCCTCTATAATTTTCACATTATGACTTGTCTCCCTTTTTATAAATTGGGCATATTAGAGCTCGGCTTTCCCATCTCGCTGGCATTTTATCTTGTCTCCAACATCCCTGTACTATATTTGTTATTTCTTCCTTTAGTAATTTCTGGCCACCAAGTTTTATAAGTTCGCTAGCAATTTGATTATCCCCAGGGCTTCGGTTAATCTTCATTTTCATTCTTCTGGCCAAGTAAGAAAGTTCATAAAACAATAACAACTTCCTGTATAAGGTAGACGGGTGAAGTACACGCCGTTTTTTCATATTCAGCAAACTGGCTCTATCTAGCTTATACAATATATGCTGAAATTTTCTAATTCCATAAGGAAAGTGCAGACGGGCATTCTGCACCCTCTGTATTCTCAAGATATCAGTGGAAGCTAGACAATTTACCTTTGACGTAGTGGCAATAATGAAATATTACTAAAATCAACGCATCACAAAAGTGCCTTTTGATGATACGAGGGCGTATTTTTTCTACATAACTCCCTTCAACACTAATACACTTATTCCATCTTTTTTCCAGTTGCCCCATACTCTCAGAAAAAAAATGCTTCGGTAACCCCGCAAAATATTCTTCAACAGCTTCTTTGAATTCTTCATCAGAAGCAAAACGCTTTCCTCTGAGATGCTTTTTTAAATTTTTGAATAAGAAGAAGTCTGACGGAGCTTGGTCGGGGCTATCAGGTGGATGCCTTAACTCTATAAACCCACAGTCATTGATTATCTGCTGAACTTTGTTTGCCTTATGAACCCGACAATTGTCGTGCAGCAACAAGTTTTTTTGTGGATAAGAATGCGGGCGTTTTTCCTCCAGAGCAGTTTTTAAATTTTTAATTGTGTTTCCGTAGGCCTCTCCATTTATGGTAGATCCTCTCGGCATATATTCAATAAGCAAAACTCCTTCAGCGTCCCAGAAAACAGTTGGCATCAGTTTTTTTCAGAAAATTGTCTTGGCCTTTTTTGGTGGTGGAGAGCCCTTATGAACCCACTGCATGGATTCTTGTTTAGTAGGAGGGTCCCAGTAATATACCCAAGTCTCATCCCCGGTAATAATTCGAGATAAAAATGTTTTGTCCCTCTCCAACTGTACCAAATTTTTTTGAAAAACTTCTTTTCTGCACAGTTTTTGTTCAGGTGTAAGCAATCTGGGTATCTACCGTGCAGACACCTTCTTCATGCCCAAATCGTCATGCAAAATTTTGAGAACACTTGTTTCGGATATACAGACATCATTGGCAATGACAGAGATCTTTACACGCCGATCTTTCAGTACCAAATTTTCGACTTTTCGCACAATGTTTTCAGTTCGAGCTTCAGCGGGTCGTCCGGAATTTGGGTCATCATTGATTGACTCTCGGCCCCATCGAAAGAGTTTAGACCAATATTTTACTTGGAAATAAGATGGTATATCTTCCCCATATACAGCAACCATTCTTTCATGAATTGCTTTTGGACCATTGCTTTCCTTTGTCATGAACTTTATTACGCTGCGATGTTCAACTTTAGTTTCACTCATTTTATCGAGAAATGGACCGTCTCAAATCTCTATACACAGCATAAACTAAACACAACTTAGCACATGTACTTCTAACAGTGACAGCAATTTTTCAATAATTTGTTTGACATCGTCACTCTTTTGTTTTATGGCTAGGTAGATAACATAAAAATACGCCCTCGTATGTCTATAGGAAAAGACCAATTTAAGGGTACAAACCGCTCAAGAGACCAGTACAGGAACATGTATCTTAAAGCGCAGTTTAGAATTGAAAATCATGCCAAGATTCCAGTCAGACCGCACTTGAATGATGTCACCATTTAGATATGAATTAAAAAATAGCAGACAATTTGAAACAGTAGCGCCTCGTCGAATGCAACAACTGAAGATTTGCATCCGTTAATTGAAAGTCCATGTTGGTTCATGGTGTCTGTAAGATCCTTAAGTTCTCTCTATTTATTAATTCTATAGCAGCGGCGACATGGGTGGGATAGAAAGAGTAGTAAATTTGTGTATCATCTGCATACTTTTGATAATTACAAAATTGCAGTGCTTTATATAACGATGTGTAAATGATATAAAACAAGGGCCCGCATATACTTCCTTGCGTAACTCCACAGTGAATTGATAGCATATTCGATAATTCGTGATCTAACTGTATAACAAAAAAACAAATTAATAAAACGAAATAATTTATGTATATTAAAAAAGAACATCTAAAAGGCAAAACGTAACTGCACGTACATTACATATATTAAGTACCTCTCGAGCATGTACTTAACGGTTACAGTTCAGGGCATAAACAAAATTAAGGGATTAAATGGAGAAATATCTATATTCAAGAAGATATTTACGTACACTCTACATACCTAAAGCATAAAGCAAATACGTATGTATGTATAGGTACACTAGAAGAAAAAAGAATGCGTCCAGCTCGAGAGATATTGTTGGGATGGACGTTTGCCGAGTCAGACCGAACGTTAGGCGTCTCACCTCGCCCCCCGCACACGCTGTACCTGAACTACCTGATCGTAGCTCGTGCACATTACTTCGCATAAATATTTCTCTTATATAAAGATGTATTTCTCACTTAGCCTTTATCTGCATAGATGTAGATTCATAGATTGATTTGTGTTACGCTTTTAAATACAAGAGCTGCAGACAGATTATTTAATTTGATTTACATAATTATTAATTTCAAATATGAGTAGGTATATATTTGAAATGTTGGTGATTATAACCAACAGAACATGCATTTTCCATAGAGGATAATAAATACGCAAAAAAAATAATATTGCACACTTATAAATCAGACAGAATGCTTAATATTCGTCGTTTTCAATGCAAACGCTGCAAAAAGCATTGTTTGGATTATTTTATTTTATATTATTAGAAATGATGATAATTCAATAGAGTTTTATAAGATTTATAATTAAATCTAGCAATTCTCTGTCTTGAAACTAGAAAGTAGATACTGATTATTTTTGTGATAGCACTTAACATTAGAATTTTGTATTTATGATTGCTGCATATGTAGGTATGTGAATAATATACAAGGTGAATCAACGATCATTATTAAGGAACATTGGTGTAAATTAAAGGAATTCACTTATTTAGATCTTAATTTTTTCTTAGAAGGTTTAGATATTTCATTAACTTCAACGTTTTTCCAATATAAAGATAAGTACTATAAACAAATATATGGGTGCACCAATATCAAGTGTTATAGCACAATTAGTAATGGAAGATCTTGAAGAAACAATTACATCAAAAATTAATTTTGAAATTCCATTTTATAAAAGATATGTTGATGACTGTATTCTTGCAATACCCGAAAACAAAATATATCTAATAGATTTTTTACAACAAAACAATCAAAATTTAAATAATAAACAAATTAAATATTTATCTATCCCATATGTTCCAAAATTATCAGAACAATTAACTAAAATGTTTAGTACATAAAAATTATAATAATGTAAAGTTTATCAATACTCATATTTAATCTAAAACTCCTTTTTTAAAAAAAAGCCCACACTGTTTATAATATTCCATGTAATAATTGTAACAAAATATACATTGGACAATCAATGCAATATTAGAAGAAAGAATTAAAGGTCATAAATATTGTAAAAATTCAACTCCTTTAAAAAAACATTGTCAACAATTTAAACGTAATTTTAATTTTGATAACACTAAAATTCTAAATATTGAAATTACCGAAGTGAAATTAAGGCTCTTTTAAAAATTTATTTTTCATTACTTACATAAACAAATATTTTCCCTTCTACATTTTCAAAAATCAGTTCTTTTAATATTTATTTGATACTTACATTGTAAAAATTTTGTAATGACATTAATATTTATTATTTGAGTATGTTAATAATTTTAAATTGTTAATCTAGAAATCATATGCTGATATTTATAATTATATTTGATATTGTCAATTCTTTTTTTGACAACATTTTTAAAGAAGTATTTTATTTATACAATTTTAGTTATTATACATATTTTTAACGTAAGTAATTTTATATTTTATTAATTTTGGAGCATCATTTGTTATTTATACTTATAATTTCAGTATTCTGATGAAGACATTGTATTAAATATGTCGAAACGTAAACTTAGCATTTTGTTGTATCTTTTTCCATAACGGCCTAAATACCAAGAGTTTTATATATACACGTATACAGAGTGATTTATAATAAATAAATCTGTTTCTTATTCATCTCAAAACTAGACAGCAGGCATTTGTTTTTTTAAAACACCTGCAGTTGCATTTTTCTTATATTTATAACTACATAGGTATGTGAATGCATACCTAATGTATTAATGTAGTAATTAATTGCAGTAAATAGTATTCTTTAAATTCAAATAATGTAAATTATTGTCAATTGATGTGTATTGTCCTCGGTATTGTCGTATACAGATAGAATGAGAAATAGAATTTTGGAAGAAGAGAACTGAGTGAAGGTTGTTTTTTCGAGTGTTTGAAATACTTGGGATAAATGTGAAACAAATGTCAACTTACGCAGAATTACGATCTTTGACAAAACGGCCAGAAAGAACTTCTTTCTCCAGGTTTTGGTTGTTTCTTTGAGTTACTTTGGAATTATTTAGGACAGAATTGGAACAGCCCTCACAATTTCAATTTTCAATTCATACTTTCGAATTTCGTTTTCTACCATCTTTTGTCTAGAAGAGATACGCGTTTGAAATGTTGGAACAAAAATTGTGTAGAATTATAATTAAATCTAATAATTCTCCGCATCGAAATTAGAGAATACACACTGATATTCTTTTTTGTAATAGCACATAAAATTGCTACCATTTTTTTGCTTATGTTCTACTACGTATTGTTGTGACTTTTACTTTATTCTTAAATAGTTTAACTAAAGTAGATTTTTGCTATATTTTTAATTATAAAGTTACAGCTTTGCTTTCTTCTCCTGGTTTTCAATAGTGGTTTATAATCTTTTCTTACCTTATTAGCTTAAGGGCATCTCTCTCTCCTTCTTCCACTCTTATTTATATGATCTGGGATAGGATTAGCAAATCAAAGTCAAAATTTCAGCTACACTATATTAATATAGACACAAAAACCGTAATATTATTATTAATAAGTAAACTCCGAACCAAATAAAACTCTGGAAACATGTGCAATATCATGAAACCAAATAAAAAAATATTATAAAAAACAACTAATGCATAATTCAAAAATCTGGCAAATGTTTATTTATTTTTCAGTATTACTACTGTATAATGCTAATAAAAGAAAGCAAATAAATTATAATTCAGACAAAGCATTTTGCCGATTTTTTATAATATTTTTTTATTTGGTTTCATGATATTGCACATGTTTCCAGAGTTTTATTTGTTTCGGAGTTTACTTATTAATAATAATATTACGGTTTTTGTGTCTATATTTATATAGTGTAGCTGAAATTTTGACTTTGATTTGCTAATCCTATCCCAGATCATATAAATAAGAGAGTGAAAGAAGGAGAGAGAGATGCTCTTAAGCTAATAAGGTAAGAAAAGATTGTAAACCACTGTTGAAAACCAGGAGAAGAAAACAAAGCTTATAATTAAAAATATAGCAAAAATCTACTTTGGTTAAACTATTTAAGAATAAAGTAAAAGTCACAACAATACGTAGTAGAACATAAGCAAAAAAATTGTGGCAATTTTATGTGCTATTACAAAAAAGAATATCAGTGTGTATTCTCTAATTTCGATGCGGCGAATTATTAGATTTAATTATAATTATACACAATTTTTTGGAAACACTATTTGACTTATTGTTGTATTTCTTATACCTAATTATTATCATCATCATTTTAAATAACATAAATTAATTTAAATAATCCAAACAATGCCTTTTGCAGCGTTTGCATTGAAAAACACGAATATTAAGCAATCGGGCACATTTACAACTATCCATACAAACGGTAAGTGAGATATGTTTTGGGTGGTAATTCGGCCGAACAAATAGAAACAAAAACAAATTCTTTACCCAGGTTCCCTTTTTTTCAAAAATGAAAATGATGTTCTGTTATTCCTGATTGTTCTAAACACTGTTCCAACATTTCAGACGCGTATTTCTTCTAGACAAAAGATGGTAGAAAACGAAATTCGAAAGCATGAAATCAGCAAATTGAAATTGTGACGGCTGTTCCAATTCTGTCCTAAATTATTCCAAAGTATCTCAAAGAAACAACCAAAATCTATAAATAAAATACTTCTTTTAAAATGTTGTCAAAAAAAGAATTGACAATATCAAATATAATTATAAATGTCAGCATATGATTTCTAGATTAACAATTTAAAATTATTAACATACTCAAATAATAAATATTAATGTCATTACAAAATTTTTACAATGTAAGTATCAAATAAATATTAAAAGAACTGATTTTTGAATTTTTGAAAATATAGAAGGGAAAATATTTGTTTATGTAAGTAATGAAAAATAAATTTTTGAAAGAAACTTCGGGTATTTACACAAACTGATTCATTTTTCTTAATTTGGACGAGTTCTAATATTGATCGAGATTTATTGTTAATTTCAATATTTAGAATTTTAGTGTTATCAAAATTAAAATTACGTTTAAATTGTTGACAATGTTTTTTTAAAGCAGTTGAATTTTTACAATATTTATGACCTTTAATTCTTTCTTCTAATATTGCATTGATTGTCCAATGTATATTTTGTTACAATTATTACATGGGATACTATAAACAGTGTGGGCTTTTTTTTAAAAAAGGAGTATTGATAAACTTTACATTATTATAATTTTTATGTACTAAACATTTTAGTTAATTGTTCTGATAATTTTGGAACATATGGGATAGATAAATATTTAATTTGTTTATTATTTAAATTTTGATTGTTTTGTTGTAAAAAATGTATCTATTAGATCTATTTTGTTTTCAGGTATTGCAAGAATACAGTCATCAACATATCTTTTATAAAATGGAATTTCAAAATTAATTTTTGATGTAATTGTTTCTTCAAGATCTTCCATTAGTAATTGTGCTATAACACTTGATATTGGTGCACCCATAGCACATCTATATATTTGTTTATAGTACTTATCTTTATATTGGAAAAACGTTGAAGTTAATGAAATATCTAAACCTTCTAAGAAAGAATTAAGATCTAAATAAGTGAATGCCTTTAATATACACCAATGTTTCATAAATACAAAACAAAACAAACGACGAATATTAAGCATTCTGTCTGATTTATAAGTGTGCAATATTATTTTTTTTGCGTATTTATTATCCTCTATGGAAAATGCATGTTCTGTTGGTTATAATCACCAACATTTCAAATATATACCTACTCATATTTGAAATTAATAATTATGTAAATCAAATTAAATAATCTGTCTGCAACTCTTGTATTTAAAAGCGTAACACAAATCAATCTAAGAATCTACATCTATGCATATAAAAGCTAAGTGAGAAATACACCTTTATTATATAAGAGAAATATTTATGCGAAGTAATGTGCACGAGCTATGATCAGGTAGTTCAGGTACAGCGTGTGCGGGGGGCGAGGTGAGACGCTTAACGTTCGGTCTGACTCGGCAAACGTCCATCCCAACAATATCTCTCGAGCTGGACGCATTCTTTTTACTTTCTTATACGTAGTATAAGGAAGTATTGTGATGATGAAAATTTTCGACCTCGAGATTTTTGCAGATGTCCACGTTTTGAGGTCCCCTGATACCAAAAAAGTGGTTTTTAAAAAATGTCTGTGTGTCTGTGTGTGTGTGTGTGTGTCTGTGTGTCTGTCTGTGTGTGTGTGACCACGATAGCGGGTAAACCGCTGTAGATATCAATTCCAAATTTTGTATTTACGAATATAATCTCCCTCTTGAGAACTGATTAGATTTTGAGCAAAATCGGCAGACCGGAAGTAGTAGTTTACTTCAGTGAAAAAATCGAATTTTGCAAATATTTTGTCAATTACTAAGTTTAAACAAATTTATAAAGAATTCAAATGTACTCAAAATTATATTTGAGAAAAATTGTTTTGATAAAGCTTTTCGAAATTCCTACCGGAAGTAGGTCTTTTACTCTTATCGAAAATCAGTTTTTTGCGAATATCTCGCAAGTCATGCTTTCTAGGCAGGTACATTACGAGTATAAAAGTATTTAGAACATACTTTTAAATATCTTTTGTATAAAAAAAAATTCAAAATTCAGACCGGAAGTACCACTTTTACTCTTATCGAATAGCGATTTTTTGCAAATATGTCGTAAATTATGCATTCTATATATATTTATGAAGAGTACAAAAGTATTTAGAGTTGGATTTGGAATATTTTTTGTATAAATGAAATTTGAAAATTAGGACCGGAAGTAACACTTTCATACGTATAAGAAAGTCGTGTGGTGGCCACACCTCATTTTTTCTTCTAGTGTACGTATGTGTATATATTGCTTTTAATGCGTAACAGCGTAAATGCACAAATATATACTATTAACTTCATTACCTTTCGCTTTTATGGAATCCCTTTACTTCAGTCGTTTAAATACGAATTCACGATTACTTTGATGGATTTCACGTAAATCAAAATACTAAATTATTAACGAAGAGGGGACTATAAGAAAACGTATTTATTTGATAAAATCGATTCCATTAATTATTATCTTAACATATAATTTGAAATACCGGTCAAATTGTTCCTATGTAATATGACTTACAGAAAATTGAAAATCAAGATATTGTTCTAAATTATTAGTATGTATATGATATATTTATAGTGTGAACTCGAAAAGCAAATGTCAGATGGCGGAACTTCAACAAAACTCTAATAAAGGTAAGCGTAAAAAAAGAGACGAACTGATGAAACGACGAAATTAGAAATCGGGTAATAAAAATTATAAATAATGAAAAAGATATATATAAAATATAATAAACATAAAACATGAAACAAATACAGCAACGTTTCTGCAAAAGAATATAAAAAAAATGGGTGTGCTTAAGACCACACAGCAGAAGTGAAAACTTCATCAAGGCGAGGTTAATAATACAAAAAACAACTTTTTTTTTCGTTCTATATTCATTTACATTTACATTTTCCATTTGTTCTATATTTATTACATTTAAAAAATATATATTTATTAGTATTGTGTATACATTATTCTAGTACATTTCGCTCGGTCTGATCAAGTTTTCACTTCAAAAATTCATACGTACGCATGTATATATACAAATAGACGATATGATAATTCTCATACGAGTACCCGCGCTAGTCTAATGGTAACGTGCCGGCCTTACACCCGGGCGGCTCGGGATCGCATCTGCACGCGGACAAGAATTTTTCAGAAAATAAAAATACAATATTTCGCGTATTTATTCTAAATTTCAATTTAATTGAAATTAAATACCGCTAGTTAGTGTTATAATACAAAGCCGAGCGAGTATAGCAGAGACCGGCAAAGACGCGTTAACTATATCTTTCTCGCTCCCTTAGTCGACTCGACTCGAGCCGACTTTAAACGAACGAGCGTTACATTCCGAGCGTGACGGCTCGTTCAGTGCCCAACAATCAATGCATCAACGCGCCCATTGAAGTTTTCACTTCAAAAATATAAAGAATAAAACATAAGCATGTGGATAAAAGAAATCTGTAATTTGCAAGGTGTTTGTGGAATCGGATATACAACAAGATTAATATTTTTAACTATCGCACGAGTGGAATTAATCCACGAGCGGAATTTCATGGGAGGATTAATATCGACTGTTTTCTGGCGCCCTGCTGTTTCAGGATTTGTGTGGAATGTCATACTTTGGAAAAGAAAATCAGCATCAGTGTTTGAAATAATTTAGTGCCGCAAAAACAATTCTAGTGAGAAAATCACCACAGAAAATATTGAACATAGTATGTGTATAGTACATGGATTTACTTCTACTCCCATTTAACGAATTGACGACTTGGCCTATAAAACTTAGACAGTTATTAATGTTTTATAATAACAAGTTGCAGACTATTACCCATTTACCTTATAAATACTTCGTAAATGGATGGAGTGTATGGTGAGAAATAGTGGTGACATTATATTTATTCACAAAATAACTTACGGGATCATTCCATGAGTTTTGTTCTTTATTTGACATTATTCAACCAAAAAAGTCAAATATATGAAACAAAGGCTTTAAAAACTATATCTTTAATACCTACAAGGTTGAATCAAAAAGAAACGATTTTAAATAGATAATAAAACATGTTGGAGATGGACCACAATCCTGTATACCCCAGTAAAGCAGCAACTGACGATAACGTCAAATAGTGAAAAAAATGGTTATAGACAATCGCCGAATCACTATCAGAGATACTAATGATATCATCATAGCATTTACTCCTTGTCATGCAATTTTTCAGCTTGCTTTGAACATGAAATATGTGTTACCAAAGTTTGTCCCTAAATTGCTAAATTTTAACGAAAAAGAATGAGCAGTGAATATTCAGCAACACCTGGTAATAGGTGTTGCAGAATGAAGTCAACAAAGATCCAGACCTTCTTAAATGGGTCACAACTGGTAACGACTATATGAGCATCAAAACCAATACCCAAATATCTAAATGGGAGCTGCCTGAAGAGCTCAGGCAGAAGAAATTCTATCGAATGTGACTATGATATCTTAACCACGGAATTCACCGAATATGCCCCCTGTGTCTTCTTTCTAATTTCGAAGCTGCAAAGAACCATGAATGAACAACGTTTTGCCAGTCTTGAAAAGATAAACACAGACTAAATGAAAGAATTGAACGCCATCGCACCACACCAAAAAATAAGTTCCAGAAATGCTTCAAAGATAGGAAATAGAAATGGCACACATGTATTATATCTGATGGGAATTACTTTGAAGGAAACAAAATTAATATTGAATAATAAATAAAGATCCTCATATATTTCAAATGCTCTCCATAAATAAATATTAATGCCATTCTGAACTAGTGTGGTTAAAAAAATGAGTTGTGGCTACCACATGACTTTCTTATACGTATTGTGTTCCGAAATATGTATTAAAAAGTTGTTCCAAATTAAATTCTAAGTTCTGCATCTTCTTAATATAATAAACCTCTTAGTAAAAGTGTTACCTCCTGCCCCAATTTTAAATTTTTTTTATAAGGAAATTTTTCCAAATCTATCTCAAAGTACATTTTTCATTCTCTTAATAAATCTCCATAGAATGCATAATTTGAGAAATATTTGCAAAAAACTACTTTTCGTGCATGCTCGTAAATACAAGTTGGCGTGGTTGGGAGTTTGTAATGCGTTCAGAAATAATATTTACGAGTTGCAAGGATTTGTTTTTTTTTCCTTTCAGTAAATGCACAGTATTATTAAGCTGCGTTCACGCTGCATGACACAAACAAAAGCGTAATTCTAATAAAATTAAAAATAAGGTAAATAAAAAAGGATTCTGAAAATAATAATAAACTACTAGATCAGGAGATCGCGGCGGCCATTTGATGTTTCCCGTTCCAGTAATAAGACAGCTTTTATTGCAGACTAGATCGCAACGCGTTCGCAGCTAAACATTGAATGTAAAATCTGGTGGAGAGAAGTGGGAAGATCGGAGAAAATCGTTGTGATGTCGATTGTTGCCGGGATTGGTGACTGACAGTAGGGCGGCCACGTTGCCACGTATTACTTGTATACGTATAAATCGCACGTAAACATTGAATCCCTATACCTAATGAAAATTGACACATACGGTATATAGAATACATACATTACGAAGTATTAGCAAAAAACTTTTTTTCAACGAGACAAAAGGACCTACTTTCGGCAGGGATTTCGAATAACTTCTTTTAAAAAAACCTTTCTAAAATTCACTTTTTAGTATTTTTGTATTCCTCATAAGTTTGTTTAAACTTTATAGTTGTCGAAATATTAGTACATTCTGATTTTTACTAAAGCAAACTACTACTTCCACTCTACCGATTTTACTAATAATCAATCTAATCAGATCTCGAAGAGAAAGATTATATATATATATATATATATAATCTAATAATCCCCTCTACCATATTAATGGTGTGGGGCGTTTATCCTCTTCTAACTTTTTATGAATCTTTTCCATTCATTTCTATTCCTCGCCATGCTCTTCGCCTCTGTCCAAGTTTTGCCCTTCCTCCTCAAAATCTCTGCTATGACATCATTCCATGTCGTCCTTGGCCTTCCTCTCCTTTTATTTTTCATTATTCTTGCTTCCCATATCCTTCTTGTCTGTCTCGTATTTTCCATTCTATATAGATGTCCCCACCATCCCAACTGTCTTTGCTCAATATGTTCCAACACTGACTGTATATTTAGATCTTTTCTTATTTCCGAATTTCTTATTCTTTCCATCTTTGTAACTCCTCTGACTCTTCTTAAATATTTCATTTCTACTGCTTGTATTTTACTTTTTCGTCTTGTATTTAATATCCAGGATTCGCATCCATATACTAATATCGGTCGGTATATTGCCTTATATACTTTTAATTTTGTTTCGCGGGATATCTCTTTTTTGTTAATGAACTTATTCCTCATACTATAATACAGCTTTGTTGCTTTTTCTATTCGTTGGTTAATCTCGGCGTCCTGGGTCCCTTTTCCATCAATTCTCACTCCCAAGTACTGGAACGTTCTCACTTCTTCTATTTCAGTTCCTTCTATTTCGATTTTCATATCTATCTCTTCATCTCCCACTACCATTACTTTGGTTTTATTCTTATTCATCATCATTCCACTGTTATTTAGTGTCGTATTCCATATTATTAAGTTCCGTTGTAGATCTTCCGCACTGTCAGCTGTAATTATTATGTCGTCTGCGAATGCTCCCTGTGAAACTTCGACTAGCTTTAAGTTAATGTGTCCAACTCTGATCTTTTTACTTTCTTTTGTACACCTTTTGATAATGTCGTCAAAGCATTGGGCTCAGGCTTCCTCCCTGTCGGAGTCCCTCCTTTGTTCTGAAGGTTTCTGATTCTAAATTATTAGCTATTACAGCGTTGGTGTTATTATCATATATTTTCTGTATTAATCGTCTTATTTTTCCATTGACCCCTCTCTCTTTTAATATATTCCACAGTCTTTCTCTTGGTACCTTATCGAATGCTTTTTCTAGATCTATAAATGCTAAAAATACTTTCTTCTGCTCTCTATAGGCTTTTTGTATTATTTGCTTCACGGAAAATATTTGGTCTTGTGTGCTCCTTCCTTTTCTAAACCCACTTTGTGATTCGTGTAGCGTATTTTCGAGTTTTGCTCTTAGTCTTTTATCTATTATTTGCTCAAGAATCTTCATTGCAGTGCTTAGAAGGGTTATTCCTCTGTAGTTATTGCATTCTTTTTTGTTTCCTTTATTCTTGTATATTGGTACTATTAATGACTTCCTCCAATCGTTTGGTATCTCCTCTTCTCTCCATATTCTGTTATATATTTTCAACATTACTTCTCTTCCTTTTTGTCCTATATTTTTAATCATTTCTGCCGTAATCTTGTCGCAGCCTGGTGCTTTGCCATCTCTCTGTTTATGTATTGCTTCTTCCAATTCGTCCATGGTAATTATTTCTTCCGTCTCTTCTTCTTCTATTGTTTGTTGTTCATCGGTATTCTCATTTTCCACTCCTTCGTTTAGCAATTCTTGGAAGTATTCTTTCCATCTTTCTATGATTTCTTTTTTATCGCTTAGTATATCTCCCTTCTTATTTTGTATATTATTATGAGAAAGATTATACTCGTAAACATAAGTTTGGCATTGACTGCTTTGGCAGTTTGGCTGCTGCCTTGATCACACAGAGGAGAGAGAGAGACATGTTTGCAAAAACCACTTTTTTGGTATTAAGGCATTTCAAAACGTGGACATATACGTATAACAAAAACAGAATATTTATGCCATGTTACCAAAACAACAAGAATAATTACACATTTGATGGTATTAATATATTTGACATAAAATAATCTTGACTGTTTCCTGTTATTTTTTATAATAATAAATCCGTTCTAAAAGTCGTATCTGTGGTGTTATAATCGTAATCCAAAAACAGAATCAGAATTTCCATGAAAATACAAAATATTATTACATGAAAGATATTCAAGTTATGCTACGAATAAAGAAGCTTTCTATACAAAGAAACTGTCTAGGAACACTATTATTTTCATCGGGACTTATAGCATATTTATTTTTATTTCAGGTTGGCTCCATGTTAATCAGCAGAGTTGCAAACACTGATCACTCCTGGCACAAAGAATGGTCAGCACCAAGAGTATCTCCACATTTCGATCTCACATTGGACGATAAATCAGTATTACGGGCCATCGATCAGCTCAACTTTATACAAATGAAACGTAAGTTATAGACGTATGTGTTTCTATAAATATTTCCGGGCAATATGATCATTGTTAAGTGTGATCTAATTTATCGACTATATTTTAAAGTTAAACACTTACTATTATTTTACATTTAAACTTTTCCTTAAATAAAATTATATATTATAATTATGGGATTACGACATCAAATTTCGGAGATTCCATTAACTTTTCACTTTCTTAAAAGAAAAAACTTCTATTCGCTTCATTCGTAACCCCACATTTTAATAGCTTTTAAAGCCTGGCGAGGTTTTATTTTACAGAAAAATGGCTTGAAAAGATATTGACGAAGATCGGAACGAAGGACTTTGAAGCGAAAATCGGGTTTCTACCGCACATAGAATTAATCTTCTCGAAATCTCAATTAGCATTCTTTTGATTCAATATATTGAATTACCGCTTCTTTATAAAATTTGTAATGCTCGATTAACCGAGACCTCTGGGGCGAGAGGCCTTCGGAAGAAAGAACTGGATTATTGTATTTTAGCTGGGAGAATGCGCCCGCGGGGATTACCCCGCTTCGATCGGATCAATTTGTAATTCGACGTCCTTTCTTGTAAGTTAATCAGTTTATAACAGTTTTCCGTCGGAGGTCCTTTTGACAGAACCGGAAACGGTAAATTGAATGAATTGATGAACTTTCTCCATGGAATTTTTAGCTTTTGAAAGATAACACTTTTCTTTCTGGGAAAGGAGAGAATTTTCTTGTCACGGCCAAAATTCCATTTGTATAATTAAGAAGATATATTTACACTATTTTCCATAAATTAATTTAGGATGTTTCTTTTCAATAAGAGGCGTAATTAAAAGGGGCAAAATTTTTATTTTGTTAATTAAAATACAGATCACGATTACACATGAAATGTGATATGGTGTAAAGGCAGTGACACGCATCGAAGTTATAAATTTAAAACAAATAAGTAAATAGAATAGTGAAACCGAACAATGAAAACAATATATAGCTTACAAACAAGCATGTTAAAAGCTATTGACTGAAAATTAGTATAAAAACTGAATTAATAAAGAAAAAAATATGTATCTCGTATCTGTTTAAACTTGTAATTCAATCGTTGACTGAACAATAGCACCCATCTTAACCCACTAAAGAAATTTATCACATTCGCTTGTTTCTCTATAGTCCAGGCAATACATAGGTACTTTCAGTAATACAAAATGTCATGGAGTTTTCATCTTTGGTAGATTTTTACAGTTCCGTGTCCTAATTAATATTCTGATTTTGCGACCTTGGGCGACCGCTGCTCACGCCGCCATATTGGAAAAACGGTACCAAAAACCAGTTTTTCGAGAATATCTTCTCTGTGCCTCTCTGTAGTGCGATCTAGGTAAAAAATATCTACTACAAAGATTATAGAGCATTAAAATTCCTGCAACATCTATACTAAACATTTTCAAGTCAGATGAATAATTCACAAATTACCGCAGAGTCAAGTTCAGCAAATTTATACAATTCTCAAAATCGCTGGGTTTTTCCTCTAATTTCAGTAAATACCGATTACTTAATACGTATATACTACCTTTTTTTTACTCATTTCCGCACCATCATAAGGTAGAGTGAGAGGCGCGTTTTTTTCATGTGGTATCCCCAGTAGACCTAATCCACATTTCGTTATTTACTTATGTCTGTTCTTGTGTTTCGATGCCCTAGATCAGTGGTTCTCAACCTTTTTTCGCCTAGCGCCCACTTACTGGATTTTGTATAGATCCCAGCGCCCACTGCAGAAAATCGCGAAGGGACACGTCATGGACTACGACTATGGATTATGGGCTAGTTAACCTAGGCACAGTAATTAAAACAAGAAGTAATAAATTCTACCTCTAAATTTATTTAAAAATATTAATTAATACAAACAAAAATTATTATTGAAATATTGAATTTTATTTAACAAAATTAAATTAATACATTTGTGAGCCCAACCCATGCAGTCTTCACTAATGCGATCCTTGAGGTTGGTGCTTGCTCACCAGCTCTTTCACGCAAGGAGTCAGCAGAGACAAATAAAGCCGCAAGTCCCCTCTGTTGACCATGTCCAGCCTTTTCCTCTTGTCTGAGTGCAGAAATGTAGCCGCACTAAATCCGGTTTCCACTAAATATGAAGTCGGAAACGTGAGAAGAAGCTTGTGAACAATTCCCCACATTGTAGGGAATAGTCCTGCCATGCTGTGGTTCTGCCAGAGTTTCTTGAAGCCTGTTTTGATTCGGACTTTGCAATCCTCGTTGTTGCGAAGTTCCACCAACTCCTCCTGCAATTTAACGTCAACGTCTTCAAGCACGACTCCAAACGGGTCAGTGATCCAGGCAGGTACATCCAGTTCGATGAGGTCTTGGAAGCGCGATGTAAGGTCCTCTTTTAGTTGCTGAAGATGAGCCCCATATCGAAGAAGATCTTCATCTGTGGGTGTCTCTGTCATTTGATTAATTTCACTAAATTGGTTAAGTTCTTTCCTAACGATATTACTGCGGAGAAGGGCCAGCTTGTCGATAAAGGTGGTCACTGCGCTCTTGCAGTCGATGAGTGTCACCAGTTTACCTTGAATCTGGAGAGACAACTCGTTGAGTTTCCTGAAGATTGTAGCCAAGTAGAAAATGTCGAATTTGTGTTTCTTCAGCTCACCGGCCAACTTCTCATGTTTGACTTGCAGGAAAGTGACAACTGAATCGAACATTTCACAGAATCGAGCCAAGCAGTTGCCCTTAGAGAGCCATCTCACCTCGGTGTGAAGCAGCAGCCGATTGTAGATCTCGTCATTTTCCTGGCAGAGGTTGCGGAATAGTCGATCGCTTTTTGCATTTGTTTTTATTACGTTCACGGCCGTGATCACGAGATTGAGCGAGTCATGAAGGCTGGGGGTCAGCCGTTTCGCTGCAAGATGCTCTCTGTGCGCTACGCAATGTATGCAGATGATATCTGGATGCTCCTTCTTGAGAAGAGCAAGGAACCCCTTGTATCGCCCAACCATTGCTGGTGCTCCATCTGTTGCGCAGGAGTGAATGTTGATTAGCGGGATTTCCTTTTCTTCAAAGTACTTCTTGACAGCAGCAAAGATGGATGTACCAGTTGTGTCAAGGGGTAAGGACTCTGCAAACAACATGTCCTCTTTTGTTTCCCCAGTTTCGTCGAAGTACCTCACGTAAGACATGAGAAGGGCAGTGTTATCACTCAAAGTCGATTCATCAAGCTGGATGGAAAAGTTGGTCTTCTTGAGAATGTCCACCAACTGGATTTCGACATCACTTGCCATCTCATCTATTCTTCTGGGGACCGTGTCGTTGCTAAGGGGGATAGCTTTCACTATTTCTGTCGCATTCCTATGTAAGACAGTCGAAATCACCTATTTCACGGCAGGCAGAATCAGTGTTTCCCCCACAGTGTGCGGCTTGCCAGCCTTTGCAATCATATATGCAATGTTATACGATGCCAGCAGGCCATCACGCTGAATCTCTGTCACCTTGGCAAAAGCAGACGAAATGGACGGGGTAGTTTTCTCTCTGTCATCACGCAGTTTCTTGAAGTATTCTGCGGGCTTGTCCTGTTTGTCCGAATGCATCTTTTCTAGATGGTCACGCATACGAGAGGGTTTCATACCTTCATTTGAGAAGACATTGGAACAAATGAGGCACATCGGTCTTGTGCGATCCGCTGGGCTTGGTACGAAACCGAAGCCTATATAGTCGACCGAATACTGGCGTACCACCTTCTGCTTTTTGCCTGGAGGGGCCATTGCTGTCGTGTAAAAAAGACCGATGTTAAACAATGTTAAACAATTTTGGTTGGAGCAATATAATTAAAGTATTTTGTATAAGTTAGAATTCTAAAATAATTTGAGTTATTAAAAACATTACCAACATCAATAAATGATTATTACCTGTAATAAACGGTTTTCGATTATAAAAATTGCTCTACCTAGTTTTAATTCAGCTCAAATATATATTGTTTATTTTATAACAGAACCGTGTGTGCTAAATGTATAATATTTTTGATTAACACTCTGTTAATTAATCACACAACTATCGCACACTGAATATTTGTCTCTGTTCGAACGTTATCGCTGACTATCGTAAATAGAGAGAATCATGCGAATAATGACTTCGCTATATATACCGCACTGCATGGAATTCTCTGGAAGTCGAACTCTCTCGACCTTGGAACATTCGAGATGCGGTCCACTATACTCACGTTGACTCACAGAGTCCGCGCGTTGCGTCATACATACAATAACATAGTTAAGCACATAGAAACAGCATGTACGTAACCATAGCAACGAAGGGGTTAACAATGCATAATAGGAACATTGGTGAGCGCGGATATTAAACATTTTGCATTTTTGTATAATTTTACTAATTTTTTACTGTGTAGTGTAGCTTTACCTTTACACCGTACAGCGCCCACCCAAAATCCTCCAGCGCCCACCACTCGCCCACGTTGAGAACCACTGCCCTAGATGGTCCAGGCTCACTGATATTAATATCATCTTGCAAATGTCTTTCCTCCTCTTCCACTCTTTCATCTTCGTTGTATTTCTCGTCCTCGTGTGCCAATAATTTCGCAACGGCCAGGTCTTCATTCTCGCCGTAGACTTCTTCTTCTTCTTCTTCTTCTTAAGAGCCCACAAAAATCTGCGCTGTTTTACACGTGCCTCCATGGCAGCATGTGCAGATAATAGAACACTTAAAGCCTGTTTTTCTACACTCACAGGCTTGACCGCACCCCTTCTTGCACTTGCACGAAATTAATGTCAGGAGTGCTTCAGGTGCCGGATCTTTTGTTGGTCTCAGAGGAGTAAACCCAATAATGCTTCTTTCTCAACCCTAGTTCTCGAGGCTCTCGTGTATATTATACCAAGCCTGAACTTAGGTAGGTCCGAAAATAATATTGCCGTGCAGCTTCTCTAGTGCGGGGTAACGTAGAAAGATCGAATTTACTATTCGTCACGGGTCTTGCGAAATTTTGATAATAGCCCGAAGTAGTGGTATTATCTTAAACGCAGTAAAGAGCAATAAAAAAGCTTTCCCCCGCAGCAGCAATGACTTCTGGATCTGAGTTTTGCTCTTTGAAAGCTTGTATAGTTAGGCTTAAATAATTGTTCTTTTGAAGCGTTTTTAGAAACTTAATTTTTCCTACGTTGAAAGCAACAGAAGTACTGTTGTCACAACTGCTGAACGCATGACCAATATGTTGTCCGCCACTATTTCTTCATATTGTAGATTTCGAGGAGAGTAAATTTTGTCAACAATTTTTTCTCTGCCTGGTTTGCGATGGTAAACGTTTGGATGAGATCTCACCAATGTTATTAGGAGGACGAGAAGATCTATATCTGCCCTACTATGAATACAGAATCAAACGATGCAGACATACTGATCGGCGTGTTAACGATCAATGTGTCAACATCTTCTTGTAGCCTGTATCACACTGAAATTAAAATTCTCAAATTTTTTCTTTAGCACCGAAATCAAGCGAATTTTATTTGTTTCGTTTGATAAAACTCTTTCTTGCGAAATAGTTGCAACCATTGACTTTTCGAGATGTAAGTCAGCGGAAGTGTGTTTATTGGAAGGCGAAGTCTTTCTGTACCTTTGGCATCTGCGTTAATTGTATACCCGTCAAAAACAACGACCGTCTGAAACAATGTATTTGCACGTACTGTACGTAGTTTGTGCAGATCGATGCAAACGTTTTCTTACGATGCCATATGACTCTATGTAGCATATATCCACCATCTATGACATACATGCTGTTTCCGCATTTAGTATCGAGTGGCAAAAGCGTTAAAGCTTTCTTTGTAGAGTGAAGACTTTGTCCCCTTGCGAATTCCCTCTTCGCTAAACAGGGCTAAAGGAAATGGGGTCAGTTCGAATTGAAGATATTCCTGCAGCTCTTCGTCACATTGCCTGGAAACACAAATTCTTTGATTTAACAATACCGGATCAATGGGAATAACAACACTAACGTTTTTCCCTGAGCTTAGACGGCAGATGTTTTTAAATATTTGGGTCAGACTGGGCCAAGTCCTCTTCGCCAATGCAATTTAAAAATTGTGTAAATACCGTACATTTGTTGTGCGGAAATGAGTAAAAAAAAGGGTAGTAGGTATTAAGTAATCGGTATTTACTGAAATTTAGAGAAAAGAATTAGCGATTTTACGAATTGTAAAAATTTTCTGAAGTTGACTCCGCTGTAACTCGGGAACTTTTCATCTGATTGGAAAATGTTTGTTACATAAGTTGCAGTAAATTTAATGCTCTATAATTTTAGTAAGATATGTTTAACCTAGGTGGTACTAGAGAGAGGATATTCTCGAAAAACTGGTTTTTGGTACCATTTTTCCAATATGGCGGCGCGAGCGGCGGTCGCTCAAGGTCGCAAAATCAGAATATTAATTAGGACACCGAACCGTAAAAATCTACCAAAGATAAAAACTCCATGACCTTCTTCTAATGAAAGCCCATTTTTATGTCTTCATTGCCTGGACTACTACAGGATATGATGGTTGGAGAACAATGCTGCTGCTATCATATTATTATGTAATTTGTGGTCGCCCTCTCCTGTTGTAACTTGATTTCTATATGTCATTTTTGTTTCTATGAACGTGTTTTAGGTAAACAGCATAAACACAGATAAAAAGGTTCGACATTTGCTGCTTTGTGACATTTTAGTAGCGGTCTCAAAATTTTGTTTTTGTTAGCGCTCTCACTGCGTCTTTCTGCAGTGCCATACGTTGCTATAGAATGAGTGGATATAATAGGCTGTCCTTGTGGCTATGTAGTTGCTTGTTGTTTATTTGCCTGACTCGACGAACCATGTAGATCGCCCCGAAGATAGTTTAATATTTTATGTGGTTATTCATTTTCACAAATAGGATTTTTATTAATTATTATTATAAATCACTCCCCATCTTCTCTTAATGATTCTTCGGCTTTCGATAGTAGTTTTTTTATTTTTTGATCCATCAGAGAAATGGAGGAAGGTAGAATGCGCGGACCTTGTAACATTAAAATTCGCTATATTGATAGTTACTCCAAAGCAGGAATTTGGAATACTGCAGCCAATAAATCATAAAGTATATATTTGAAATTACTTATTTATGATTGAACAATAACAAGTTATTCAACTTTTGTAAAATTGAAGTGTATCGTTTTCCAAGGTTGAAAAATCTTAATCTGGAATAGATGCAAACAATTGTCTTTACCAAAAAATATCCTTTGGTTGTCAAGTACTGGTGTTTCTGAGGTATAATCATTCATGATTGTAAATATATTGTCAACTTGATCATACAGAACTTAAGCAACCGCTCTGTGGTAAAAAGAAATTGCAGCCTGCTCCGCCTGGTAAAATAGTAAAAACTAATCTTTTAATTTAAAATTAGCTTAGAAGGCACATTTTGGATATATTCTCTTTAGAAACAAATTAGATTACTTTAATTTTCTCTTCAACGCCCGTAGTTTTATCTTCCAATGAAGTATGTATACTTTAACTGTTACTTGATGATATTTTACTTTTAGAAGACTTCCTTCGTCTGGTTGTCGGAGGTAATATGAGGAAGTGAATTAGGTTTCAAGAAGCTCTTACCGGCGCTTCTTAAGAAAAAACTTTGTTTTTAAACAAGGTCCACGTCTCAACATTCTTCCCTATCATAACTAACTGTATTTAATGGTTCGCCCCTAGCAGAATTAATCATGCTCTTAAACATACATTCTTCTTTTTTTTATTACGGCAATTATCTAATTTGCATGTAAAATTCATTGGTTTAGCAAATACATAAACAAACTTACATGTGAAAGTAAATGCCTTCCAGCATAAAACTATGGCTGTTACTAAAGCCCGACACAGATAACGACATGTTAATTACAAATAAGTTCTTTCTAACACAACTATTTAAAAATGTACATCGAAGCTTGACAATTTCAACAACACAAGTGCCCTGTAAAATGGCGAGCACGACAGCGTTTGTTTAAAACTGAATGTGTATTCGTCGATGCGCATTCCCCTGCTCCGCGCATTCCCCTGCTCCATTTCTCTGCTGAGGATGGCGGTATCATAATAAAATGTGATTCTTTTGTCAACACCTACATTCTGTGTAAATTGTTTATATAGCAATGAAGTAAAAGAAAAATACTGATATAAGAGAAGCAGCAATAGGTGTACTCCGTGCATTGACTTTGGAGTACACCTATTGCTACTTCTGATATATCAAATCTCTCTTGTCTCTGTGCGTATAGTTTACTATTCGCTTTCTATTTGTGAGGAATGTTTCTACAAATTGCTGCAGTATACTAATTCATCTTATCTAACATGGTTTGCTTCACTTTTTACATAGCCCCACCATTGTCTGAGGGGGAGGGCTCTTACCCAATAACGTTGGACGTAAGCATTACCACTATCATTTCCATTAAATTAATGCCATAAAAATTATATTATCAATGTTTTATACCACGCCTGTCATTCACCATATCAGCATTATTATTATCGACTTCATAGAAAAATGGACAGATGATTTTTTCAAACCATTAAAGTCTTCTACAAATAAAAATATATTATTACTGTCTATTTTCTATTTTTATGACAGCTGATGCAAAACTGGATTTAAACTTCTGTAGGAAATGCTCAACCCGCTGCTGCTGTATGAAATTTGACATACACAGTTCAAGGAATCACACTTGTCGCTGTTGACGTTTTTAGATGAATTGTACAGCCATCTCATAGAAATTAAGCGTACATAGCATGCAACCCTCCTGTTTGCTGTAAGATATCTTCTACTGTTTACCTGCCATACGATCATATGATGGGATGTGATTAGAATACTCTGTTGCTCTATTCCCAACTTCTATCATATATCCAGTTGTCCAGATTTCGATGCTCACCATTGGTATATCGATTATTAGAAGACATAGAGGAACGGTTAAATGGGGAATGTTTTGCAGAATTCAATGCTCGCAACAAATCTGATTTCAAATTCATTCGGACTTTTTACAATTTTGAGATATTTTGAAAAAACCTATATTTGCCGATTTGAACTTTCCTCAATAACTCGATAACGCCTAATGCGATTGCTTTTAAGCTGTAACACTGTTCAGACACTTTTTTAAGACAAATTTTTTGGTGTTAACAGTAACCCACGATTTTCATTTGTTTCCAAATTCTTAGCGCTATCATTTGTTTTTCTTATGGCGGCCATATTGGATTTTTAATTAGCTAGATAGTCCTTAAAAATACCTTTTCAATAATGTACAACATGCCTAATAAATCTTTATTTATACGAGAGATATGAATTTGGTGGGTGATTTAGAACTTTGTGTCAGTAATTACCGTTAAGTATGGAGATTAATAAGAATTGATATTGGCACACACATTTTGAAATGAAGTAAAGGTTGATATGTTGGAAGTTTATTTCAAAGTAAATCTCTGAAAATGCTTGCACAAGTTACGCTCACCTTTTTCGAACAAAAAAGATCTATCAAGCTAACTGTGTTAACACGTTGCCACCAAATTGTAACAGCCTTGTTGTGCTACCACCAAATTGTAACAGCCTTCACCTGTGGTATCGGAGATTATTGTTTTCGCTACCACCAAATGTAAACTATAGTTACATTAATTAGATATAATAATTATATTAATTTGTTTCCACTCAGGTGTCACGTGCTGTTAAGTAACGCGTCGAGCTGGTCAAGTAACTATGATCTCTTCGAGCGTGGGGTGTTACGGGATTGAGATAAAGAAAACATGTATTTTTTAATAAAACTAAATATTTAATAGTGCTAATGTACTTTTTCTTATAATACAATAAACATTACAGAATGCGATAAAACATTAAACAAATAACAAAACAAAAAGAATGTACTTGGCGCTATCTCGGCCTCTGAAATCTTATTTACGCAAAGCTATAATGATCCCGCTGATGATTCTCCGTAAATTTAAGCCCAAATTTAACATTAACCGCAACAAAACAAAACAAAATACACTAACGACTTACCGACCTTATTGTCATCCAGCCTATCGTCTACACCACCACAAATTAACCAAACTTACAAATCAAATCACTGGTGAATTTAATTATTTATTACAATAGCTTGAACGTAATTTATATAACGCAGAAAAGAGAAACACATACAAAAAAATTATAAAACACAGTTTTACAAAAGGAATTCAACTGGTTACACATTTATAGACAGTTCATATTCTCTTAGAACGAATTCTTACCGCAACATAAAACTGCGATTGTTTTATAGGAAAACTCAAGTCGAGGTTGAGATCCTTTGCGGAATTGTCGAACTGTTGGAACTTCTGCCGGAACTCTCGGAACGGTCGGAGCCCCGCCAAAACTCCTCCTTATTTTTCTTCTGCACCTAGTTTTATTAGTTTTGGTCTAATTATGTCACGCCCTGTATACAGTTAACGAATCCATTTTTATTTCTTATTGGTGGAAATTATTTTGCACATGTTACTTGAAGGTACGCCTTTTACATGTACCTTCTTATTTTGGTCTTGTCATTAATATAATTTAGACACCACTGTGTGTGATCTAATATTTTTCAGTAGACGTAAGAATGTCTAAAACACACTTGACTAAAGGTTGCTGCTCACACATGTTCTTCTTCGAGTGTGGTCTGTGCTCTGTTACAACTCAGAATTCTACATACTTTCCGCATTACCAATTACTATTGACATATTTATGCAACTTTAACAATAGAGTTTCCAAACCACCCCATAATAAACTACTTGAAACTCATGTAACGGATATCTACTGACCGTCTGATTTAAAGTGGCTGTCGACAAGTGCTCTGTATATCACTTATACGTAACAGCTTTATTTCACACACTTCTACTGAATATTTATGCATTCTTTTAAAGGTACTTGCATATTTCATTTCCCTTGACAGACTTACAACTAATATATTGCTTTTAAGCAATATGTATAAATTTCTCATTGGTCCTTGTATATAGACGATAGGTGTGGTTTTAGTTTATAAGATTTCTTATGCCGCCCTTTTTAATTTAAGGAGAGGGGTTTTACGAAATGTTGACCGGAATAATATAAAAAAAAAATAGAAAATAATTAAACAAATACATGAAACAAAAATATAAAATTTTAACTAATATATCGCGTAAGCCGATTTATTACATAACAATGCTGATATACTTCAAAATAATATTTTGCAATATGTTATGAACAATCCAAGTACAGCAGTACGTCGAGTGGCTCGAGAAACTGGAATTCCGAAATCTAGTGTTTACAGAACGTTGAGAAAAACCAAATACCACCCATACGAACCAACAATTGCGCAGGTTTTAAGCGATAATGACTATCAATGAAGATTACAATCTAGCAGGCGGTATCTACAAAAATGTGAAGATAATGCTGATAAAAAACAAAAAAAAATCAATAAAAGTTCGTACCAATCAGACCGCACCAGAGATTAAAACCAAATAGAACTTGAAATTTTTTTTTATTTAATCTTATGCCTATTGAACACTCCGCAGTTGGTAAACCGTGTTTTATCTATCCAAAGTATTCTCCTAGGTAAATCAGTATCATCTTCATATTTTTGTAGATACCACCTGCTAAATTGGAATGGTTATGGGTGGTATTTGTTTTTTCTCAACATTCTGTAAACACTAGATTTCGGAATTCCAGTTTCTCGAGCCACTCGATGTACTGATGTACTTGGATTGTTCATAACATATAGTAAAATATTATTTTGAAGTATATCAGCATTGTTAACTTGATAGATCTTTTTTGTTTGAAGCTTCCATAGCTCACTAAATTTCTGATTATTCTGCTAAAAATTGTCCAGTGTGGTTGTGGTCTTTCCGGAAAACGCTGAGTATAACTTGTGCAAGCATTTTCAGAGATTCTATTTACTTTGAAATAAACTTCCAACATATCAACCTTTACATAAGCATAGTACATGTTGTACATTATAGAAAAACTATTTTGAAGGACTATCTAACTAATTAAAAATCCAATATGTCATAAGAAAAACAAAAGATAGCACTAAGAACTTGGAAACCAATGAAAATCGGGGGTTACTGTTAACACCAAAAAATTTGTCTTAAAAAGACGACTCGACAATGTTAGAGTTTAAAAGCGATCGTATTAGGCGTTATCGAGTTATTGAGGAAAATTCAAAACGGCAAATATTGATTTTTTCAAAATATCTCAAAATTGTACAAAGTCTGAATGAATTTGAAATGAGATTTGCTGCGAGAATTGAATTCTGCAAAACATTCCCTATTTAACCGTTCCTCTATGTCTTCTAATAACCGATATACCAATGGTGAGCATCGAAGTCTGGACATACTGTATATTTACGAATATTGATGGTGATATAAGCACGCAATTGTCGTTCCTTGTTTTTATTGATAGAACTTTTCTTCTACTAATACAAATTGATATTATTTGTAATTACGGTGTAAATGAAATGTAGGTGTCTAACTATTCTCGTATTCTATTCTATTTTCGCAATATTCAATACTTAATTAATATTTGAAAATCGTATGTATATTGTATGTCCAAATCACTTCAGTCTAATTCTTTAATATTTTCTGTCCATATATATACACAAATTAATTCCATCACATGAAATATTAAAATCACTAAAGCCACGAATCCTAATTAATATTATTTCGATATCTCTAGAATATTCTATGCTTGTTTAATATTCCAAATTAAATCTATTGTATCGTTGTTTGAATTAACGCAAATATGTACATACGATCGTTTATTTGCTTTACATCAATACGATATTTACTTTTGCGTTGATAATAGAATTAACAGCAATGTAATTAAGCGTATATTTCCAAATATGTAGTCCACCGGTTGTCAAAATCTCAATAATTCTCCATGCCGATAAATCATCAAATAATAAATGCGATAATGCCAATTAGAGTTTTGGGCATTTTGGTGATCCACTTTGCTAGTTTTATTAAAATAACAATAATTTACAGAATTGCTTACAAAGAATCAAAGTAGAACAGTATATTGGATATAAATAATAAAAACACGCTATACTTTCTAAACAATACCATTTTATTGAACAACATACAATGTCAGTAACAAACTATTAAAATATTTCCTTCTAGCAGTTAATATATAAAAGGAGAAATTAAAAAGTGTATACAGGTTGGGTCCGGAAAATATTTACGCGGAATTGACTCTTTTTGATGAACAGGGACTTCCCATTAGAGAAATGCTGGAAATGGCCGTTGACGTCGATGCAACGCCTAGCTGCTCTGTCTGAGGGATAGCAGCAATAGCGTTTTCAATGTTGTTCTACTTTCACAAATAAACGCCGTTGCGGTATTGTTGGACTTTGTTCCAGGCTTTCCCTCACTCCATCAATGTTTTCTGGTGTTCGAACTCTTTTCGCACAGTTAGGCCCCGCGCACACGCAACGATTTCGACCGTACGGCAAAATATCGGATTTTTTTTATCGTGTGTCGGCCTAGCGCACACGCATCGATTTTTACCGTACGGAAAAATATCGTCCGATGAAATTCTTTTAATGGAATAAAGAAGTGAATGGGAGCGCCACATGCTTCGAACTAGGGATGCGCAACATTTCCAAAATATCGATATTAGAATCAAATAATGTATCAAAAAATCAAAATCGATTTTAAACAATTGTCGAATTAAGAATATCGATATTCCTTTTGATATCGATATTTTTTACATGTTTATAATGAAAGTTCTTTTCAAGTCATTTATTAGTAACAAATAATTACTTTATAATTACTGCCTAACACTAATTTTAACATAATTTTGTGTCTCATGCGTTCGTTAATGGCCATGTTGGTCGAAACCGCGGTCACATCATTTGTTTAAATATAGTGATACAACAAAGTATATGTGCTTTTATTATTTTAATATGGATTATCACAAAGTAACGGCTTACAGCATTAATTACAATTATATATAATAACAACTGACACAATTCATAATAATACGAAAATATTTACTTGCTCTGTTTTTGGTTACATTATTCGGGGTATCCTCTAATTACTTACCTTGGGGCCGACGCAACTGAATAATGACGTATGTATTAAAGACGAACATAAATTACCTAACTAATATAGAATTGCGAGTCAACCGGATTATTTAATTCACACAAATATATCTTTGCGTATATTAACATATAAGCTTCAGAAGTTTATATTAACCCAGTAAACATTTTTCAAATTTCCCACAATATTATTTAGTAACATCAACATTAACTGAAAATGACCACTCATATATAAATAGGGAAGTTAACATGTAAATGTAGTTACTAAATAATACTGTGGGAAATTTGAAAAACGTTTAATGGGAAGATAACGTCCCATAAAGGCGAACTATACGAAATGTAAAATCTACGAAATGAAACATTCCGCTGCCGCTTCCAGATTATAATTTCTACGAAATAGTAAACATCCCAATAAGTATTTTTCAAATTATTAACTTTTTTCTTAAAAAGATAATAAATTCTGTATAATGTGAACCAGGTTCTTTTGTCTATTAATGTGAAATAAATGCCTGAAATTTGAAAAAATGGCATTTTTGATTAAACGATATTATCGAATAAAAAATCGATATCAGTCGATATTATTGAATAAAAAAATATCGATTTTAATCTCGATTATCGAAAAGAAAATATCGATATTTTTTTAAAAACGAATTATCATGCGCATCCCTACTTCGAACTGCACACGATCGCCACTACGTACGAATAAAAATCGTGGCGTGTGCGTGCGTTCATTGGATCATATATGCCACTATACTCACGGCAACGGCACGGCGACCGTTTGTCGACTAGCGTCTAGCCCCTGAGGGTCACACGGTCACTCGATCTGCCCGGATGCGTACGCGTCTTTATAGAGTTCGTATAAATTCAAATCAAATACTCCTATTAACTGATACGTTTCATTAATAGTAAATATATTATTGTTCGAAACTATTATTATTTCGTATAATTCCCCTGTGTGACGTCTGTTTGGACGCTTTACTTCTGTTGGCCTTCTGGCACATAAAAGCCAGATCTGTGACACACATAACGCAGAATTTTCATTGAATGATTATTACTGTATTCGTCCCCACATTCTTTAACAAATAATGATTTTGTGTCATTTTCCATCGAACTTTTCCAAGTATGAAATGATTGGGCAGTAGAAAACTCAAGAGTCTCAAAACAGAGATCTATGTCATGGATTTGTCGAAAATGATCATGTAATTGAGTCTTTGAACACCCCGTGAAAGTACAAAGAGGGCACTTTTTAGAAAATTTTGTGTCGTTCGAAATACCGTGACTTTTTTTGTGAAATGTTAAGTGTTTCTTATAAGTGAATTTTCTCCCACATATATCACACAAAAAATTGAATGTTTTAGACTGTACGTCGTTCGAAATACCATGACTTTTCTTATGAAATGTCAAGTGTTTCTTATATGTGAATTTTTTGCCACACATATCACACACGAAATTCAATGTTTTTGACTGAAGATTTGCACGATGTTTCGTCAGTGGGGCTATTTCATTTAGTTTTAAAGGATGAAACTTTTTGGCATGTTTTCGCAAACCGTAAAAATCCCGTTGAACAGACGGGCATTCACTGCACTGGAATCTAGTTTCACTGTTTAGTTGTTCCACTCATTGGTAACCGACTCTAGCACATTACATACAATAATAATCAAATTAAACGATTAAAACAATATACACTATTGTAACATGTAAACAACGAAAAGAAAGTGAGGTTGTTCCCGACGCGCGCAGAATCGTAGAGTGACCGTGTGACCCTCAGGGGCTAGCCGCTAGTCGTTTGTCGTAGTGGCAATTCACGGCACCAACACGGCATCGTGCCGTATCGTGTGGAGTTCGAAGCGTGTGCGCGCTCCCCATTCACTTCTTTATTCCACTAAAGGAATTTCATCGGACGATATTTTGCCGTACGGTAAAAATCGTTGCGTGTGCGTGGGGCCTTACGGTTTTTATTCGCTACAGAGCCTGTTTTGCGCATTTCTTATTACATTTGGGTCATTCCTTCAAATGTCTCAAATGTAATGACACAGTCAGCAAAGAACAAGATGAGCATGCGCATACAAGTAACAGCACCCGATACTTACATGACGTCACCTGTGACAATCTAATTTTCTGTAAAGGGAAATTCTCCTGTTCATGTATAAGGGTACTTTCAGTGTCAGGATTCCAATTATTTTTCCGGGCCGGTCAATGATAGAGTAGTATATTATATCTTTAACTCAAAAAAATAAATTCCGAGATTTAGTATATGGTTGTGATGTTAATATTGTCTAGTTTTCCAGTTATTTTTCCCAAGTACGTTATCGTCGAATATTTTTTCTCGTTTTAAATGAGAATGTATTGCTTTTTGAATTTCTTTCAATTGCATATTTTTTCAATACCGATGCTATCATATACTTTCTTGAGACCCTTTCGAGTGACAGTATTTAATTCTCTTTTTAAAAATTTTAGTTATTGAACCTGAATAATTTTCTGCCCTATACACAATTAAATTAAAAGTTACAGGTGTGTGTACTCTAGAGTTCATTGGAGCCGACTGTATCCTTCTAAGCAAGTGTTGTTTTGTGAGACAAAAAGTTTATACCGTTTGACTGAAATAAAAGTAGATATAGGGAAACACAGACACGCACACACGTGCATGCAAACATGAAATGGAGGGGTACGATAATAGGGGAATACACATGAGTTCATATCGGGCGGACACCGGATACCGAGACCGAGGCTTCAGTGCAAAACGTTGAAAGCTGGTATGCAGACGTTTGCTTTAATGAATTGCTCCGCTATTTTGGTAATTGATGTATAATGTATTAACAATGAACTGAAACAAAACTATAAAAATTGTAACTAAAATAAAATTCTCACATTTAAAACGAAACTAAATATTATAATGAACTATACAAATAAATTTTGCACGTCTTTGTACGAATTATGCTTCGCATACCATAACACAATCTGTATTTTTTCCTCGACAGCTAAGGGCATTTTATTTTAATATTTGCGAGTTTGCTCAGACACAATGTAAGTTCCTGCTCTAAAGATACGGAACGAATGCCATGTGCGCATGGTGTTCGCGCTCTATTTATATGTTCTTTGGAGCTTTTACCTACCGCCTTTTGTATAGAAATTTTATCTAATTAATCTTGGCTATCTTCGGTTTTCTTTTCAATTAATTTATAATCGAGGCAATGCATAAGTGCGAATTTCCAGGTATACAATTTTCTGATTTAGTTGAATCTCCAACTTTGAGCTATTGAATTATTAGCTGTTTTGACTATCTCTCAGTGGTTTGTTCTTAATACTATGATGATTTGACAGAATGTTAGACTCGCCTATCAATGTTTGTTTCTTTCAGTTGTAAAGATAATACAACAATACTTTGGGATTAGAAGGGTAAACTTTTTATCGACTGTCTTGCAAAGCGCGAAAATATCAACGAGATATTATGCCGCCCCTCTGGACAAAATGTCCTTTACTGAAAAAACGCGATTCGAAAAAAGTGGTGTTCCATTTTGGCTTGCACTGTCACATGCCAGTCGCATTTTCTAACTACTACTACTGATCTAGCCCTTTCAAACTTCCAATTACTCTCAAAACTCGAGCTGTTTCTCACCAGAAAGAAATTCAAGACAGATGAGGAAAGCGTTACACAACTATAGTAGTAACTTGATAACCTTTATGTTGATTGCATAATTACATTCCAGCACTATTTCCGTTTATATCTCATCTTCAGTCAAATCATCCTCGTAAGCCTTGTAGAACTCCATTGGAATTATTATAATCGCTAACCTTTCTTTGAATTGAAAATTAGTATGTTCATCATGTTCGTGTGGTAAACTGCTTTGTCTTTCGTGTTACGTTATATTTTGAAAATCATGAGTAATTTATTTCGATGGCAAGCGACAATTATTGGCAACCAAACATGAAATTCTAATGTCTAACCGTAAATAAATTTATGTTAACCATCAAACAATAATACTTCAACCAATATAATATGCTCAGTAAATCTGATCGTATAGTTATACTTACATTACTTTCTTTCTCATATTATTCTTTTAATAAATGCGTTGTGAATGAATATAATATTTTATTTATTATTATTTGTTTCCCCAACTGCTCAATGTTCTTTGAGAATATAATTTGAACTGTACCTTCGTGTCTGTTTTTTGAGATGTTAAAATAAAATGCTTGAAGTTCTATAAACAATGAACGTAAAACTTGGTATTTTCGCTTATTTATAAATTCACTGTATATTTCCTTAGATATTTTGTTTACAAATTCATGCTTTCTGAATAATTAGCTTACAAGGATGGGGAGGAACGTGTACCTGCAGGTAAAAAAATACATTACAAAATGGACAGCATGACAAAGCAACATCACCAACAACAACCCAAAATAATTTAGCATGAATAAAAAAGTGAACATATCACCTACATTGCGACCCTTTTTTTAGCAAGGCTCCGGGGTAGTAGTAACGGCATGATTTATTTTATATATTTAGGAAGAATGTTTTTCCTCGTATTTTTCCTGTATACCAATGTAAATTTTAACATTGCTCAAGGCATGTTTATCAATTCAAAATTTAAACATATTTCTCCTCTTATTGAGGCTTGTTTTTTTTTTGTTATCGTTATTTCATTTTGTTGTTGTTCGTCTTGTAAACTGTTTTCCTGCATATTTTCGCATGAAACTTTTAATTAGTATATTCGTATTCGCTATATATATATATATATGCAAATTACGTTTATAATATCATCATTTACATATTTTGCCCTTTAATGCTTCTTATATTATTATTAGTTGTACGAAATACATAATTGATTTAGGTATTTTATTTGTTGCGAGAAGAAAATTTCTTATACTTATAAATTATATACACATGCTGGACATTAATAGCGACGAATCTGTCTATGTCTATGTATAGATAATCTGAAAAAAGCACACCTTATATTTAAATATATGTCGTAAAACTGTAATTATTAATTGGGAAATGTACAGTCTTAAAATGCATAATACAGATAACATTTTCTAAATATTTATTTATAACCTTCTATGAAAATGAATTTAGCTTTTTGCAGTTTTTATGATTTGGTTTCTTTGATTCAAATATCGCGCAAAAATGGTAATTTTTCTCTGAGATGTCATTGGTTCTTGCGCAGGCGGGTTTAATATGCAAAAATAAGTACTCCCATTCCGCCATTCTATGTTTATAACCTACGATTCTGCTTTCTTACATTTTTGCTTTGATATATCACATTTAACTGTTATTATATAAATAAAGTCTGTACTTTTGAACATAAGTGATCTGCCATGTCCCAGCAAAGCGTTAGTCTCGCTGCCTAAACAGCGTGATCGATTAAGACATCTAACACATTACGAAAAACAAAGAACGAGTAGGCAGGCATTCAAAACTTTATAAAACGGACGAATCTGTAAAAAATACTGTACGACAGAAGGTGCACAGTTTCTTTTTTAAAAACAAACTTCCGATCCTTGATAAGATTATGGCAAATATAACTATGGACGAGTTCATACCAAAAATGAGCCGAGCAACTCTACACAGATTCTTGAAACTCATCAATTTCAAGTAAGGGCTAATGAAACACTGGAAAAGAAAATACCTGAGAACAATAAAACAGTACAGAAATGATGGTCGTCTGATATTTTACTTAGATGAAACATGGTTGAACGAAGGATACACAAAGGGAAAAGTTTGGATTGACACAGGAATAATCAGTGCACGGCCAGCTTTCGTTGAAGGTTTATCAACAGGATTAAGAAACCCTAATGGTAAAGGCAGGCGATTAATAATATTACATATAGGACCTGTATTGGGATTTGTGACGAATGGACTATTGCTTTTTGAAGGAAGGAAAACTGCTTATTACCATGATGAAATGAGCAGCAACATTTTCGAAACATGATTCCAACAAATATTGCCAAAGTTGCCAAATAATGCTGTAATAGTCATATACCATTGAGGAAAAATACTATAGAGACGCTGTAAAGCATCTTTGCGCTGTACTCTCAAAACGGGAGCATTGGACGGGGCTAAGTGTGGGACCAATATGGCTGCCTCACCTAGTCCAAACTACTCAAAATAATAATCTATCATCCCACACCTGTCAGGCCTACACTAACCTATGAAATGATATTCCAGACGAATTCCGCTTATCAACGCCGTCTCTGCCGTAGAGCACAAGAAACCATAATGTCTTTTAATATTTAACTTATTATATAACTCTGATACACTTAATAAACAGTCCACTTTTTACCAACACTACCTGTTTGACGTAAGTGTAGTATCAATATGGCGGACCTGTACCCGGTTTGATCATGTGACGTCGTCGTCCTACCTATTCCTTCTCAATGTCATGGACAATGCATCTTATCGGTCACACAGAGTGGCAAGCTGCCTACTTCATCATGGAGAAAAGTTGCAATCCAAAACTAGTTACATTCCAAAATTATTCCGTTTAATGCAGAAATGATACGTGCTGAATTATTGCAACTAATTCATCTTCATAAGGATCAATACAGTACTTATAAAATTGATGAAATGGCTTGCTGCTGCACATAGAAGTGTATTACTACCATATCATTGTGAGCTCAATCCGATTAAGATGTTTTGGGCCCAAATAAAAGGTGAAGTTGCTGCAAAAAATACAACTTCCAAAACGTCACATTTGCGAGAACTTTTAATCGAAGCAGTTAGAAATGTTACAATAAATAATTGGAGCAATTGTATCGACCATGTAATTGAAGTTTCGGCTTTTCAGACAAAAATTAAACATTTTTTATTTCGTAAATAGGAATGAACGAGGCTGAATATAGAGGTACCCTTTCAAGCGCAACTGATAAAGAGCGAGCAAATAAAAAATTTTCTTCTGTGGGGAAATTTTTCTCATTCAATCAGTTGATCCACAGGATTGAAGAAACTTGACACATACGATAAACTCAACAAAAAACGTGACACAAAGACTAGCTACTGTCATTAAAGCAGTACGGTTAATAAATATCGTCTATATTTTTATCAAATGATTAATCTGTGATCTATAACAAAATCAGTAGGTATATAATGCGGATTCTAGCGCAGAATCCCATGTTATTTCTTATGTAGGTTAATTTTGCAATTCAAGATCATTTGAAATTTATATAGAGTGTAATCACTTTCGTGCACGAGGCAAGCTGTTTGTGAAGTGCGACAAACAGCTTTTGAACAGCCTCTGAACAGCTTCTGAAGTACTACAAACAGCTTTTGAACAGCTTTTGTACAAAAGCTGTTGTGCTACAAACAGCTTTTGTACAAAAGCTGTTTGTAGCACTTCACAAACAGCTTGCCTCGTGCACGAAAGTGATTACACCCTATATAAATTTCAAATGATCTTGAATTGCAAAATGAACCTCCATAAGAAATAACATGGGATTTTGCGCTAGAATCCGCATTATATACCTACTAAAATCTAAATTTAAATTAAAACCTGCATACAACAAAATGAATTAACACGTCCTAAAAAAATCATTTAAAAATAAATGCGTACTCTCTGCTATTGAATAATATAAATACTTCTCACTGATTTTCTGGTGGTAATTTTCAAACGGATTCAGTAAAATAAGGTAAATGATTGGACCTATTTAGAAATTCTGCAGAGAAATTATAAATTTAGGTGTAGTTCCCAAGTGGCATAATATGCGTCGAATATTCGTAAAGTCGAAACCCGAAAATGTCGGACGAATTATGCTGAATCCCAGTAATTATTTTACCGGAAAGTTTTTGAAACTCGTTAAATCATTCATTTAGCAAGGAAATTATTCACGCATGACGTGGTGCATGCTGTAACACGTAAAATTGGTAAGTGTGGATACTTAAATATAAAATAAATTCAAATAGTTTGCTTGATAATTTTATTACAACGTAACGTGTCGTAGGTTTTTACTTTCTTATATGTAGTATAAGGAAGTATTGGGATGACAAACATTTTCGACTCAACATTTTTGCAGTCCCCTGATACCGAAAAGGTGGTTTTTAAACAAATTCTGTATCGCATTGTGTATCTCTTTGTTCGTCTGTCTGCCTTTAACCACGATAGCGGTCAAAAGGTTACAAATATCATATCAATTCCAAATTTTATATTTACGAGTATAATTTCCCTCTTTAATAAAATCGATAGACCGGAAGTAGTAGTTTATTTCAGTGAAGAAATCTATTTTACCAATATTTCGTCAACTACTAAGTTTAAACAATTTTATAAAGAATTCAAATGTACTCACAAGTGAATTTGAGGAACATTTTATTAAAAAAGTTTTTCGAAATTCCTACCCGAGGTCTTTTACTCTTATCGAAATTCAATTTTTTGGGAATATTTCGCAAGTCATGCTTCCTAGGCAGATACTTTATGAGTATACAGGTATTTAAGGGGTCACGCCTGGGCGAAATTTTCGAAAAAATCGATTTTTGGTTTTTGATGAATCCTCAAAGTTAAACATTTCGAGAATATTCTCGGAAAATTTCAAGTTGATTCCTTAAAAATTGAGAAAGTTATACAGTTTGTAAATTGAATTTTGACAAGAATGACTGTCTGATCGAGAGAAGAAATCCGCAAATCGTTAGAGTATTGCACGGGCTAGGCATGGAAATGTCCTTGAGTGATGCTTTGCAGACGATAGTTACGCAAGTTAGGACCTGCAGAGCGCGCGTGTTTTGTTAACAAACATTTCATCCATCTGTAAACCCGCCCTAAAACTTTAAACGCGTTTTCCGCGAAACGACTTTTTCCAAATGGGTGACCACTATATCTCGAGAACTACTGAACCGATCAACTTCAAATTTTTCATGCTTCATCCACACATCAAAATCTAGTGTGTGAACGAAGGAATTTCTTTTCCAATGCCTGGTTCCTTTTTAAATAAAAGAAGGAGCACTTTTGTTTGCCGAAAATGTGATTTCAACTTCAAATTACCGCCATTCTTCCAAAAATCAATATTTCATCAAATCCTTCGTTCAAGCACTAGATAATTAATTACTCAAACTGAAGGCGTTTGGTTTTTAATTCCAGGCGATCTATTTTCAAAGCAGCAGTGGTCACCGCAAAAGATGTTTCCCAAACAGCGATCTGCACAAACCATTGTGTACATTATATTTATGAATATTTTTCGAATAAAAAAATTGTTATGAATATTTAAAACCATGCTTTTTGAAGTAGAGATAGAAAAATTCAAAAATCATCAAGCGTTTCCCCAGGAAAATTTCATGAAAATACTGTTCTTTTACGGTCGCGTCACAGGCGTGACCCCTTAAAGCTTGATTTTTTTCAATACGTTTTGTATAAGAAAAATTTCAAAATTGGGATCGGAAGTAACGCCTTTACTCATCGAATAACGAATTTTCGAAAGTATGTAGTAATTTATGCATTCTATATATATTTATCAAAAGTACACAAGTATTTAGAGCTGGATTTTGAATATTTTTGTATAAATGAAATTTCAAAATTTGGACCGAAAGTAACGTGTTTACTCTTAGCGAGTAGCACTTTTTTTTTCGAATATCTCGCAAAGTATGCATTCTAAAGAGTATAAAAGTATTTAAAGCTTGATTTTCAATACTTTTTGTGTAAAATGATTTTCAAAATTCGGACCGGAAGTAACACTTTTATTCTTATCGAGTAGCACTTTTTTGCAAATATCTCGCAAAGTAAAGTATATAGAGATTTATTTAGATAATATAAATACTTAGAATAGGATTTTGAATCATTTATGTATAAAAAAATTCTGAAATTTCTGACCTAAATTTAATCACAGGTTTATTTTTTTAAGAAGCACATACGTATAAGAAAGTCGTGTGGTGACGACACCTCATTATTTGTATATATGTTAACAGCAAAAGTACTAACAACCTAGTTATACTTTAAACTTTAGCACAAACTTTTGAACGCCACTGAATAACAGTACATTATTTGGCTATCAAAACGACTAATCATATCTTACTGATATATTTATTATAATCAACGAAGCCATGAAATACTACAAAAACTTTAAAATGACCAACAGATTTTAAAATCGGATTCAGTATGTGCATTTAAGACTGAATATGGAAGAGTACCAGATGAAGATTAGGTATAAGTTCTTATGGAAAACGAAAGAGAGTAAAACAATCTGCAGTTAATAACATAAGTAAATGCCACAATAAGAAACATTAAGAAATCATTATAAGATGAAGAAATACCACAATCTTTATTATTATTATTATTATTAATAATTATGAGCTATTATTATTGTATTTATTCCATGTCACTAGCATAAAATTCATGGATACTAAGAGTTTTCCTTTTAGCAATTTGCTGGTGTGTGAATTTTTCACGTGACCAATTAACCAATTGGGGAATCCCAGTCTGTAAACTTTTCTGTCAAGTATGGCAGATTGTTTTGAGATATTTCATTTATACTTATTTTCTTGCTATTATATACCAATCTGTTGACGTCCTTTCATTAAAGAGTTCGTTTTCTTTTAGCTATCGCCATTTGTTTTACTAACCGTCTTTGTGGTCATGGCACTGCACTATTTCCTTGTATTCTTCTTTCTTATACTTCGTTTGCTATTATTTCTTGTTTCATCCTGTGAAGAAGCCTTGGTTCCATATTTATGTTTCATCAACATTTTTGTAAAAGTCAAAAACCCGTTGACTTCCACATCTATTTTACCATCACCTTCTGCTTAAATAATTATTATTGTAAGTTCATAATTATTATTATTGTACATGTGAAAAGTAATCATAGTGAATATTTCTTGGAAGCGTCGTTAAAGACGCATACATCGTCATTTGAAAGTAGGAAAGCTAAATACCGCTTTACCAACGATATAAAAAATTAAATCGTCTTGTAAATGTACATGTTGCCTCTTGATGAAATATAAATAATAAGAATTTATTTATATTGTCGACTACAATTTTGGAATTATCAAACAACAACAGTATAACAATAATAAATAAAATGCCAACTTAAAAAATACACCAACGTTTAAGATCAGCCAGGATAGGCAAAGAGTGCCTCTTAGCGATCAATAATCGGCCGTTTGTTTGTAAAGAGCCCCAAGCTTGTTATATACCATGATAACAAAATAATTGGAATTTTGTTCATTTAAGACAGTTTTTGTCCTGGCGCCTCCGAGATGTGCTTGTTTCGGATATCATACAAAAGAAAATGCTCCGGTAAGGCTATACTTCATATGTTATTTGTGAGATACATAAGTAATTGAAAAATAAACAAACTCGAGATGATGTTTATATTTGCAAATTAATGCCTAAAGCTGGTCGTCCTGTCGATGCTCATTAAAATACGCACCGTGTTTTTCTGTAATTTAAATACTATTATATATACAGTGATGTGCAAATGTATGGAACCAAGTAAATATCTCTGAAGTTTCTAGAGATGTAGAAATTAAATTTGGTGGGTAGATATTACACTATATTTTGTATTTAGTTCGAATGTTTTTATCGCAATTCAACTTCCAGTTTAACCGGAAGTAATGTCAGCTTGAAATTTTTAAATAGAACACCCTGTATATTATTTTAGTTTTGAATAGAACACTTTATTGCGAGTACAAAAATAATGGGTTCGATATGTTTTATTTCATGGCCAACCGTGATATTAACAAAAGAGTGATTTTTGTTACAATGCTAAGATCTAGTATTTTGCGAGTGTAAATCACAAATGTAACAATAACATTAAATACCAAAACTGAAATTGAGTACAACAGTACTTAAATTACTGAAAAGGGCGCTAAACATAGTAAAATAAAACATGACTACGACAAAGCGTTAGGATACCGTTAGTGTATTAAATGTTCAAACTGAGCACCATTTACCTCTTGACAGTAGGCCAGTCTATTTTTAAATGCCATTGTAACATTGGCCTTTGTTTCTGGTGGAATTCTTTGAATCTCTTGAGTTATTCTCTCAGCTAATTCTTGCAAATTATCTGGTCGATTAAAATAAACTTTGGACTTCAAAAAACCCCATAGATAATAGTCCAGTGGATTAAGGTCTGGTGATGGAGGAGGCCATTCTATAGCACCTCTTCTTCCAATCCACCTATTAGGAAATGTCCTGTTTAAACGATCTCAAACAATGCGAGCGTAATGAGGTGGTGCCCCATCTTGCTGAAACCAGATATTATTTGGCAGTTGTCCATTTTCCTCCAGCGCCGGAATTATTTGTGCATCCAAAAGTTCTAAATACATGTTCCCGTTCAAATTTCCTTCTAAAAAGAAAGGCCCAATAATTCTGTTATTGTAAATACCGGCCCAAACGTTCAGTTCTTGAGAGTGTTGCGTATGAGCTTCTTGTACCCAGTAAGGATTATTTTGGGACCAGTAACGGCAGTTGTGTCGATTAACTGTACCGTTCAAACAAAAAGTTGCTTCATCAGAAAACACTACATTTTGTACAAAATTATCGTTATGGTTACAAATATCCATAACTGATTCACAAAATTCTAGCCGTCTGTTGAAGTCGTCGTCGGAAAGTTCTTGAACAAGGCGAATTTTGTACGGGTAATATCTTTCTCGTTTTAATATCCTCCCTACTGAACGACGGCTAATTTCGTGCATATTGGCCAGTTCAGTAGTAGACAAATTATGATTTTCCTCTAAAGATATAGCAATATTTTGAGCTACTTCTTCATTTGTAGCAGTATTTATACGTCCACTTTTTCTTAAATTTCCGACGGTGCCATTTGTATTGTACCTTTGCAAAGTCTTTGTAACTATCGAACGTGTTATTTGCCTATTCGGATGAATATTGTTAAAAAGGTCACAAACTTCTTGATGCGTTCTTCTTCTGTCGCCAAATCCAATCATCATTAGTATTTCAATTCTTTCTCTTTCGCTTAAATGAGCCATTTTTGCGTTAAAACTAAAATACTACTTATTTTGACAATAACTGTCACTGCTACAATTATTACATGGACTACCAGATATTATTACATTTTCATTCAAAAATAATTTTTTTTTTGTTAATATCACGGTTGGCCATGAAATAAAACATATCGAACCCATTATTTTTGTACTCGCAATAAAGTGTTCTATTCAAAACTAAAATAATATACAGGGTGTTCTATTTAAAAATTTCAAGCTGACATTACTTCCGGTTAAACTGGAAGTTGAATTGCGATAAAAACATTCGAACTAAATACAAAATATAGTGTAATATCTACCCACCAAATTTAATTTCTACATCTCTAGAAACTCCAGAGATATTTACTTGGTTCCATACATTTGCACATCACTGTATGAAGACTCCATAGGTTCAAATACTCAAAATTCAAAATTATACATTTGCATCACGATGGAACTTATTTCTTTTTTAAGGCCATGTGTTCCTGTTTGAATTTGATTCAGTTATTTGTAAAAATTCGTATATTTTGTGATTTCACAACATTTTGCTAATATTACATAACAGGCACTTTCCCGTGTTACTTCTCCGTTATTAGCCACAACATTTTTGTCTTATTGACACACGCTCTGCTCTTAACTTTTATGTAATGGATGACGCCTCTTTTTATATATATTAATAATAATAATAAATTAATTTACTTATATACTCTGTTTACAATGATTGTACATATATAATAATAATAATAATAAGACGTATTTATTCTTCAGTAACTTTACAAATAGAAACTATTGTATAAATAGTAAGACATTACAAACAGTAAATTACAAACAAAAACAAAAAAAACCTCCTATATAATATATCATGCCAAGCTACAAGAAGAACCCTTATATGAGTTTCAGATAGTGGCACTCAATAGCACCACCAAATTTCTTAACTTGCCCAAACTAACTAAATCTAACTTAAACTAATTCTGTCAGTGACTGTGAGGATATATGAGAGAGTTAAGAAAAGAGAAAGAGAGAAACAAAAATAAAAAATCTTGCAATTGTTAAATGTATGGGGAAAAAAGAATTAATATATAAATCGTAGAGATAAATAAAAGGAAATATCGCGGATACATGAAATATAAGAAAGAGAAAAATATTGTGTCTACGGTTGCTCTACAGCGGAATTTACCCAATATTTTTCTCTTTCTTATAAATCGTAGAGTATAGACACGTCCATAAAAGACTCACTCGCAGTACGCAGGTCATTGATCATTGGGCCGCAACCTGTTGACGAAAGAGCAGTGATTGAAGCTGCCTTTTAAAAGATGGCAAACTTACATTTTTCAAATCATTAGGTAATGAATCGTAAACTTTATAAATGTTGAAAGTAAGTCCCCTCTTGTACAGCGCAGCTCCATGGGCAGGACGTACAATAGCATAAGTAAAATGGCGTAAATTACGACTATGTATGTCTTTTCGAAATATGGTACGTTTATATAAATATTGCGGGCTCCTAGTTAACAATATTTCATGATATAGTATTCCTGACTGTAGGACTCGCCTGTTGCACATATTTAACCATTTCAATAACACGAATTGACCAGATACATGATCGAACTTTCTGTAAAGTACCGAATACACGAATTTTGGACACGTTGAATTCTTGAAGCTACTAATACACGAACCATAAAGGGCAGAACAGTGATAAAATTGAGACAAACCAAGAGAATCGCACAACATTCTCTTAATATCAGCCCTTAGACATGCTCTATGATGCTCTAGAAAAGTTTCAGATTAACGTAGGCCTTCTTAATACATTGAGATACATGATTCCTAAATCGCAGAGATGGATCCAAAGTAACACCCAAGTTTTTAGTTTTCTCCATTATGATGATATCGGTGCTATTGATCCTACAGGTTAAAGTCATTTAAGATTTCTTTATAAAAACTTGTACTACCAAATAATAAAGGAGGTGATTTATTAGGATTAATAAAGAGAGAATGCTTAATGGAAAAGTCATATAATTGAGCAAGATCATTTGCTAAGAAAATTTCAGGTGATGGAAAAGACATATAAACCATTTGCACATCATTGGCATACATGTGAATATTGCAGCGCTTTAGCACATTAAAAAAATGGGAGGTATAAATTGTAAATAATAAAGGACCCAAGATATAGGCCTGAAGAACACCACTAAAAGTCTTACGCAGACTTGACGTTGAATCTGAAATTGTTACCTTTTGAGCACGATCTTGCAAGTAGTTGCTCAAAAATTCGATTTCATCTTTAGAGAAACCTACATAATGAAGCTTAGATAATAATGTGAGATGTGATATGGTATCAAAAGCTTTTGTATAGTCCAAAAGTGTAAGAACTGTCATAGAGTCATTGTCAGCGGTCATTGCAATGTTATCCACTATGTTCAGAAGAGCACTTGTACAGCTATGTCCCGCCCTGAATCCAGATTGGGTTTCAAGGAAAATATTAATACGCAAGTGATTCTTAATCTGTACCGCAATAAAAAATAATCTTAGACATAACTGGTAGTATGCTTATAGGTCTTAAGTCGGAAAAGCTTGTTGTTCTATCTTTTTCAAAATAGGAATGACAAGCGCATTTCGCCGTACAAATGGAAAGTAGTTTTCAAGAATACAAGAATTAACAATATGTGTTATAAATGAAATAGCAATGTCATACATATCAAAAGGAGTTACGCCAGATTATGTCTGTTATTAATGTATCCCCAAAAGAAAAGAACAAAGCAAGGTTGTTAGAACAAAGTAATTATTAGTAGCTCTTGCACTCAATAAATAAACTGATATTCGCCCTACATAGTGACACAACACCGAGGCGGCCACCAGGCACATGCATCCGCAGTCATCGCTTATTGTTTATAGTAGATGGTCCTGTAGGAAAGCGTCAAGCGCCGGCACCTCGCTTTAAAATACCACAATGTTGGACAAGAAAAACGTAGTGGTTGGAATTGGCCAAATGGTTTAGTTGATAAGAAAACTTCGTTTAAAGATCTCTGTAAAATGACGAGGAGTCTGTATAGTATACTTATAACGTAAATTGATATTGTGGATATACGTCCTTAAAGGTAATTCTCCGGGAGATATAAGGAGTTAAGGAGGGGTCAAGTTGGCAGTTATCCTATAATAGAAACACTTCGCATGAAGAGCTCGACGCTCAAACATGTCCAACCACGCATCCCATGAGTATAGCAACCCTCTCACGCTTTCTTATTCCGTAAGTAAAACGTAGACATGATTTTTGTACCTTCTGAATATGATCAGAATTGACCTTTGTTAAACAAGGACCGTACACAAAAGCAATGATTAAAATCCAACAACAAAGAGTCACATAAAAGCAATTTTAGTCTCTTACCTCAGCAAACCATCAACATAGAACGAGAAGCGCAAGCCATTATCAAGAGTCAGGACCAACACATGAGTCGTTACAACAATTGGCGAAATTTATCGCCAATTCTAATGAAAATATCATTCAACCGTTCCAGCGCATGACGACCACCAAAGATCGTTCACAAAACACTTTCCTGGGTTGATCTTTAGGAAGTGTGTTTCCGAAAAATTACTTAACGCTATCAGATCATCATTGATTAATCCTATAGCATGATCCCTATCACTCAACGAGAACAAATGATGAAGCTGTGCATCATTGCACAAAAATGGCAGTTACATGTATTTAATACAGTTGTTAAGTACGAGGTGTAAATAGAAAAGAGCCAAGGACCAAGTATCGAGTCCTGCGTCACGCCCGCAGTTACAGGCAAGGGAGAAGAGACATCCCTGCCTAACTCGACCCTTTGCATTCTGTTAGTTAAGTAGTTCTCAAAAAAACCCACCGCGCTGCGACTCGAACCAATGTAATGCAATTCTGCACACATAATTCCATGATTTATTCTATCATACTCTGTCGAATAATCCAAGGTTATCAGCACAACAATACTACCCACTTCAACTCTCCTAAAAATGTCATCCGTAACACATGCCAGAGCAGTCTCACACCCATAATTTTTTCTGAACCCGGAGTGAACTTCTGGTAAAATATTATTTGCGCTCATGTGCCCCGAAAGTTAAGTAGCTAATGCGTTCAAGAATTTTTGACATCACAGGAAGTATGCTTATTGGTCGCAAATCACTCATTTGCTGAGACGCATCAATCTTAAGTATTGGAACAGAAAGATATTTTTACCAACGAAAAAATACTGCTGGTGATGCAAAAATTAATTATACGTCTGATATAATGAACGATCGAAGGGGAGCATAACCACAAAAACCCCGTATCAGTACCGTCAGTTGATACTGGTCATTATAGATAAGATGTCGCCTTCGGTCACTTCCCTGAGTGACAAGGAACTGCTGAGGGTTGATTTGATGTTAGTATTATAAAAAGTAACCAAGCTATTGTCCATGCAAATATATTATTTTGAATTCAATAATAGTAGTTTATATAACGAGTCAGTAATGACAGTTATTATTCCCGAGAGCCGAATTTACGAACCGAGCCACGAAGCGGCGAGGGAGTAACTCGGCTCGAGGGAATAATGGTCATTATTGCGAGTTAGTATACACTACTTTATCTACGACTAACTTAAGATTACTAAAATAAATCAAAATAATTAAACGAAAATGTCAGTATGACGTTTGTCGATTAGACAGTTAGTAAAATGGCCGAACTTGTCTATCGTTATTACGACAACGTTGGGAACGTTATGCTCTTATTGGCGGAATGCAGGGAATAATGGTAACGTTATGGCTCATTATTCCCCGGTCGCATTTCATTATTCCCTCCGGGTATTATGAGTGTTATTATTAACCAATAGTGACTAATATAATACGTACTTTACTGTTTAGTTGTCGATAAAAGGCTTTTTTTGTCATTTTATTTAAAATACAGAACTGATTCCTATTTAATATATTTAATTTGTCCAAAAACTACACGACTTTTAAATTTAGGATTTTCTTATAAACAACAGCAAAGAATTATTTATTAAGATAACTAGGCTAGAAAGTAAAGTCTGTGGTGATATGGTAACATATTTAGCGACATACTTTAAGTAGTAGGTCGGAATTAACTCATGAATTTTTGATAAAAACTTTACGCATGTATACATGTGTATTGTTCCCGTATCTTTTGTAAGTTTCTCTGTTATATACACGCTGGTCTTATATTTCCCGCGGTGTTCATTATACATAACAGGAATATAAACGTGGAAACGGTTTTGTGAAATTGGAACAGAGCTTAGCTCCTCTAATGGATGGAGGCAATTGACTTTTCTGATGTTCAGTACGACACCGCAGCGGATAAAATTATTCCCAAACTTCGGAAATTCAATTCTCCCACACGGCCGTGTTGTTTACAAACTGCCGTACTTAGACACATCCACGCATTGTGGTCGGCAAACTTCTTCCGCAAAATAAACCTACTTTCATGTATTTAACTTGATTATTTGGGTTATGGGGTATCGTTATTACCGTAACTTATTGCCTGCAATTAATACTATTACATTTAAATTTCAATTATTTTATTATAAAACTAGTTACTTACACGATTAACTAAAGAAATGATTAAATATATGCTTTTAAATTTCAATTAAGTTTTTTTTAACCTCTTTCGGTTAAAAATAACTTACCTTAACTGTGATTAAATTTTAAGGGAGCAAAATAATAATACATAGGAAAGGACTTCAATTTATTATTAATTTGTTATTACTAATATTTATAAGAACACACACGAGAGAATGCAAAGGATTTTCGAATATAGCTGAGAAAATCATTAAACGTATAAAATTTGTCCACTTGGTTATACCTTTACACTGGAATATATATCAAAGATGCAAAAGTTAATCTCGTAAAATGTTGTAAAACATTTATTATAAATTAATTCTTATTAATTTATAATTAATGATTATATATAGCTATAAATAAATTGAGGGGTTCGAGAGTACCAATTTATCGTACATGCTGAACTATCATTGGATCAAAATCACAAGGATTTAGTGGAAGAAACAATAGCAGACGGCAATGCGGTTTGAAAAGGACGCATCGTCGAATTTGGCTCAATTTTGAATTTTAAGCGACAGAAAACCTGCAATTACATATAAAACTAGTCTACGTGAATTTCATCAATCACATTTTGTAGACAAATATCACATGTCTTGACATACATAGCCCTACATTTTCAATCATAATTCATACATCTTTTAAAAAAAATAAGAAGTCAACAATAAATCAAGAAGACATAATTTAATCTACTTAATCCAACATGTTGACATTTGCTAGTGTATAGATGCAGGAAGTTTAGGTTATCATACTCCTCAAGTATAATTTTTTTCATCAATAGATTAATTAAAACAATTAAGCTCGAGATTTTTAGAACACTAAGTCATTAAATACATTCCTGAGATACATTATTTTTCTTCCATTCAGTGTTACAAACATGAGCATTCTTTTATCTTATTTATATATATACCGCATGTGTCAAGTAACATTAGCCATAGGGGATCTGTGTATACGTATGTATGTATGTACGATGTACGTATAAACTGATTATCTATGGCTAATGGTATTTGACACAACACCAGCATGAATAAGTTAAACTTCTATTTAACACCTTACAGCAAAGAAATATTGTACAAGAGTAAGTAGATTCATATGGGTCTACAGTTTTCTATCTGTATTTGAATAATCTACTTCAGACTTAAAGAAAAGTTACATATTAAGTACTAACGCCTTTGGCGTCTAAGGATCTGAAGTCAGGGGTACATGATGTTAGTGCAAGAGACGCATCAAGGTCATCATGAATCCCGATTTGATATTCTTCCCACGCAATTTAAAATAGGTATAGAGGACAAGTACTTACCAAGTAAAACAGTAAATACATCTTCTCCAGAAGCTATATTGCAGGGTTTATAAAATAGATCACTATTCTCTGTTCACGTTGAGAGTTCAACAGAACGTAAATCAGCATTAATTAAGTTTTTTAGTGCCGGCACATATACACCCGCTTCGGAAAAATCTACTTCAACAGTCAACAATTCGGCGTACAATACGAATTCCTGGGTTGTTAATTGAAACTTCTTCAAATATTTGCTTGACAATATCAGCAGCAGCTCCAAATAATTAGGAAAGGAATTGACGTAGATCATATACAATATTCATGGTGGCGTCAGTTAGACTATTGTGGGTTGGTCAGAGTAAGTTCTAGATGGCGAATAGCTAGATGTTCTGAAATAATGTCCACGAATATTGATTAAATCTTCTTGAATAGTTGTGTCCATAAATGTGCGAAATATGTAATATGCATCATACTACTGTATGTTTGTTGTAAGACCCGACCAGCCGTCTTCACATACCGTAGTCGACATATTTTAATTTCTGATACGAAAGTAGAAAGAGGAAAAGAGCGCGACGAAATAAACTAAAGATAAACATAAGCGGGGCGGCCAAGACAGTACACTCGACAAACGTTTCCTATGAAATGTAAGGCGTGAGGGTTCCCCGACACTGCGTTGCTCTCCCACCACTGTTAGCAAGCAGGCATCGCTGCATATTATAAGGTCATCTTCTGCATGGGATAGAAGTGTAAACCGAAATTAAAATTTGACGACTACGATATATTGCAGCTGCATCTATTACAAATAATAACTCCTTTTCGTTATTTTTCTCATGCTTTTCACCCTATAGCGAGTTACGTTTGGTGATATGGATTCAGCATTAGTTCTTTCGAGTCTCCTAGATGCAAGTTCATGTGTAGACATTGCACTGTCGCTGTCCATAGCCCCAACCAAAACATTTTGAACATCCTTTAACATCAGTACTTTCTACTACACTCATTCATCGTACATTGGGGACAAATAATATTTTCTCAAGGTAGATTTCGGAAGCACACGGAAGTCACTGTATTTACCGTTAACACAATTTTGTATACAAACAAATAAGTATATTGAGTAAAGGATGATTCATCGTATTCCATGGAATGTTACACGCTACTTGTACTTTAGGTAGATCCGAATCAAATGCGTTCTGCCGTTCATAAGAAGTTTCAGAGCCAGAAATACATGCTTTATATATATCCGACGACACATGTTATACTACGCGTGTTTTAACTTGCCACAGTCGTAATACATTGGAAATTTTGCATTTGAGTTGAATACCGTCGAATTCTAGCGCGAAGATTTCTCTTATCAACCTGAATCCAAAAATAAACATTGCATCGGCACGTCTACGCTTACTTTTAAACTAAAATACTTTCAGCGCAAAGCACTTTATTCAACGTCGCCTACATTCGCAATAGGTGCAACTACTTTTATACACACATTTCATAACTTGTTAACATTATTATTGATGGCAAGGAGGGTAAAGCCAGCTACGTCGCGTTGACGAACATGAGTTGGATACTTATACGTATATATTAGAACATTACATACATTACATTATTGTATTACTGCTATAACTTTGCCCAATTTCAAATTACATTATTCATTTAAATCCAGTCTTGCAATGTACTCCTGATTGCTGATCCCTAAGTTGTACCTCATATTCTGATTATATAAATGTTTTGCTTCTGCAAATTCAACATCCCAAATCCGTTTATGTCATCGCCAAAATCTAATAGACGCAAGAGAGCGGCGATAAGAAGTTGTGAACAGGGTAAGAAGTAAGTCTGTTCTTTTTTGTATATGTTGGAAATCTTGACAAAAATCATAGCAGGTTTACAACCTATACCTAAAGCATAAATTGATTATTTGAGACAAATAATTAATAAGATACTATATAGGTCTTTTGTCAGAAGTTCGGAGTATGGTAAGTAATATTAAAATGAAATTCTCGTTTAAAAGAAAACACTAAATTTAATTTCGAAGCCTTAATGATAGTACTTTTTTCATTTCCTATATAGCTTATCAAATATTTACTAAGCCGTAAAGGTCATGCGAGCCGTGTTCTAAAGTCGCTAAGACTTATCAAAGTAACTCAAACTATAAGGTGAATCATCTCAAGTGTAGTGTAAGCTGAAGCAAGTTCAGAACGAATGGACAGATACCTATTCAGGATACAATAGCTGCCATTTTCTTGTCATTTTATTTATTTTTTGACTTGTATTTTATATCTATTTCCTAGTTTTAGTAAAGACAATATTTACAATTATATATTCCGAATTTGTGTATTACTTAATACATGTTTCCTGTACTACCAAGTGTTGCCAACATTAAGATGTACCCTTCGCTTGCGATGGATCAGCCTGTATGTTTGAGAAAATCTACACGTTACTGAGTATGTTCAGATACTTTTAGTCCAAATTACCTAAATCGTAAATGTACCGTACCTTCAAATACTTTCCTCATTAGAGTAGGCGGTTTTTAAGGTTTTTAAGTAATCAATGTTGGTGTGCATGCTAAGCTTTTGAGAACTTCAAATTTTGACAGTTGTCATACTTAAATTCAAATTATAGACGCCTATTATTATTTACATGACATAACCAGACTATCAAAATTATGCATTGTCACCAACCATTTAAAAAAAGTATGGCCGTCTCTAATGAGGAAAGTATTTGAAGGCACGGTATAATGTATGTTTATTATAATATATTGTAACTAGTTACCTACTTATTATTCCTTTTCCATATATGTGTGACTTGGAGCTAAAAGAGATTAGATTACCTTTCTTGCTCTCTGACAGGTGTGTTAACTGTATTAGCAGCCAATGTCTCTATCTATGCACAACAGGAAAACATCCAAAGTCATTAAAAGTGTAAAGGTAGATAGTATGCATCCCATCCACTTTCCACTGAAAAAGTGCTGCCCTTTTTAATTCTGGTCGTACAATTTTCGAAGATGATTCACGTGAAGATCGTCCAAAACAGTTACAACACCAGAACTCCATTATATGGTGTTCTTGATCGAAGAATGAAAGTGTATGAAATAGATGAGGCTATATGCATCTCAAAAAATCGTAAGGAAAGACCTGCATAAATAAGAAAAATGTTATTTTTCATTAAGACAATGTACGTGTTCACACAAACATTTTGACCTTGGCAAAATTCAAAGAATTAAAGTGCGAGCTGCTTGAACATTAAGCGTATTCAGCAGACTTGACTCCCTGAGACCATTATCTGTTTCGAAACCTGAAAAATTCGTGCCTGGATTTTTTTTTATATCAAATGACGGGGAGCTTTTGCAACCATGGATGGATATTTGGCGGAGCTTTCAGAATCACACTTTATTGATATTGAGTTATTGGAAAAACGCTGGCACAAATGTATTATAGTTTTAGGAGATTATATATTGAAAAATCAATCAGATTTCACGTCAAAAAAATGTTCTTTAATTGCTGGGCCGAGAACTTTGCAGATAGCCCTATGTATAATGTATTTAGTTGAAATAGAATAATAAGCCGCTTAAAAATTACTATTCTAGTTGTTATTAATTGTTCAAAAGACCAGTGTCACATAAAACAAATAATTTACGCAAAAAACTATTAACTTTTCTCAACATGAAATACACAATCTGAATCTATGCAAACATAGATTCATGCACTTATATCTATGCAAAAATAAAACTCCGATATTAAGTCAGAATTTTTAGTAAAAACTTGAAATACAATTTTCTGAAATGTGGAATTTATGAAATTGGTACTTTTAGCCCCAAGCCATAGATGTAAATCAATGCAATATTCTCTGTACATACATACATATTTACATAGATATTTATGTTAAATAGACTACCAACAACTTATAAATTTCCAGTAAGTATCGGAGCAAAATTAATAATAATACTAGAACATAAGCTCTATTCGGAAACTTGTAAGTTACAACTGTACATTTAGAATTATCAAATAAAATCACGTTTTTATTACAATGCTTGATGTTCTCTTTTTATTTGTTCGCTTGTCTGCTTTTGTATGCGGTATTTATTGTGCGAATGTCTTCATTCTTTTATCCCTTATTATTTCTTTGTACCGTGAAATACTACAAATTTCATTCATTGTACATTTTATTTGCGTTATTGTAATTCCTCTTTTTGTTTTTGGGTGTAGCTCCGGCCGCTCCGACTATCATCCCGGAAGAATGCAGCGCCGAGAACAATTCGGTCACTGTGGCATGGCAACCACCGCCCCAAAGTCACGTGGAAGGATACGTTCTCGAACTGGACGACGGAAACGGGGGAGAATTTAGGGTAAGTCGTAGAGTACATAATTATGATGTTTCTTTTGTGATTTGCTTGAAATGAAGATGTCGAATTAAACAGAATTACATTATTCTCTGATATTTTATATTTGATGATTCTTTTGTAATTACAAAAAGGCGATGAAAAATGAAATAGATACGAAATCATTGAAATAATTTCTTGTGTATAATCAGCAGATTACTAATATAGCTATTCTGAATGAGCACTTCTTTATAATGAAATCAGGAAAACCATAAAATAGGTATGAGAATTGATCATTGTGCAACACTGACACTTATCAATACACAAATTAGCAAGGGAATATTTTAACTTTTCAAATTAATATTTGGTTGATACAATATACATTTGTATTTGAGACAGAGGGCTATGTCAATATGATTCTTTACCGAGCAATAGAAATGTACAAAGCTTGTACAAATAAAATATTATACAGGGTGTAGCACCTAAGATGCCTCGGACCGTAGCTCCTCTATCATACAATATATCGAAAAAAGTCTAAGAGAAAAATTGTCCATGATTACAATCGCAATTTTCTTGAAATATTTTTGTTCATCAGTGCCGTGCCGTATTCCAGTGGCGTATTAAACCGATGGCTTTTTTAATGAAACAATATATATTTTTTGGCTGCTTCGGAAAGCCCTTGAAGAGTACTTTTTTTTCTTATGTAACGTGATACCGCTAACTATAGCGGTTTCGCTGTTATAACGGTTTTTCTTCGCAGTTAAACCATACTTCGACATTTTTTTTGGCAGGAACTAAATTGTACCGGCGTTTGGACTTCGAATTTAGGGATAGACTAAGACCACTTCTATCTACTCTTAATTTTTGTTCAAGTGATTTAAGGAAAGAAGATAATTTTTGATTGGGGTTTGCAAATAGTCACTTTTTTCTAAAATATCAAATGGGAAGCATATAAAATAATTACATCGTTGGATAATCGAATAATCGAAATTCCAAGTTTTCCATTAAAAAAAAAATCATCTTCTTTCCTTAAATCACTTGAAAAAAATTAAGAGTAGGTAGAAGTGGTCTTTTAAAAAAACATTGGTTTGATACGCAACTGCAATACGGCACGGCACTGATGACCAAAAATATTTTAGGAAAGTTGCAATTTTTCTCTTAGACTTTTTTCAATGTATTGTATGATAGAGGAGCTACGACCGAGGCATCTTAGGTGCTACACCCTGTATATAAAATTAAACGAGCAAACAAACAAATAAACAAAAACTGAGAAAACATTAGTTTTTTACAGAAGGGCATCAAATGGTCCTTATCAATTTAAGACATGCATTCAACTTCACCACATAAATAAATAATAAGTTGAATGCATGTCTTATATTAATCAGGGCCATTTGATGGAACTCTGTTTTACTTTGATTGCCCTTTTTCTGGAGGATGAATAATCGTTCTTGTGCACCGGATATTCCCCAGGGAAAAGGAAATGTGACATTAAATATAGTAGTGACAGATAGGTAACTGCGTTCTGAGTGTCTCTCATTTTGATTCTTTTAAGGTGATAAATTCCCGATGCTAATTTCTTTGCTAGTAAGTGTAGATGCTAGTTCCATTTCAGAAGCAGATTCAACGAAGTACATCCTAAGCCGTTTTACAGCCACCTCCCGTTCAGGCTTTGTTGTTCGGTTTTGTTCTAGTTGAGTTTTAGTCTGTTGACAGCACACTGAACTTTTCCACAGCCGCATCTAATTGTGCATTCAGTCTTTCCTCACATTCGTGTTTCACCAGGATAATAGTATAATCGTAAAGTTGTAATGGCGGCCTTCTCATTTAGAGAATATAATATCGGGATCCCGAATCCCGGGATCTCGGGATCCTGGCCGTTTTTTGATCCCGAGCGAGAACACATACCAGAGTTAACTAAAGATGAAAACATTAATGACCTTATAAAGAAACTCCGCAAAGTTGTAGTGTATTTCAAAAGATCACCAATGAAAAATGAAACAGTACTTAAAAAATATGTAAAGATTGAACATAAAAAAGAACTGTCACTTCTTTTGGACTGTAAAACCAGGTGGAATAGACTTTTAACCATGGTGGAACGATTTTCTCTTTTAAAAACTTGCATTCAAAAAACTCTTATAGATCTCAAACATCCAATCCGTTTAGAAGATGCTGATTTTGACAAATAAAATTGTTGATGTGCTGACCCCAATTAAATTAACAGTAGAAGCAATCTGTCGGCGAGATGCTAATTTATGCAAAGCTGATACCGCTTTGAAATTTCTTATAAAACAATTGTCCAGCAAAAACTCAGCACTCGCCAATAAAATTAATCATCCTTAGTGGAACGTATAAAGCAACGACGAAGTGATGATTTAACTGGTGTGTTGAATTATTTACAAAATCCACGATGATGATGAAAATCAGTTATTATCAGATTTGGAATGGCTTGACTTATTTCCAGCTCCTGCACAGGCTTTAGTGAGGAAGCAAATAAAGAGTATTGTTAGAAGACTAAATAGTCGAGATAACACGGAAGAGGAAGAACGGAAGCAACAAACCTCCAAACGCCAATTGACACTAAAGGAAAAGTGACAGCTGGAAACTAATAAGAGCATGGAATTCCTAGATCCTGAAGTACAAAATGAATTTGGGTTAGTATTAGACGCGAAATGAGCCTGTTCGAAAATGGAGGAGTTCATGGATATCACTTAAAATTAGCATATAAATATCTATTGTCTATACCTCCAACCAGTGTAGAACCTGAGCGAACGTTTTCAGCTGCTGCTTTCTTGACAATAAACTACGAAGCAGGCTTGCAAGTCAAACATTGGATGCTTTGATATTTCTGCGATTGTATTTTCGAAATTCTAAATAGTTTTTTGTATTGTCTTTTTTGTTCCTTATTTTAGTATATTGTGTATTGTGTTGTGCAACAATATTAATAAATAATTTTTAAGAAATTACTTAAGTTTTTTTTTTCATTGAGCCCAATTGGAAACCACATAGTCTAATCCCGGGACCCCGGGATTGTATTCAAAGATAATATAACGAGAGCTTGACAAATAGTCGACTATTTCATTGTGATCAATTTTTCGAGTGTGCGCTACGGTCAATTTGTCGAGACCAAAATTGGCATTAATAATTTGACTAGAGCACGAGAGCTTTAGCTCGAGGGCTTTAGTCTTTAATTATTAATGCCAATTTTGGTTAAGTCAAATTAGGAGGCACACGAGAAAAATTGAAACAATGTAATAGTCGACTACTTATCAAGCTCGAGCTATATTTGTTAAGATTATTTCCTAAACCAAGTTTCATAATAAAAAATGAGTTGTCAAATCGATGTGATTATCAATAATTTCATCCGAAACATCGCTAAATCTCTTTTTGTCGGACATTTTCATCTATTTGACACGTATGCCACTTAATGAAAAAATACATACTTGATTTGTTACCTACATTTGAATAGTCGATTTGTAATAGTCGCTGATATCAAGAACCGGTACCTTTCATTGGTTAATTTCAACTTCAGTTTTGATTGTGATTGGACAAAATTTAAATTTGACAGGTGAAGGAAATAATCACTTATAATACCATGAGTAGTCAAAGTTATGTCGATTATTTTTGTGGTGGTTACACGAATGTCTTTCATGATTGCATTTAAATACTACGAGTGCGGAGCACGAGTAGTATTCGCAATTATGAAAGACATGAGTGTAAAGCACCACAAAAATAGTAGACTCAACTTTGACTACGAATCGTATTCGAGAGACTATTCAATGAACCAAATCAATTTTTCATATTAAAATGACTCAAAATTTAGTTACACATGATTACGTTTCCATGTCAACAAAAAAAACATTTATGTTTGTCATTAAAATTTTTGGAATCGTGTTCCTATTTAGTTCGTTTCGTTGAATAAAAACTGGTGTTTCTAAATAATGGGAACTGAGAAAAGATTTGGCACGAAATCTGAAGACGAAATCGATGCTGAAATTTGCGAAAATATCCCTTGGAACACGAAGAAATCCAAAGATTCAGTATGGAGACAATTTAGTACATTTTTAACAGCAAAAGGCTATAAACTGGATCAATCTACTTCTCCTGTGGACTTAAATGTCATCTTAAAGTCGTGGGCATGTAATATGAAGAAAAAAGATGGGTCCGATTATAAAGAAGGCGTCATCAAGCACATGTGGAACGTGACGGCGAAAATGGTTCAAGAAATGTTCTTCAATAAGTGGAAAATAAACGTAAACCCGTTTTCTGATGCAATATTTAAGTCAGCACGTGACGCCAGGGATGCTACAAGAAGAAAACTGCAAGCGTGTCCTGAAAAAAGAACCAGCAACGCGGCGGCACTTACAGAACCAGAATACTTAAATATGATACGCATATTAGATGAGAGTACCCCAGACGGTTTACAGAAAAAGTTTTTCTTAATAGCATCTTACGAACTAGCTTGGCGGGGAGGAGAAGGGAGCAACTGTTTCACCTATTACTTCAAGGAGGAACTCGATAACAAGGGAAGAAGAACTGGTAGAATTGAGTATAATCCAGTATTTTCGAAAACTGCGCAGGGGGGAACTAAATCATTGACAGGCAGCAAGTGGTTGATAGAGAATAAAAGCAATACCGATATGTGTCCAGTTAGGTAACCTATTTATATTTAATTTCAAGACGGTATAATTAATATTCTTCTGTTATTTAGATTGTATTATCTACTGAAATCGAAGAGAGGAAAAAATGTGAAAACAGAAAGGATGTTTTTGACACCGAATCCGTTTTGGGATAAAGTTGAGAATGCGGTGTGGTATAAGAACAGTCCAGTTGGTATATGTGAGATCAGTAAATGGGTGAAGTTATTAGCTGAAAAAACTGGATTAGATGTTAAAAGAAGGAAGATATCAAATCATTCGGTACGCTCTTCAACTGTATCATCTCTGGCGAAAGCTGGAGTCGGAGAGCAACAACTGATGAAAATAACGGGACACCAAAATCTGAATTCCATAAAATCGTACTTGCAGCTTGATGATGAGCACCACGAGTCGATTATCACCAAAATGCGAAGAAATTTTACAACAACAAATGTGTCATGTACAACTTCGACATCTGTCAGTAATAGTGACGGTATTAAGCTACAAGAGAAAGGTACTCCCTCGGGTACTCCCAGTGATAGCTCTGTTCCAGAATGTCTGCTGCAGCACTGCAGTAATGTTAGTTTTTCTAATTGTACCTTCAATATTGTTAGTAAATGAGTTCCATTAATAAAAACTTTCACTTGTTTAAAATATCCACTTGAATACCTTCTAGGAAGATATAATCGCTGAAATTTCCTGTTGCTATGATACGAAAGTAAATATTTGCTATTTTATTGGTTCATATTTGAACAATGACTGAATGAATTGAATAGTCTCTATAATCTCACTCTATAATATTCGACCTTATGGAAACGGATGTTGTGGTCCACTGTCACAAATGCCTTGCTAAAGTCTAAGAGATTTATTCTCACATTTTAACACTTTCACCATCGAAGTTGTTGTTGATTTACTTCTCTAATATTTATGTTGATGTTCTGTAATTTTCAGGTAGGTATTCTGTTAATCTTACAGTGCTGACCTATTAAGAACTTTTGGTTACGATTGATGGCAATGTGATGGTACATTTGTTGACCTGTATTTTATATAATCATTAGTATCAGCATTCTTGTGCACTGGAATAATGACTATGGCAACTTTAAGGCGTTCACAGATATATCTTTCCGTAATGTAGATGTTCGTACGTGTTGCAAATACTTGACAAATCTCATCATTGATGCATTACGCTATAATATATGTCATTTTTTCCAAAAATATTTTATTTCCTCTGCTTATTTAGTAAGGGTTGAAACCTCAAACTTGGCATGTTTTATTTAACATAATGAATTATACTTTGATAGTTTTGTGAAAAAAAATTAAATCATAATTTGATTTTAAATTGACAATGATAATATTTATTTTAACATTGGCCTAAAGAAACGCGAGCTTTACACCATTATCATTAAAATTCAGGCCATGTAAAGAAGCTTTCGCTTATTTTGTCTTTCCACAAAAACGCTATTTTAATCCATAGGAATTTGTTATTTAGATAGAAACGATTGTTAAGGATTTAGGATTTAATATCGATTTGCTCATCTATTGAGAAAATTTATAGTTATTCTCATAGAGCTATATGATACCATATCAAGGTTCTAGAACAGTTTCTATATGCAAATTGCACACTAAACAGTCCTCGCATTTCGCGAAGTGGTGTGAAATTAAAAAAAAACTGAATTTGTGGCAGATGTGGCAAACTTTGCTGTAAATTACGATTGGGCGCGAGAAATGCGTTTGCTAGAGCTTATGCAAACTGGACAATTGACAACTGGAAACCAGTTTTGTTTTCGGATGAAACACGAGTCAGTCTGAAGTTACCAGGTGGACGTGAGCGTGTTTGGAGAAGACCACATGAGAGGTTTGCTGACTGCAATATCTCTCCAAGAGTTCAATTTGATGGTGAGTCAGTAATGTTCTGGGGAGCAATTTGGTACCTATTCACGGGAGATCAATGAATCCAATTTTTTATATCGAGAATATTGTAGAAGAGCATGTTTTGCCATTTGACGAATTTATCGGCGCTAACTTCCTCTTTATGCAAGATAACGCTCGACCCCACGCTGCTGTAGACATAATGGACTACCTTTGAGAGGTGAATATTAAGGATATGGAGTGCCCACCTAAAAGCCCGGACATAATTCCCATAGAGCATCTGTGGGATGCACTTAAAGGGGTAGTTAGACGCCACATACCTGCTCCTACAACTCTTAGGAAACTTGAGGAAGTTGTGATTACTTAAGGGGAGAATACTGCTCAAGCTACCATCTGCAACTGAATGAGTACCTAGTATGCCTAGACGAATGGAAGCAATTATAATATCAAGGAGAGGCAATACCCAATATTAATTTTATAATTTTTACGTTAAATCTAATTTTAGAAGAACGTTTTATAATTTCTAAATGTTCACTGTGTCTTCAAGTTTAGATATTACTGTAACATTTTTAAATTAACATTTTATCGCGTCGAAAATTTTGTTAAAAGTTACTTACAGTGTAGTGTTTTTTGTTACGAATCATGCGTTATAATTTCAATAATAATGGTTTTTCGCGTATTTTGTTTCTTATTATAAATGATGCGTTAATTTTGTCCAAGAGTTTATAATAAAAAAAAACTTACCGAAGCTTACCGATCTATTGAAACAGCTTCTCAATAAATTTTAAGGAATGTCTTCAATAATATAAAGCAAAAAATGACGTTATATATCACTTCCAACGAGTATTTTATTTGCATTTATTATTAAACATTTTATATTTTTTATGTATCTACATATCAAAATAAAGCAACCTAATTTGTCAACGGTACCTGTTTACGCATTTATAGTGCCAAGGTATGTTTTTAAAAAGGAATCTGATTATAAAAATTGCCGATAATATAGTACAAGGAATTGCATTTACAATATGTCTCACTAAGTTGGAACCATATGGAAAACTTTTTTATTATTAATTTTAGGAAAAAAAGTTATTTTTCATAAAAAATTCTGCATGTTCTAAAATCTAAAATACAATTATCAGATATTAATTTTTTTTAGTTGTATACGAGGTATGTCAAGTTAGAATTTATATGACACATAAACATGGTAGGGTTATTAACTTGTGAAGAGAAAATAGAAATTGTTTTGATTGTGGCAGAAAACTATAAAACGCATAGAGAAGCAGCGATTATTTTTAATAAAAGATATCCCAATAAAAATATTAATCTGTACTGGAAGTATTAACAATAATTATAATAGAAAACGCCAAAAGCTGGTTGCCGATGATAATACGCAGTTTGAGGTAATGCTGTTTGTTGTAAAAAATCCAAAAATGTCATTTCGCAAAAGGAAGTCCTTGATGCAACAAAATGTAAGTAAAGATACAGTGGCAACAGTTTTAAAACTAAATAAATACAGTCGTAATTAAAATATTGTGCTCCTTATGGCAGAGTAAGCAAACTCGTCATGTCTGGATCGTGACCATAAAGGAAATTCCGTTGAAGACAACGTCGAACAAAGAAGATTTCGCTGGGGATAAACAGCGCCCGAAAAAAGAAAAAAGAAGTTGAAAAAAAAGATTAAAAAATATGGTATTGTTTCAAATGATAAATGATTATTGTAGACTGAATGTATTTTTAATAATAAAGAATTAAAGAGTTTAAAATAAATTTCAAACAGAGACGAACTAAATAAATAGAGTTCTTAAATAAAAATCGTCTCCAACATATAAAGTATAATGTAACTTGATATGTTTCGCAATTGTCGTATATGTATATAAACATACACAAATCGTATGTGGCCTGTAAATTCTGGCGTTATTGTTTACGTTTTAATATAACAAAGAATATACATAAATATTTGTGTTCATCTAATATTTGTAAAAGTGTATTGAAATTGTGTTTTAATGTGTTTTGTCTCTTTTGTTGTTTGTATAGAATATGTCCTTGTCTGTAAAATATACAAAATTCATTGATTTTGAATATAAGTATTATTTAAAGTTTAAAATGGCATTTTTCTTTTTATTAAAATCAATTAATGTTTAGGAACCTTTTTCATTAATCATTTCTAGTAATCCGAATCGCCCTGGGAGAATCTGAGTTTAGCTGGCTAAAATATATAAATTTCAAATAGAGGTTCCTGTTCAGTATTGAACGAGAGGGTGGATATGTCGAGGCATTAGTGGAATGATTGAAAAATAAATTTCTATTATTAATATTTTATTAGTTACATAACTTAGTATGTGTTTGTATTTTCTTGCTTGCAAAATAAATGCACATGCATTCATTATGTGTTTAAATTGCGAAATAGTTTTATAGTTTTCTCCCACAATCAAAACAATTTCTATTTTCTATTCACAAGTTAATAACGCTACCATGTTTATATGTCCTATAAATTCTTATGCGTTTTGACATTCACTGTCAATCATTTCTATGCCAGTGCATCCTAGATAACATGTAACTACAGTTAAATTTGCATTGTTATTGTAGAAAAAAATAAAAATAATTAATTTTTCCATACAAATGGATGTAATTGCATATTTGAACGTAATTTTTAGTTCTAATCAACGTTTTTAATAACATTATTCGATATTGTCAATTATAAAGGTACTTTATTCTTGAGTAAAATTAATATATTTTGACATACCTCGTATACAATTAAAAAAAAATAATACCTGATGATTGTATTTTAGATTTTAGAACATGCAGAATTTTTTATGAAGAACAACTTTTTTTCCTAAAATTAATAATAAAAAAGTTTTCCATATGGTTCCAACTTAGTGAGACATATTGTATATATATAACATCTATAGTTCTGGCCACATTGATATTGAACGTTTCAAAAATTTAAAAAAATAAAACAAAATATTTTATTAAATAACAGAGAACTCAAGTATGTGATACCAGCTTTATTAAACAATATAACATTAGGAAAATAAACATGACAGATACATGTATTTTCAATTAAGAAACAGTAATGACCGTCTAGAATATATGTATATACGTGATTTATTCACTTGCCCTAACACACGGAAAGCTCAAATTATTTCCGAAGGGTAAAAAGTTACAAGTCAAGGAAAACGAACGACGTTTCTTAATCCCCTCAGTCAAGAACGGTCATGCAATCAGTGTTTCATTGACACGCTCGTGTATTTACGTAGGAACGGAACTCGTAAAATAGCCCTATAAATGAAATGAAGAGAATTAGTTAGACTATACTACTGAATTGAGTCTTATAATTATTTGAATGAAGATATCAATCGAAAAGTATCGAAAATGAAGTTTATATACAACGTGTTTCAGATTACATTTTCATCATGAGGATCTCGCTTATTATAAAAGATAGGCTTTGATTAGATGAATTTTTCTTGCGGACTAGAAATTATACGATATTTTTCATATTCCAAATCTGCATGTTTCAGAATTTTAAAGTCGCCTTTCCATTTTTTTGGTTTGAAAAAGAGACATTACAATTATCGGTGAATATATATATTTCGTTCATTGACCCTAGTTTCCACAGATTTGCTGGTATTTGAATACATATTATTAAATGGCCCCTTTTTAAGCAAATTGCGCGCACGTTCATATAGAGAAGGAGTGCAGAAAGGTAAAATTTATGTATAAGTGTTACAAATACATGAAACTAAGAAAATAAAAATGTCTAATTTCGACTACTAGACGACCACTAATATATGTTAAATGCTGACTCGGTTGGAAACGTAGGTCTTAGAGTATTAATCAAAAAATAGGGCTTTTCGAGCACAGGCGCAAAATATCATTCCATGATAGGTTAAAATCGAAGGTCATTCCTAAAACTGGACACTGTTTAGAAATATCAACAGCTTAACCAACAATAAATATTAATACCTGACGGTGTTTCAGATTTACTATAGAATTCATCAATACCTTTTTTTATATGATTGATAATTAATTTATTAGCACAGCACCAATTGCTGAAACCATTAACAAGAAAATTAACTTGTTCTAAGCTTATCTTTGTTCGCATAACACTCCACATTAGAGCAATTATAGAAAAATTCTGCCTTTTAATTATGCTCAGTCGTAAATAAGTAATAAAAAGATCAGTAGCCCTGAAGTTTGCCAAAATGAATGTCAAACTCTTTCGACCCAACACCGTCAACACCAACGTCACTTACTTTTCTGTTTTCAATAAAAGAAACTAAAGAAACATTCATTTAGTGTATTTCTAAGATTCTTGATTTTGTCATATGTCAGTATAACTTTACAATTTCTGTTTCAGCAGAATAACCGGGTCTAAAACTATGTTGACATGGTGTAATTATATCATACTCCTTAGGAAAGTGATCAATTTTATTGCCAATAAGTTTTTCAATGACTCTTGAAAACACTTAAGAAAGCAATGTGGTTTCTTACCAAAAATTTACTGTTTCTTTTAAAAACTGAAATAACTATTGAGGCTTTTAAAGCAGCTAGAAATTGAAAGCACAATGTTCCAAAAGAATTTTTTAAGTCTTATCAAAACGTCCAGTAGACGGCATAAAACTCCTGTCCGGAAGACAATTCGCTTCCGTTTCGTCATTTCAACAACATTTGAATAATAGTTGCTGAAAACATTGATATTATTCAGATCTGTAATTTGTTCATTATTGAGAGTAATATTTTTATTTTCATAGTACGGTCGTTAACTAAAATGCTGTTATGTATGTAATTCTCGCAAAATTAGCTATCACTTTAAAAAGTATTTGTGTAAAATTACAATGAAAATCATTCGCAACTCCATGACCAATTATAATATTGTAAAAATACATATGAATGTAGTCCTACAAGTACATCAATTAATGTTATTTGTTCAGCTGGAAAAGCAAGGTAAGCAAGGCATGATTGTAAATTTCAATTTTGAACAATAAAATTCACACTCGTGTAATGTAATATCACAGCACCGCTGTGTAAGTACACAATGCCTCGATGTAAATTTACGTACACTAACTGTGAATGTACATTTATTCCCTGTTAAGATACATACATTAGGTGTGGATCTACAACCGGATTACTAAATTGTACGTACAGCTCTTGTAATATTTTTTCATGTTTTATTATTAAGGAGCCTTTTCCTCTGTCATTTTTTACGTAAAATTAAGTTAACACCTATGCATTCGTTAAAAAGTAATATATATTGGGGGCAACGTAGATTTATACCGACTACTTATCTTTCAGTTTTTGCATGTATTTTCGAGACACTATAGAATTTTGTACATATATCACTTTTTAAAAATGCTTTTCATTTATATATTGCCTTATAATTTGTTGAAGATATGCTTCATTGATTGAAACGCTGTGTAGGTTGTGGAATTTGCGAATCCTGTGCTGCTCCACTACTGTAATCAAAAAATAAAAAAAATTGCTGTTTAAGCTAGGAAAGATAATAGATATTACAAGATGTATATTAAAAGCAAAAGAAATTCGAAAGTAAAACAAAAAAGGAAGCAATAAACTTAACAAAAAAATTAATTTGTAATCAACGTTTCACCTAAATGGAATGGGTCTAGAACAGAGGCTTTCCGATTGACAATTCACACTCAAGCGTCAGCTGATTATGGTAGGATTGAATATTAATAGGATCTTGGATTTAAACCTATACTTTGGCAAGACTTATAACAATTGTAGTGGGCAATAATATAATTATTACACAATTCGTACGTATAAAAATCAAATAAACATGTTATAAACTTTTAATGAAAATACTTATCAAGAGTACTTATTAAGAAATCTTATTAAGTATTGTAATCTCACAGTATTTTGAATTTGAAATCACATGGACTAATAGCGAATTTACATTACAAGTGATGAAAACACACTAAATGTGGTAAAAGTTCTATGAGATGAAGCAATTTTAGATTACTTTTAAAACTAAAATACATGCTAACTGTGATTTTACAGATAAATTGCAATTTCACACTAAACTTCAAGCGATCTTACATTACATGGATTATTACATTTTAATTATTGGAAAAATTATAGTTATAATAAATGTATTTTTCAGACAGGAGAGTGTGATGGATGCTAAACAGTCGGACGTCCACAACTTTCTGAGGACAAACAAATTGATATAATAGCATAGTGGTCATAGTGGTGGTAGACGGTACACACACCATTTCTCAAGCTGCGACATTTTGTGGTGTCAGCAGTAAATCTGTGACAAGGTTTCTGACGAAGCATAAATTTCACACATACAAGATACAAATGTTGCACAGCTTAACGAACATAATCCTAACCGCATAAATGAATTTAGAGCACAGGACAGAACGAGAAGCTTGAAATCCAAATTGTATGAGAAACGTTTGTTTTAGTTATGCGTCTACCTCTTTCGGGGACAACATGAGCTACTGGCACGATTCAAATCCTAATATTTTTTTGTTAAACACACTTAATACCCGCAGAAACTGAACATGTGGGCAGGTATTTTGGGCAACTACATAGTAGGGCCTCTGTTCTTAGATGAAAAGATGACAGGTCAATTGTATCTTGACATGCTCGAAAATATAATCCAGCCTTTAAATGTAGAAAGAGCTAAAAATAATTTGGATGACTTTGGCGAAATGGAGATAATTTTTCACCCAGACGGTGGCCCTCCACATCATAATGGACCAGTGAGGAGACAGGGTTAAACAGGGAATATCCTGAAAGATTGATTGGACGTCGTGGCCTGACGGAGTGTCCTGCCTTCTTGTGGGGTTATATCAAATGGGGTTATTTCAAATCTCAAGTTAGTAAAACATGGCCAAAAGATATTTTAGACTTAAGACAAAGAATATAATTGATGTATGCAGATCCTCCAGATACTCTTCACAATGTCAGTGAAGAGTTTTGCAATCGGTTGTTCTATTGCCAAGAGGTTGAAGGTGTTCATTTTGATCATTTAATTTACAATCATAGTGATGTGTTTTTTTTTCAATACCAGTAGTTTTTTTTATTCACTTTGCTAAAGAGTTTAATTTAATTGTTCATTTTTTTATTGAAAACATTATTTCTTCTGTTTCTTCTATTATTTCCAATTCACTTCAAGCACCGTTCAAATGATGTAATTATCCTACCCGTAAAATTCTTTTTTCTCTTTAACAAGTAACAGAAATTTAAAAAAAAAAAAAACGCTGAATAGATCTCCCAAATACCGTTCAAATGAGGGGCATACGACCTCTTTTGCCATTTAAAATTTCTTAAAAGATAATGGGGGGGGAGGGGCTTAGACACACTGTATATGTGTATATTCTTATATGTGTGTCTTCCATACATAACATGTTTTAAACATGTTTTTCTGACGGTCTATCTACGTATATGGCAATAATTATTTTGTAACTTCTATATCTTTCATTTCCACTAATAGTTCAATCTCAGTGTATAACATAACATCGGAAATATGTAGATATGTATGTACATACAAGTATGTGAAGCATGTATATTTCCAAGCGTGTATCAGGGCACACTTAAGTGCCTGAAATAATTTCGTCACTGGGGGACGGGTTTCTCTTCGAACTGATACATGCTGATATAGTAGAAACTTTAAAATGAGATGCGCAATTACGCTGAACTAATTTCAAAGTGTAGTCGACTCCAAGACCCGCGAATAGTTATAAAGTATAATAAATTGAATACATTATTTCATTACGTTCACGGGCATAGCACATAGTTTACCTGCCAGAAACTATGTAGTGATAAGAATGGTAGGTACTCGCGCAAGTATGGTAATAATACACCTATGTCTAACAATTTCCCAACTCTGTCAATTTTGCATTCAGGGTTTTAATTTAAATTATATGCTTTCAGACGTTTCTAATCAAAATAGTCGATTGTTCGCGTGTGCAAAGTACGAGAGTGGTTTGAGATGTATGTAAACAAGAAAATGGGCGTGCTTAAAACCATACAGCAGAAGTGTAAACTTCATCAAGGCGAGGTTAATAATACGAAATACAACTTTTTTTTTCGTTCTATATTACATTTAAATAATCGTCCGCGAAGTTACCAATTCGCGAACGCAACACAGTTCGCGAAATACAATTTCGCGGCCGTTGCTATGGCAGCGGCCGTTCAAGTAAATACACATTTTGACACATGTTTAATCACACATTCTACGACTTATTTTGACAACTATCAAGTATTTGTAGTTTATTATATTCGTCTCATTTCCATGGTAATGCATGTAAAGCAAGTAAACCACTTTAATTTAGCACCTTTAGAACTAAATTAAATTAAATTGTGTCTCAATTTAAATTAAATCGATTGAAAAATTTAACGGTTGCCCAAAAAATTGTGTGTATATCTTGTCCGCGAAAAACTTTAACGTACTCGAGATTGTCTTGCCTCGGCCGCAAGCATTATTAAGGAGATTTTCGGACGCATGTATAGATATATATAAATGGAATATGAATACTGGCTGTCGACTCCCGCCCTTGGTCTAATGGTTAAGTGCTGGCCTCTCACCCAGGCGGCTCCGGTTCACATCTGCTCTCGGACATGAATTTATTTATTCATTTAAATTTCAATTTAATTGAAATTAAATACCTCTATATGATATATTTATTTATCTTGTTCCCTTAGCCGACTTTACCCGAAGAGCGTTACATATCCGAGCGTTGCAGGTCAGTCTTGTTCACTGCCTACAATCAGCGCAACGTGCCTAAAGAAGTTTACACTTCAAAAATCAAGCTGAACAACAACATAATTATCATTATCGTTATATAACAAAAATGTCTTCCCCACGAGCCAAATTTTTAAACTTACTTTCAAGACGTGGTGAGATGAAGCCAACTCACGAGAGTTCCTGCAGTTTCCTGCAGTTTTACACGAACTCTGAAACGGTGACTTGTCTTAGTGAAATAATGCGCTTTCTTTACCCCAACCTTGACAATTTTGTTTCTAGCTTTGCTTTCACACGGTCCAAAAATACAACACAATTGTGTCTTAAGAATGTATTTTCGTTCTCCTACAAGTCTAACAGACTACAGCCTTGACAATCCCCAATGGTAGTCACAAATAACTATGTCGGTCAGTGAAACTGCCTTCTCCTTTAGGGCATTTTCACCAATATCATATAACGGCTTTCAGTGTTGCCTTGACGCATAATATTGGATAAAAGTAATAGTAGTAGTAAATCTTGTAATAGTTAGTTCTGTTTTATATTCTATGGTAAAATATTATAAAATTTGCAAAATAAATATAAAATGCTTTTTCGAAAGCTTAAAGGCGTTTCTCCTCGTGCAACACAGTCATTATCTAATTCTTTCGTCAAAGGTAAACCATATACCGATCTTATAAATTTCTTTTGAAGAAAAGAAACTATAAAATGTATTAGATTATTTCCAAACGTATTTTTTTTTTTGGAAAGCCATTGAGGAAGATAAAAAGTGAACTGGACATTTTTGACTCTGACTATTGTGCTACTGTATACGACCCGTCTTTGAATGTCTTAGATAGGCACACACATAATGTCTGTTTTAGACTACGCTTTGAAGTAGGTACTCCAAAATAAGTAATTCATTAAAGAAATCCTGACTGACAAAACATGTGATATAGACGAACCTTCCACTCATTACATTTATTTCACAAGATTTTCAACTTTGATAAACAACCTGTTTATCTCTGTCGAGTTATATATATTGATGTAATTTAAACTTGCATTTATTATCATCTCCTATCACTATAAAATTTCTAACATCATTTCGGTATCAGATTTTTAACTTATATAATCTTTTGTCGGATCAGTTGAAACTATTACCTCTATTAAGCTTTCAAACGAAACTAAGGACACATTTGTACCTAGAGCAGGTTACTATATACTCGATGTATGTTTTGTAATTAAACAGTATAATTGTGAGTCTGTCGTGGATTTTGACCTTATCATGGATTTCATATAATGAATGCTTTTCTTTTTTTTTCATTTGCTTTTCGTGTTTGTTCATGTGCCTATTCTTATGTGTGGTTGTAGTTTGCAAGACTTCCATATTCTGCTGTTGCACTTTGATCAAAGTTATTAATATTTAATTTCTCTTTTATTATGTACTTACAATATCTAATAATATATAAAATGATGTAATTAATTGATTGATGATGGAGATATTTGTTGAAACTCCATTCAACAATAAAGGAAACTAATTGACCGTTCAAATATTTTTATTGTGCAGTACAATTTTGTTTCGCCATACAACGGCTTCATCAAGTGAAGACTGAGACATTCAAGATTAAATATACATATCTATTTACAGAATGACAAAGTGGTTACAATTTCAATGAGAGAGGTAGGGATTGATTTACATTAATCCGGTCGTTTAAAATTAAATCTAGCCTAATGTATTTATTAATGTAAATCAATCCCCACTTCTCTTACTGAAATTATAACCAGGTATTTGTAATCACAAGCCTCACTTTTCACATGACGAAGCCGTTGCATGGCGGAAAAATATTATAGTGTACAATAAAAATATTTGAAACTGTCAATTAGCTTTCTTTCTCGAATTATATAATTGCTTAATTGTAGTACTTTCTCTATTATCTTAATGAATAAATTATTTATTATAATTATTATTATATTACATATCCCTTTTTACTGTCTTAACACTTAAAAACTACAATTTAATCATTATTGAGTGAATCAATCCTACTTACAATATAATTGCTACATATATTTAATTTTTGATTTTTGTTAATATACTATATGTACATACTTGGTACAGAATTCTAGGTACTAACGGCAAAATGTACCTATGTGCAATTGACCTAGAAAAAGCATTCGATACACTTCTGAGGCATAGGATATGGTCATCGCTGGAAAAGAGAGGGATTAAAAAAGAACTACCAATGGCAGTCAAAAGTATATACACCAACACGAGCAACATAATAAGAACTGAATGCGGATATTCAAGAAGCTTTATCACACTTACAGGAGTGAGACAGGGCGGAGTTCTGAGTCCCCTTCTCTTTATAACTGTTATGGACGATATTACAAGAAGTTCCAATAGCCTAACAAAGGGTATTTATGTAGGATCCAGAAATCTTCAACCTATAATAGCCAAGGAATTCTTGTATGCCGACGACTTGATAATTGCAGCTCCTAATATATAAAAATGTCCTGAAAAGGAATGTAGATACATGCCACGAAACTTTAAACAACTTTGGAATGAATATTAATAAAGGAAAATGACTACCAGCACAATTAACACGTTTCCGCATTGTTACATTCTTTAACAAAATGAGTATACCCTGCACATTTATAACATCTAACTATTTGTAGGTGTTCATACACCTTACATTTTTTCCATTCTACATTTATTTGTGCCCTGTCTATGATGCTGGAATACATCTCCGGTTGAACAAAGAATATAATATTTCCATAGTTCTTCTTTTTCTTGTCTATGTATTTTTTTTTCTATTTTAATTTTAGCTGAGACGTCCTTGTCTACATATGTTAAGTCATTTTGCCTTATCGCAGTTAATAGCGATACCACAGTTTTTATTGTTTCAATCCAACTTTATCCACTTTATTTTTAATATCCTTTTTTGTTTTGTGTGATTTTTGATCATCCTTTTCAGGTTTAACGATTACCACATTTTTCTTTTTCAATAGATATAATGTCTTCTTTTCTGCCTTATTTTCGGGGTCCGAAAAAAACTCTAAAATCAATACCATATTGTTCTGAGGTTGTTTGGAGACAATCAATAAGCTTTTGATCCATTTCCTTCATTGTTTGACACACTTTCATTTGACAACAAATATCGCATAGGTACATAATTATTTCTGTGTCACTCAACTTCTTAACTGTTTCGTCACTGACTGCAGCGCATTTACCATGTCTCTCTTCCTCATATTCGAAACACTTTATCCTTCTTTCTGTTCTCCCAAATTCCACTCGGCAAACATAGCACTTATTGTATGACATATTTTTGTTGTTTTATATATGTTGACGCACTTGACAAATTATTAATCATCCATTTGATTCATCGATACATTTCACTAATAGTTTTCATCATCACAATTTCATGTATGTCTCAATAATAAATCACAATATTTTTCTTTTCGACACTGCACTATATGCAAAGCCGATAAAAGTACGTTCTCACTCTTTGAATATTAAACTACTACTACTTATAAAACATTACTCCTACAGTTCTTGTAGATCTCGCAAAGTAGACAATATTGTCTTCTTAGATAATTGTGACAGTAGTAAATTATAGATTTTTTTCTTGTTGTCGTAACCCCTGTATCTATCTCCCTTTAAAATGATAGATGATAATCTCAATCTTACCTCATATTTGGATTCAGTATAATCATGTTCGTATCTAGAGGGGAATAATGAAGCAGTTAGTGCCTCAGTGCGCTTGCTCAAAGTATTAAATCGCACATTTATGTCATTTTGCTAAAGAAAACCCCCAAAATTTTAAAACTCCTTCATGAACTATTTTCACAGCTACAGCTTTGTGTGTATTGCCGGTGAGTTTAGCACCGATAAATAAAATGTACTTTAAAATTCGAAAAAATTATATTATTATATACCTAATATATATTTCATAAGTAAAGGGTCTTGAAAATTATTATACAATAGATTGTACACATTTCAAAACAACATTATTAAAATAGTGTAACTACATATATACACGAAACTAAACGTTAATTATTCAGTATTTAAAAGTTGAATTATTCACTACAGTACCTTAAATTGAAACATTAATACTTAATTAGTACTTTAGAACATATCTAGAAAGTCTTATTCATCACGTTTCTTGAACACAAACCGATTATCTTAATTAACGAAGACAAATAAATGAAATATGTACTACTTGCTTATAAATAAAATATCATTCAAACTACAAACATAGAAATGATTCACTACGTTCCTTTTTAGTTTCTAGATTGAAATCGTGTCTTTGTCAGTACTTCTACTATCGACGTTCCGGCTACTATCTTAGGAGTCATCTTCAGGGTTGCTAATTTTACTGCGATTACCTGAAATACACTGTTTTAGATAGTCGCACTTAGCGGTCCTTAGGCCAATGAACCAAACATCGGAAACAGAAGCAGGGAAAGCGACTCAGCTTTAGCCCAGAATCCAAATAGCAATCACCACCAACTGTGAAATTTAAATAATACTAAGCTGCTAATTAATATTCTACTCGAAACTAAGATAATTATTAATTTGTTATCAATTAATACATGGCAAATTCCTAACTTATTCATATATTGTATAAGTATAAATTTAGATGCTGATTCATATTAATGTAGAATGTTTATTGCGTAAACGTATATTCAGTACGTCTGACATTAACTGATCGCCAAGTGGTTGTATTCGCCCTATCGTGCGCCGGGCATAAGGTTTCATCCTTTTTACCATTCATATTCACCACGTGTACCGTTTTACGTTGCTCCAATTTAGATAAACAATTTCACCCAGCTATTTTATTATAGTTAAACAGGTACATTATTTGACATTTCTATATTTACATTATTTACAGTATCGCATGAAAATATTTGCACACAGATACTTATTTCTGTTAATGTTTATCCCATTTTATACTTTTTAAAATAAACTAAACTTAAAATAATTCTAATTAAAATGCGCAAAACACGTCAATTTAAATAGTCGAAATAAATCTGAACCAGGAAAAGGGTTTTTTAAAATCAGAGTATTGATATAATAGGTATTCTATGGAAACGATAGTAACATGGACAATATTATTAATTATTTCAAAAACTTGATGTGTCAAGTATTATAATGAAATCCTGTCCACTCATTCATTTCCTACGAAACAAGTACATCGTCGATTATTATGTGACATCACTCATCTCGGGTGTCAATAAACAGAAGTGAAAGGCAATCGTTCCGCCCAATGATACGCGGCTAACGGCCCGTTGTGATCGGTGAATCACCGCCTCGACGCGTGTTCTGTTGTTTGTGCCATATCAAGCCGGTCCCTAGCCACCACCCCTCGGCTTAATTATCACAAGTGATGGAATTGAACCATCAATCGTTCTCGTAGACAGATAGTATTGTACCGTTGGGATGTTGAAAATTCAAACGCATAAATCTCGTTTCTTCTGTTAAAAAATAGTAGATATGTGAGTTCAAGTGTTTGGCTTTGATATTTGAAAACTGGGTCATTATTCTCATCTCATATTTTATAAAAAATATTAAAACACGTAATCAAAAAAAAAAAAAAATTTAACAGTAGGTATATAATAAGGAAAGTGACAATTTCTAGTTTAGTTGCATTGTCATAGAGCAGACATGTCAAACCCGCGGCCCGGCAAGGTTGGTATCAAATATTTAAAAAAAAATTAGGTGTGGCCACCACACGACTTTCTTATACGTATAAGCGTTTCAAATTATAGAATTTTAAGAATTTTTTTACAAAAATTATTCAAAATCCTATTCTAAGTACTTCTATTCTCTTAATAAATCTCTATAGAATGCATACGTTGCAAGATATTATCAAAAAAGTGCTCCTCGCTAAGAGTAAAAGTGCTACTTCCGGTCCGAATTTTAAAATTTCATATATACAAAAAATATTGCAAATCTAGTTCTAAATACTTTTGTACTCTTGATAAATATATATAGAATGCATAACTTACGACATATTTGCAAAAAATCGCTATTCGATAAGAGTAAAAGTGGCACTTCCGGTCTGAATTTTGAAATTTTTTTTATACAAAAGATATTGAAAATTATGTTTTAAATACTTTTATACCCGCAACGTACTTGTCTAAAAAGCATGATTTGCGAGGTATTCGCAAAAAACTGATTTTCGATAAGAGTAAAAGACCTACTTCCGGTAGGAATTTCGAAAAACTTTTTAAATAAAATTATTCTCAATTTTAATTTTAAGTAAAGTATATATGAATTCTTTATAAATTTGTTTAAATTTAGTAGTTGACGAAATATTGGCAAAATTCGATTTTTTCGCTGAAGTAAACTGCTACTTCCGGTCTACCGATTTTACTGAAAAACTAATCAGATCTCAAGAGGGAGATTATACACGTAAATACAAAATTTGGAGTTGATACCTACAGCGGTTTGACTGCTATCGTGGTCACACACACACACACAGACACACAGACACACAGACACACACACAGACATTTTTTAAAAACCACTTTTTCGGTATCAGGGGACTTCAAAACGTGGACATCTGCAAAAATCTCGAGGTCGAAAATTTTCATCATCACAATACTTTCTTATACTACGTATAAGAAAGTAAAATTATTTCCATACTAGGTAAAAATAATTGTTTTTCATTTAATCTACAAATGATTTTTCCCAAGACATATTTTGTCATAAAGTGATAAATTTATATGAAATTTATCACTTTATGACACTTATAACAAAATATGATGTCTTGGGAATATATTGATATTATAAAAATTATAAATACTATTTTTGAATATCGTGGGTAAAAGCGACAATAGCGAACCTCTTGGGTGGGCCATGAACTATGGTCGTCGAACTTTGTCGAATGTGCACGAAAACTGCCGATATCTAAGTCGAGGCGCGCGCCAAAGTGGTGTGGCGATGGCGTGGAAGTGGCGTGGTGACAACGTGACGTGGCAATTTTTACTTTCTTATACGTAGTATAAGTTGTAGTATAAGGAAGTATTGTGATGATGATGAAAATGTTCGACCTCGAGATTTTTGCAGATGTCCACGTTTTGAGGTCCCCTGATACCAAAAAAATGGTTTTTAAAAATGTCTGTGTGTCTCTTTCTCTCTCTGTGTGTGTGTGTGACCACGATAGCGGTCAAACCGCTGTAGATATCAATTCCAAATTTTGTATTTACGAATATAATCTCCCTCTTGAGAACTGATTAGATTTTGAGCAAAATCGGCAGACCGGAAGTAGTAGTTTACTTCAGTGAAAAAATCGAATTTTGCAAATATTTCGTCAATTACTAAGTTTAAACAAATTTATAAAGAATTCAAATGTACTCAAAATTAAATTTTAGAAAAATTGTTTTAATAAAGTTTTTCGAAATTCCTACCGGAAGTAGGTCTTTTACTCTTATCGAAAATCAGTTTTTTGCGAATATCTCGCAAGTCATGCTTTCTAGGCAGGTACATTATGAGTATAAAAGTATTTAGAACATACTTTTAAATATCTTTTGTATAAAAAAAATGTCAAAATTTAGACCGGAAGTACCACTTTTACTCTTATCGAATAGCGATTTTTTGCAAATATGTCCTAAATTATGCATTCTATATATATTTATGAAGAGTACAAAAGTATTTAGAGTTGGATTTGGAATATTTTTTGTATAAATGAAATTTCAAAATTCGGACCGGAAGTAACACTTTCATACGTATAAGAAAGTCGTGTGGTGGCCACACCTCATTTTTAAACGAGTGAAATCAGATGCGACAGCGCGCATCGATATGACGCTGTGGCAACTGATTTCACTAGTTAAAAATTTGCCACATGCCACGTTGTCACCACGCCACGTACGTACCATTTCGGTGCGCGCCTCGACTAACATAACCCACTGCAGCTTACTGTGCAGCCGTGCTGTGCAGTTTAGTTGCAACGAATACAGCGTTCTAAAAGTGTGCACGCAACAATTTTCAAGACATCAGAAAGTGTAGTATTTTCTTTATACATAATTAAATGAATTTTTAAATTAATGTCAAAGCCCTCTACCAGTATGAGTAAGAAACGATTAATTGAAGATGAACATCGCAATTTTCATGAAAAATGGGAATTACAATATTTTTGTATTGCGTAGAAACTCTATTGCAGTTTGCAAAGAATACAATATTAAAAGACACTACGATACAAATCATAACTCTACGGCAAATATATTGCGAAACTTCGTGAAGATAAATTGTTAGAATTAAAGTTGACACTTAAAAAAGAAGTATATTTGTTAAACCTATTGAAGATAACACAGCTGCTGTAAAAACTAGTTATTTGTTATCACATTTAATTGCAAGAAAGTCGAAATCATTCAATGAAGGGGAATTTATTCACGAATGCATTATTAAAACAGCAGAAATTTTGTGTCCAGAAGAAGTAAAAAAAATTAAAAAACATTAGCTTAACTCAAAACACCGTTGCAAGCAGAATTGATGATATAGCCGGGAATTTAAGGAAACGGCTGAAGTCAATAATACCGACATTTGAGACCTATTCCATTGCAATTGACGAAAGTACGGAGACGCAGGATACCGCTCAGCTGGCTGTTTTATTGGCGGATGTGATGTGAACTTAAAAGTAAGTGAAGAGCTTCTGGAAATTATTCCAATGCGCGATACAACTACTGGAGCTGATATTTTTCATGGCACTTATGGAAGTTTTGATTAAATATAATTTATCGTTCAAACAATTAGTTTGTCTTGCAACTGATGGTACTTCTGCAATGACAGGCGTTCTTAAAGGAGTTGTTTCAAAATTAAGAGAAAAATGCAAAGAACAAGGTAAAGCTTATATTCAACATTTTCAATGTATCATTCATCAGCAAACATTGTGCTCCAAAGTTTTGAATATCGATCATGTACTAAAAAATGTCACTAAAATTGTAAATTATATTTGCGCACGTGGCCTTAAATCATAGGCAATTTATAAAATTGCCTATGATTTAAGGCCACGTGCGCAAATATAATTTACAATTTTAGTGACATTTTTTAGTACATGATCGATATTCAGAGAAGATATCAATCTACCTTATTATACAGAAATTGGATGGCTTTCCAGTCATAAAGTTTGAAAACGATTCTTTGAATTGCTGGACGAAATTATCATTTTTTTAAAATCGAAAAATTATGAATGTGATATTAAAAGATGATGAATGGCTTTTTCAGTTGACATTACAAATCAACTTAGTCAACTTAATATTAAACTACAAGGTAAACAGCAAGTAGTTACTATGTTATTTGACAATATTCAGGTTTTTAATCATAAATTAATACTTTAGCAAAAACAAATTCAAAAAGAAAATTTATCCCATTTTGAATGTTGCCAGTCATTATTACTGTAACGTTTTCGGGTTCCAATAAACAACTCGTGCAATTTATTTATTTAAAACAGTCTATATATTAATACACGTAAAATTATATAACAATATAAAAACATAAAACTAATGTATCACACTTAAAACTACCATTAATAAATTAAAATTAACACTTGTATTTATTTCTATTACTAATATCTCTGTTCGTATATTTATGTAACACTTCTATTTATATAACACGGCACTATTTATTTCTTTGGCTACCACTTCAAAGAACTTATATTTATTTCTTATATATTTATTTCTACGCGCGTCGGCCACTTAAGGAAGCTCTTATTCCCGAATTAGTCCGCAATTATTCATCCCGCAATGAATGAATCCATCGGTGACCCAGTCGCCTTATATACACATGCGAAGATTACTAGAACATACGAGCACAGTCCCGCTTTTTCTCCACATGTACGAGAAACGTTCTAGTCCCTTTCGCTATGCACGCCGTACGGCGTGGAGATGACTCATGGCTATTTACATTTCGTTTTTATACGTCGCGCCGAGATGATTTACAACCTTTTTTTTATTGTCGCTCGAATGTCTGCTGGTTTCGTTACATTGCCCCCTTCTTAAAACTGCGTTTCGTCCCGAAACACGCTATTCCATGTTCTCGTTGCTGGCGGATGACGAAATCCACACCGGGACCCACGGATACACCCAGCCGTCTTGTGGAAATGGCAATCCACCGTCCCAGGCTGCACAACGGGCTGATTGGGCCGACAGCCGCACACGACCATTTACATACCAGTATACCGAAACACTACATCCAGCATGTTTCTTACTGTTCTCCATTCCAAACGGTCTAATCCGCAGCCCAGTTTCGGAATTGCCAGCCCCCTTACATTTTGCTCGAGTGCTCGTCCTCGTGAATCGTCAAGGGATTCCCATAAGTTAGCTCTCTAGGGTTTCCGGTAATTTGTCACACATCCGCCACTTCACCGCTGTCACGTCCATGGTATGGGCCAATTGGTTGAAACGCACCACCCCTGGCTCACTATGGGGTGTTAGTCTTATGCGACAAACCACGTCATCTATTCGCTCTAGCATTTCGCATGGTCCCTCCCAGTATTGTTGGAGCTTTGGGGACAGGCCTCGGCGACGCTGAGGACCATATACAACCAAACAAGGTCTCCTTCTCGGTAACCACCTGTCTCGGCTTGCACGTGGTAACGATTCTTCGTCCTGTCGCTGGCATCCTGAGTGTGATGGCGTACTCGCTTGTGGTCATCCTCCAACCTTCGCCTGGGTCCAGTGACGCAATCTTCTCCATTTGGGTTCTCCACAACACGTTTGAGTAGGCCATCCTCCACCTTCAGAGAGTCCCATTGAGCCCAGCAGGACTCCAGTCCCTGCGAACGAGGAGCTACTTCTTGACAAGCCGGTCCGCGACCAGTACCTTTCCAAACCATCAATGAACCAAGGTCTTCATCAGCTTCTTGACCGATCCGCAAATTGTCAGGATGCCACTGATCGTCAACCACGGTAATTTTGAATGTGTTGGCCGATTTTTCTTCTAGTCGGTTACCATGTCTTCTGGACGTTGTCTGCTTGCAACAGCATCAGCGTTTTGGTGTTGCACTGATGCAATTTGCGCTATTGGTTTTTGAGGCGCCACGATACTGGGTCGACGATTGCCTCTTCTCATCGACCCGTTTCATTTTCGCTGCTCCGCTATGGTTTTCTTGGGCTTCTTCCCGCATTTACTATGCGCATGGCCCATTTTCATCTCCATTTCCATTTCCAATTCCAGCATCGGAGCGTTCTTCTCTTAGGTTGCACCTGATTCACCAAACGTCGGACTACCTGTCCCAGATGTGCATGCCCATACTTCCTCTCAAGATGCTTGATTGATTTAAGGTAGTCTTGACACTCTTCCGGACGTAAGGTCTGCAGAACATCACTGGCCTGTCCTCTTAATGACACAATCAGACCAGTAGCTTTCTTCGAGGACGTCCACCCATTTGCTCCTGCAGCGGCGTCGAATTGTTTCCGGTACGTCATCCATGGCGTCTTTCCAATCGAAGGTGGGAGGTTTTACCTTTGCCTTTGCTGTTCGGGAAATGTCCAGGCTTCCGCTTGAGATGTCATGGGGACCGCAGTCGTTCATCGCTGGCAACTGAAGCTGAACCCCAAACTTGTCCCCCATTTCGAACACGCGCTCCTCAACTTTCTGTTCCACGGCTTCGATGGCCCCAGAAAATTCCTGTCTCCCATTCGATGAATTCTTTCGAATGTCTTCTTCAAGTTGTTTTGAATTACTTGCAATTTCATTTCTTAAAGCTTTTGAATTATTAGCAATTTCATCTTTCAAAGCTTTTAGGGTCTCGAGCAATTGTTTTGAAGAATTTTCAATTTCTTTCGCTATTACGCTTAGATCAGGCTGTACTTGAAACAAATATTTCTCGGGATCCTCACCTTCATTTATTAAAAGGTCACGAAGCCGATCCTGGAGAATTGTTTTTTTTCCAGACGTATCTGCGTCCCTTTCTTCCAATTCTGCCCTTAACTTAACGTTTGGTAGCCATTTATTTATTTATTTATTTGCACTTATATTGTTTATCCCACACTGACACCAATTGTAACGTTTTCGGGTTCCAGTAAACAACTCGTGCAATTTATTTATTTAAAACAGTCTGTATATTGATACACGTAAAATTATGTATATAACAATATAAAAACATAAAACTAATGTATCACACTTAAAACTACCATTAATAAATTAAAATTAACACTTGTATTTATTTCTATTACTAATATCTCTGTCCGTATATTTATGTAACACTTCTATTTATATAACACGGCACTATTTATTTATTTCTTTGGCTATCACTTCAAAGAACTTATATTTATTTCTTATATATTTATTTCTACGCGCGTCGGCTACTTCTTAAGGAAGCTCTTATTCCCGAATTAGTCCGCAATTATTCATCCCGCAATGATTGAATCCATCGGTGACCCAGTCGCCTTATATACACATGCAAAGATTACTAGAACATACGAGCACAGTCCCGCTTTTTCTCCACATGTACGAGAAACATTCTAGTCCCTTTCGCTATACACGCCGTACGGCGTGGAGATGACTCATGGCTATTTACATTTCGTTTTTATACGTTGCGCCGAGATGATTTACAACCTTTTTTTTATTGTCGCTCGAATGTCTGCTGGGTTCGTTACATTACAAAAATCACCAGAATTGAATTTTTCAGAATATGCCAAACAAATTAAATTATTAGAAAATTAATTCGAAAAAAATTTTTGGATTTCAAGAAATGCGAAAATCAGTTACACCTATTTACTTCTCCTCTATCAATAGATGTTGAAACTGTTGATGATAATTATTTATCACTGGAATTAATCGAAATTCAGTGTGATTCCATATTGAAACAAAAATATATAGAATTTGGAATACCAAATTTCTATAATTATTTATCAGTGGACCGATATCCCAATGTGTTATGTGTAATTAGGCGTATTTTAGCTATGTTTGGTAGCACATATTTGTGCGAATAAGTAACTATTTTCAACTTTGAAAAATAATAAATTGGCGAAAAGATCGAGATTAACAAACCCGCACGTGCAATCCATTTTAAAAATAGCTACAGCTCAACAAATTAAACGAAATTTTGAAGATTTGGTTCATGATAAACATTGCCAAGTTTCTTCAAAAAATGATATGATATATTTACGCAGTTTTATGTAACTAATGTTAGTTTGAAAAGACAGTCTTTTCAATACTTATACATTATTTTGTATGTAATTACCATGTTAATAAAATATCTGTTTGGTTTCAATTGTACTTTTCTTTGGTAATGCGGCCCGCGGCTTGTGCGTAATATTGATGTGGCCCTTGGTGGTAAACGAGTTTGACATGCCTGTCATAGAGCATAAAATTTCCTACATGACGGAACAAGATAATTACGAGCACTCACTACAAATACAATTTTCTTCGGTTGATTTATATAGTAATTTTTATTTATATGTACTTATTATTGCAATAATATACTTGATATAACAATCAAGGTGAACTTTGTTATTCCTGACACATAATAACTCAAGAATCTGATATATCGCGTAACATTACAGCCTTTGACTTTACAATAATCAGTCGATAAGTACTTCCGTACTTGTTCAAGATAGAAAAGGAGAACTATAGCATTGTAAAATTCCAGTGGCTATTATTTCAATCTGTCACGTAGAATGTTCTGCCTTGTCCATAAATTGAATCGATAATAATACATTATGAAAAGAAATGTAAGATGTTCTTTGCTATGAGTAGGCACATTTCAATACAAACCTCTCAGTAGTTGCATGACATCCCAGAGGAGCCGGTTCTATTTCAAATGTAGGTTTGTCAAAATTACATATTTTATATTCACGACACAAGGCTACTGCTACACAGAGTTCTAGAGATGCAAAACACTATTTCGTTACAAATACAGGGTGGGGCATAGGAACCAAGTGATTTTAAAAAAAGATAAAATCGTTAGTTTTTGCTCTAAAAAATTTTTGGTAGAACAGCATATGTAAGAACTAAGCATTTTAAAATATTCACAGACGGAAAACTACATATGATATGTGGCATCATTGAAGTCGTTCACGAAAGTTGGCCATCACTCTTTACAGCAGGCCAATGCAACGGTTTTTATGTAATTCTCGAGGATTTGGTCAGCCCAATACCGACAATTTTGGCGATTGACGGTCCCATTAAGGTGGATATGGGGTTCATCACTCATTACTATACACCGGACGTCCCAGGTTTAAATTACGACGGTGCAAACAAATAATGTAAACAACACGCAGTTACTGATTAGTATATGGTCAACGTTATTACAACGGAAAAATGTCCGCCTCATAGACGATCTACTTTTGTTCATTATGTGTAGTTTATTAGACCACAAAACATACAATTTAATTATCAAAAATTAAAATTGAACGTTACTACTCAGTGGGATAATAAACGTCAAAATAAAAGATTGGTATATACGTTGCACAATACTCCTAACTAAATGTATTTGTAATACGTTTATGGCAGACACCGAAATAGTTAATTACGAACCAAGTGTGGAAGACTGTTTTCCCGCATGAGCGCACATTGTAAGCACGAGCGACCGCAGGAAGCGAGTGCTTTTAATTGCGCGAATGCGTGGAAGATGTCTTCACGCAATTGGTTTGTACAATATTTTTTGTACGAACATTAAATTAAAGAAATATTATTTATTAATGTCATTAGTATCATACCTAACCTAAAATAGATTACCTAATTAATTTAAGCATTTCGTGTACGTAATTATTACTCACCTTTCCCTAAAATTAAGTTATTATATTCTTACACATGGCAAACATGAGGTATTTATTCTTATATTTATAAATTTATAGTACATTTATTGCGTTTTTTGGTTTAAATACAAACAATTCCGAACTGCCAATATGAATGGCGATGTAGTTCAAATAGATGACGTTTGAATCTTGCTTAAGATGTCGCTTAAAATATCGTCAAATAGATGGCGCCACAATTTTTTTGGAAGAATTTTTAATTATTACTCCTATTTCCCCAACTTTTAGTGAAGAATAGTGGAGGGAAGTAGTATTTTATAGACTAAATTTTATTACTACCAAGTGAGATTTTTTTTTAAATGTCCCAAAGTGCCAGTGTTTTTTTCAATTTTTACAGTCGCCTCAACCGGGAAAACGTATTTCCCAGTCGAGCTACACATGCTCCAAATCTCACTTTACAGGCGGTGAGTACAAAATATACATTTTCAAACGTCTAAAAATAATTTATTGTAAATGTGTTTTACACGAATACCAACTGTACATATTCCACCAGTCTATAATCTATAACCTAGTAGAAATTAAAAAATTTTCCATAAAATATTAATTTTAAAACTAATTGTAAATTTTCTTTTCGTTTGTTTAACTGTCTCTGCTTGGATAACTTCAGCCAGTCTTTCACCGCTTGAGCCATAAATTTGTCGTTTACCTCATACCTTGGGACAGGGTCACCATCAAATGATACTTTTATAGCATCTGAAATATATAATTTTTCTTTAGTTATACATTTATTATCAAAATGTAAAATCTGACTTACCATATATTGCCTTCATCATATTTGCCTTCTTAAAAGGATGTTTGTCTCTGCCGGCCCAATTAAATTTTATTGCAATATTGTCCGTCATCAAGAAACGCATCATTCCCATTGTAGAAACACGCACATTTTCCCCTCCTATGGCACTTAAAAAAAATCGTTATGAGGAACCTACATGCATTTGTAGAATCATTCATTATTTTTATGTAGCTATTTACCAAAGAAGTAGGTAACTTAAGTACATAGTTACGTATAATTGATTTGTTTCAATAAAGAAGGAGTTAATCGAACAAATAAAAAAATAAAGCATACTAACAATTATTTGCACTATGAAACGGTACGTCACTGTATAACACAATAAAAATACAATTCATTATTGTAACAAATACTATATAAGTAACGTTATAGAAGGAACCCTAACGTCTAATGTCGTCGAGTTCCTCCATAGTTGTTAGAAAAGCGCATGCGCACTAACTACTTGAATATATGTGTTTAAAAAAAGTATATTCTCTAGTTCATTTAGAAATACATCAAACGTTTATAATGTACGCATACCTAATTAGTTTTCTAAAAACGTATAATAATAACATTATCTTCGAAAGCATTACTACGTTTATGATACACTTTAGGTAGATTTTTTGCATATTACGGTATATCAATACATATACCAAAACCAAAAATATACGAAAAAACGTTTATTCTACTTTTGTGTGTTACTTGGGCTATTCATATGGTGAACTGCAACATCTGTTGTTTGCTCGAAAACGACAGCAAAAAAAACCGATCAAGATAGGAATTTAGGAGTAAAATCCTTTCTTCATCGGCGTAGGTAGAAGTGTGAGGGGTTTTTAAAATGTATTATGTTTACCTTATATTTCGTAAGATAAATAAAGTTATACCGGGTGGTGCAATAGTGTGTCGGCGGAGCTTAGTATGAAAACTAATAACACTGTAGCAATGAGACTTCACGTACGTTTGTAGTATGCGACTGTGCATTTTCTAATTTTATTTACAAACGTAAAGGCTGTTCCAAATTTTCGCAACCACCTTCAAGTTTTTTATTTTAAATACATTGCTATACTTTCTAGATATTATAATGATAGCCATTCAAATTATCTTTGCAATGATATAGTTAGTTTTGATTTTATTTATAATTTTGTTAAAATCTTGACAGTTGCAGCATCTAACATTTTAAGATGTAGTCTGAAAATGGGTAGAATGCCTCACGTAACTCTTGTGTTACTAATTTATAGACTAACACATTATTTGTTTTGAGGTTGAAGAAATTGAATAAATATACAGGGTGTTAAATATGTGGTGTCTAAGTTATCGATCTTTATTGGTTATTTTCTCGTTTTTTTTTAAATCTAACCTATAATATTTTTGGAAGTCAGCATATTCCTTGTAAAATTGCCTTTGAATTGGTACCAATAACATAGTACTTATTTCTAGTATTTTCAAAGTTATAACCCATTAATGGGATATACTCACGTTTATAACATGCAAAATGCGGGACATCTAATAGTTAGCTGTACAACATCACTTAGCATCGCTAAAACATACACAGAAACTAGACCCGTTGAACGCTGACAATTTTAACGAAGGACTCTGTGAAGCTTTAATGGCGGCTAATATCCTATTAAATAAACTTGACTATTCAATTCACCTGTCATTGTTCAAATATGAACCAATAAAATAGCAAATATTTACTTTCGTATCATAGCAACAGGAAATTTCAGCGATTATATCTTCCTAGAAGGTATTCAAGTGGATATTTTAAACAAGTGAAAGTTTTTATTAATGTAACTCATTTACTAACAATATTGAAGGTACAATTAGAAAAACTAACATTACTGCAGTGCTGCAGCAGACATTCTGGAACAGAGCTATCACTGGGAGTACCCGAGGGAGTACCTTTCTCTTGTAGCTTAATGCCGTCACTATTACTGACAGATGTCGAAGTTGTACATGACACATTTGTTGTTGTAAAATTTCTTCGCATTTTGGTGACTATTCAATTCACCTGTCATTGTTCAAATATGAACCAATAAAATAGCAAATATTTACTTTCGTATCATAGCAACAGGAAATTTCAGCGATTATATCTTCCTAGAAGGTATTCAAGTGGATATTTTAAACAAGTGAAAGTTTTTATTAATGTAACTCATTTACTAACAATATTGAAGGTACAATTAGAAAAACTAACATTACTGCAGTGCTGCAGCAGACATTCTGGAACAGAGCTATCACTGGGAGTACCCGAGGGAGTACCTTTCTCTTGTAGCTTAATACCGTCACTATTACTGACAGATGTCGAAGTTGTACATGACACATTTGTTGTTGTAAAATTTCTTCGCATTTTGGTGATAATCGACTCGTGGTGCTCATCATCAAGCTGCAAGTACGATTTTATGGAATTCAGATTTTGGTGTCCCGTTATTTTCATCAGTTGTTGCTCTCCGACTCCAGCTTTCGCCAGAGATGATACAGTTGAAGAGCGTACCGAATGATTTGATATCTTCCTTCTTTTAACATCTAATCCAGTTTTTTCAGCTAATAACTTCACCCATTTACTGATCTCACATATACCAACTGGACTGTTCTTATACCACACCGCATTCTCAACTTTATCCCAAAACGGATTCGGTGTCAAAAACATCCTTTCTGTTTTCACATTTTTTCCTCTCTTCGATTTCAGTAGATAATACAATCTAAATAACAGAAGAATATTAATTATACCGTCTTGAAATTAAATATAAATAGGTTACCTAACTGGACACATATCGGTATTGCTTTTATTCTCTATCAACCACTTGCTGCCTGTCAATGATTTAGTTCCCCCCTGCGCAGTTTTCGAAAATACTGGATTATACTCAATTCTACCAGTTCTTCTTCCCTTGTTATCGAGTTCCTCCTTGAAGTAATAGGTGAAACAGTTGCTCCCTTCTCCTCCCCGCCAAGCTAGTTCGTAAGATGCTATTAAGAAAAACTTTTTCTGTAAACCGTCTGGGGTACTCTCATCTAATATGCGTATCATATTTAAGTATTCTGGTTCTGTAAGTGCCGCCGCGTTGCTGGTTCTTTTTTCAGGACACGCTTGCAGTTTTCTTCTTGTAGCATCCCTGGCGTCACGTGCTGACTTAAATATTGCATCAGAAAACGGGTTTACGTTTATTTTCCACTTATTGAAGAACATTTCTTGAACCATTTTCGCCGTCACGTTTCACATGTGCTTGATGACGCCTTCTTTATAATCGGACTCATCTTTTTTCTTCATATTACATGCCCACGACTTTAAGATGACATTTAAGTCCACAGGAGAAGTAGATTGATCCAGTTTATAGCCTTTTGCTGTTAAAAATGTACTAAATTGTCTCCATACTGAATCTTTGGATTTCTTCGTGTTCCAAGGGATATTTTCGCAAATTTCAGCATCGATTTCGTCTTCAGATTTCGTGCCAAATCTTTTCTCAGTTCCCATTATTTAGAAACACCAGTTTTTATTCAACGAAACGAACTAAATAGGAACACGATTCCAAAAATTTTAATGACAAACATAAATGTTTTTTTTGTTGACATGGAAACGTAATCATGTGTAACTAAATTTTGAGTCATTTTAATATGAAAAATTGATTTGGTTCATTGAATAGTCTCTCGAATACGATTCGTAGTCAAAGTTGAGTCTACTATTTTTGTGGTGCTTTACACTCATGTCTTTCATAATTGCGAATACTACTCGTGCTCCGCACTCGTAGTATTTAAATGCAATCATGAAAGACATTCGTGTAACCACCACAAAAATAATCGACATAACTTTGACTACTCATGGTATTATAAGTGACAATCCCACTTTCTCGAAACATGTCTCCAAAAATATACTGGTCGAATGTTCCTGATGAATCGACCTTACGCAAATATTATGTTTCGAAGTGCTTCACGAAAACAGTAGAATGCACTAGAAGACACATCTTTCGAAACTGTCGATATATTAGGACGCTGTGTGGTAAATGTTGTAGCTGGTGTACTACAGCTAACTATTCCATCTAACAGTTGATGCGGAAACAGTTGCTAAAACCATGGACGATAATTTACACAAAATGCTTTATTCGGACGATAGGTACAGGGAAAAAATACTTTTATTTGTTAGTGACAGTGCCGCATATATGTTAAAAACAGGCCGACTATTAAAGGAAACATACCCTTATATGCTGCATATTACTTGTGTAGTACATGCTCTCTACAGAATCTGTGAATATATCAGAGACAGCTATCCGGAAGTTGATAGACTTGTATCCGCGTTTAAAAAAGTTTGCAGAGAAGCACCATCGAGAGTAGCTCTTTACAGGGAAAAACTTCCATCTTTGTCACTGCCTCCGTCACCAATAATAACTAGATGGAGTAAATGGTTGGAAGCTACTAGTTTTTATGTAGAGAATTTCGATAGTTTACAAAATTTCGTTACATGTTTAAATGACGATGCTCGAAGTATTACTGGGTGCAAGGAACTAACACATCAGAAATTTAAAAAATCATTTGTTATTCCTTCAGGAACACTTAGGAAATTTGCCTAAACTAATCGCATATTTTGAAAATCGAAATCGTAAATTAAAAGATGGATAACCACATTAGATGTGGCTATTAATAATTTCAAAAGTATTCTAAGTGACTTCGGATTTGGCCTTCGGCAAAAATTAGACGCAGTTTTTAATAGAAATCCACATTTAGTAACATTGCGGCAATTGTGTATGGGAACAATGACACAAAATCTAACTACAAGGATGTACTTCATTCAAAGAGAACAAATCTTACCGAAGAGAACCTTGAGAAAGTATTGCTAGCAACTACAAAATGAACAAATAATAAGGTATTTTGTATTTTATAGATCACCAACTGTAGTGTATCGTTTGTTGAGGGAATGGAAAGACAGTTGGCAACGAACAAGCGCATGAAGTTAGTGTGATTTTAGGATATTGATAGATGTCAATAAACAGATAGTAAAAACAACAACCTTGTGTATTTTATTTGTGTTAATCAATCGCTTTATCACAACATACAACACTACATTTGGCGACGAGGATGTGTTTCTAACAAAAGAAATATAACGAACTACACGCAAACAAAAGAAAATGGCAGAAAATATTCTAACAAACATTGATAGTTTCAACGTCCATTCAGGCATGGAAAACGTAGGTGCTAGATGGCAGAAATGGATAAAGCGGTTTGATAACTTCCTCATAGCTGCAGGAATAGCAGACGACACCAGGATGGAGGCGATGTTATTGCATTGTATAGGTGAGGAAACTTTTGAAATTTACTGTTCCCTTCCTGATCCTACCACACAAACAAATCTATCCAAGTATGAAAAAGCTAAAAATAAGTTAAATACTCATTTTGTACCCAAAATAAATGAAGAGTTTGAGATCTTCAACTTCAGACAAGCTAAACAGTTAATGAATGAACCTATCGATGAATTCTATGCTCGATTATTAAAACTTGGCAGCAACTGTAATTTTCCAGATAAGGATAGAGAAATCAAGTCTCAAATAATACAAGGTACTATCTCAACAAAGTTAAGAAAATACGGTTTAGCTGAAAACCCATCGTTATAACAATTGTTAGCCAAAGCAAAAGCTTACGAACTCACAGAAACACAAGTACTAGAAATGGAGAAAAACTCTGAATTTGTAGGAAATATCAACAAAAGGAAAATACTCACAGGTAAAAACAACCAAAACAATAAAATATGCAGAAACTGTGGCAACAAATGGCACACAAACGGCAGACAGTCATGTCCGGCAACACATGTTAAGTGTAATTTTTGTGGAAAACAAGGTCATTTTCGCAAAGTATGTCTATCAGAACAAAAGTTGAATCAAGGGAGAAACAAAGAACAACAGGAAACGGTAACAAAACCAGAACGAATCCAAAATAAAGGTAAATATGAACAATTTTCGAACAAGAAATATGTAAATCACAATGAAATTTCAAACGACAGTTCAGATAGCTTAGAAGAACAATCCTTTTATCTAACTGTGAATAATATTAGTAACATTCCAATAACAGCAGTTAAAATAAATGGTCATAAAATTGAATTTATCATAGATCAGGCAGTTCAGTCAACCTTATTAGTGAATCTACATTGTCAGAACTACCCGAACAAACACTTATAACTGATTCAAGCAGTATATATCCTTATTGTTCTACAAACCAACTAAGGATCATTGGAAAATTTACCGCCACACTGAGTCACGCGAACAACAACATTTCAACAGAAATACATGTTGTAAAAGGTAAGTGTCACAATTTACTCAGTTATGATACATCAAAGAAGCTAAATCTAGTAAAAATATTTGCAAATAGTATTTCTCAGAACATTAACTTAAAATATGTGGAACACAAATATCCAAAAATATGTACTGGAATTGGTAAACTAAAAAGCTCAGAAATAAAGCTTCATATTGATTTGAATATTCAACCAGTCGCTCAAAGACATCGACGTATACCATTTCATTTAAGAGAGAAGGTTGAACAAGAACTGGAAAGATTAGTTCAGCAAGACATTATTGAAAAACAGATGGTCCAACACCCTGGGTATCACCAATAGTGATAGTTCCAAAACACAACAACCCAGAAACAATTCGAATATGTGTTGACATGAAAGCACCAAACAAAGCTATATTAAGAGAAAGACACATAACACCAACAATAGATGATATCATAACACAGTTAAATGGATCAGTAATGTTCAGCAAGATAGACCTAAAGGATGGTTATCAACAGCTTGTGCTATGTCCAGAGTCGCGGTACATAACTACCTTTTCAACACACACCGGTCTGTACAGGTACAAACGACTTAGTTTTGGTATCAATGCAGCCGCTGAAATATTTCAAAATACGATTCAGAAACTTTTGATAAACATACCAGGAGTGCTCAACTTTAGTGATGATATCCTCATTTTTGGCAAAACACCATTAGAACACAATATTGCTCTTGAAAAGACACTAAACAAACTAACAGAATCCAATTTAACCATCAACAAGGCAAAGTGCATTTTTAGTGTACCAAAGATAGAGTTTTTTGGTTATGTGTTCTCAGAAAAAGGAGTTCATCCAGACCCAAATAAAGTATCTTGCATAATCAATCTACAACAACCAACAAATGCAAGTGCAGTTCGCAGTTTGTTCGGAATGATAAATTACATAGGGAAATTTATACCTAATTTAGCTGAAAACACGAAATTACTTAGAGAACTAACTCTGAAAGATGCTGAGTGGAACTGGACGACAGATCACGACAAAGCTTTCGACGTTCTGAAACAACAACTCAAACGGGTCACCAATCTAACATATTTTAACTTAAAGAAACCAACACATCTCCATGTAGATGCAGGACCAGAAGGTCTAGGAGCAATTTTATCACAAGATGATAAAGTGATTGCTTACGCCAGTAGGACACTCACGAGCACAGAAAAAAGGTACAGCCAAATTGAAAAAGAAACGTTGGCTTGTTCATGGGCTATACAACATTTCCACATATATTTATACGGCTCAGACTTTACTTTACACAGTGATCACCTTCCGCTAGTGAGAATCTTACAAAACACGAAGCCTTCGCCTAGCGCTCGAATTGAGAGACTATTATTACGCATACAATCGTACAAATTCAAGGCGGTTCATCAGAAAGGAAATTCCAGCCCTTCTGATTATCTGTCTCGACACCCAATTCAAGAAACAACTTCTCACGACAAATTAGAAGAGTATGTAAACTTTATAACGATCAATGCGCTCCCCAAAGCAATGACGCTTGAACAAGTTCAAGAGGCTACTAGAAATGGCCAAATGTTAAAAGAGTTAATTGAGGCCCTCAACGTTGAGAAATTTATTTCATGGAAAAATACTCAACTAAGTTCTTTTGACAAGATCAGAGATGAGCTATCAGTAACAGATGGCATAATTTTGCGGGGCACACGAATAGTTCTTCCAATGACATTACAAAAACGAGCCATAGAGCTAGCGCATAAAGGTCATCTAGGAATCATAAAAACCAAGCAACTGTTACGAACAAAAGTATGGTTTCCTAACATTGATATCCTAACTGAAAACTATATAAGAGCATGCTCAGCTTGTCAAGCAGTTACCAACACAAAACAAAGAGACCCAATCATCTCAACACCGCTTCCTAGACAACCGTTTGAAAATCTTGACATTGACTTTGCAGGACCATTCCAGGGCGAGAAACATATTTTTATTCTGGTTGACGAACATTCCAGGTATCCTATAGTGGAAATAGTACCATCAACTAGTTTTCAATATTTAAGACCCATATTGGAAAACATTTTTTCTACATTTGGAATACCAAAGCGTATAAAATCTGATAACGGTCCCCCTTTTAACAGCTACGAAATGAAAGAATTCCTATCCAATTACGGAATAAAACACGTCAGGATAACACCTTATTGGCCTGAAGCAAATGGATTAGCAGAGAGATTCGTTAAAACCTTCAAGAAATCACTAGTATGTGCAAATTTGGAAAATAACAAGTTCGACTCTCAAATTCAACAATTCCTGTTAAACTACAGAAGTACACCCCATTCCACAACGATGATGTCACCCTTCAAACTCGTGTTCGGAAGAAAAGTAAATAATTTATTACCAATGATGGATGGAAATAAAGAAGAAAAGGATTTTGTCAATCACGACAAATTCAACAAAAGAAAACAAAGGGAATATGCAAATGTGAAGAGAAGAGCTAAACAACATAAATTTAAGGTCGGAGATATGGTATTATGCAAACAACCTAAGATTAACAATTTAACACCTACGTTTGATCCTGATCCATATGAAATAATAGAAGTTCGAGGTACAAGAATAAAAGCCAAAAGAAAAAAAAGAATAATACAAAGAAACTCGTCATTCTTCAAAAATTTCTTACCAAACCAAAGCTCTCTTTCTAAACGTCAATCTCAGTCAAAGGCAACTCCTTGCCTACCCTCAAGAACCTCTACCCAAAACATCCGTTTCCGGCTCAATGTTACTCCTAAAACACATGGTATTCATCTCACACCTATCAATGACCAAAGTGCTATAAACGACATATCAATGCTTACGCCTAATACTGAACAAGCTGATCTAACCGACAACTCTGTGGTATCTACGCCCGAGAACCAGCAACCATCTGAAGTTGGAGCAGCTGAATCCTTCGACAATCAATTAAAAAGCTCGACACGACCAGTGGACGAACAAAAGAGTGAGAATAGCATTTCATCCGACATCAAGACAGATGGCGACCAGCGCGAGAAACACAATCTACGTTCAGGGGATAAGCTGAGGAGACCTCAACACCTAAAAGATTACATTAGTGATTATGATTTTCAATGACTTTCAAGGGGAAGAATGTAGTGTTCGTTTGTTGAGGGAATGGAAAGACAGTTGGCAACGAACAAGCGCATGAAGTTAGTGTGATTTTAGGATATTGATAGATGTCAATAAACAGATAGTAAAAACAACAACCTTGTGTATTTTATTTGTGTTAATCAATCGCTTTATCAGAACATACAACACTACACCAACCACTTTTTATCCAATTATATAAATAAAATTGAATATATATATATATAATATATATATATAATCGTATCCCTTATACCCATTTCGGGTGTCGGGTCTTCATTCCAATTTACCCATACACAAATTGACGCCATTTCTTCCTATCCAGGGCCATCTTTTTCGCTGCACTCCATGTTTTGCCTCTTTTCGTCAGCATTTTTCCGACTACGTTATCCCACGTTTGTCTCGGCCTGCCTCTAGTTCTTCTACCAGGACTTCTTGCTTCCCATACTGCCTTGACTGGAACACTTTTCTCCATTCTTTGTAGGTGTCCCCACCAACTTAATTGCCTTTGTTCAATAAAATCGAACACCGAGATTATTTCCAACTCTGCCCTGATTCTTTCATTTCTAATTCTGTTTCTTCGTGTTACACCCTTGACTCTTCTGAGGTATCTCATCTCTGCCGCCTGCAACATGCTCTTCTGTCTTGCGGATAGTACCCAGGATTCACACCCATATGTGAGTATAGGCCTGAATATTGTTTTGTATACTTTCATTTTTGTTTGTGTAGTTATTTCTTTCTTATTGATGAATTTTCTACTCATAGCGTAATACATCTTATTAGCTTTTTGAATTCTTTGATTAATCTCTACGTCGTTATTCCCATTGTCTTCTACTACCGCACCTAAATATTTGAATGTGTCCACCTGTTCCAGTTTTATCCCATCTATACTTATATTCATATTATCTCTTTCTCTTGCTACCCTCATTACCTTTGTTTTCTTCTTATTTAATTTCATTCCTTTTCTCTCCAATACATCATTCCATACTTCTATATTCTCTTTCAATTTCTTTTCGCTATCTGAAATAATTACCACATCATCGGCAAAAACACAGTCTGTGATCTCTACACTATTCAATTCTCTATAGCCTATAAACATTGACTTGGTCAGTTGTCTGGTCTCCTTGATGATGTCATCCATATAAGTTATGAACAGTAATGGGCTGAGTCCTCCACCTTGCCTAACTCCTCCTCTTGTTCTAAATACATCTGATTTGAGGTTATTTTTAATTACGTAGTTATTAGTTTCCTCATATAGGCACTTTATTGCTTTTACTAGTTCATTGCTAATGTTTCTTTCCTCCAGGCTTTTCCATATGCTTTCCCTAGGTATGCTGTCAAACGCTTTTTCCATATCCATAAAAGCCAAGTAGGTTTCTTTACCTTTAATTAGCCTTCTACTCGTTATTTCTTTAATTGTGAATATATGTTCTTGGGCACTTCTTCCTTTTCTAAACCCACTTTGTACATTGTTAAGTGTTGGTTCCACCAATGTTCTAAGTTTTCTTTCCAGAATCTGTTCATACACTTTTACCACTGTATTTAGAATTGTTATACCTCTGTAATTGTTGCAATCTTTTTTGTCTCCGAGTTTGTAAATTGGTATTATAACACTAATCGTCCAATCCCTAGGCACTCTTTCTTCCTTCCAAACCCTATTATAGATCTCCAAAAGCAGATCCATCCCAAGATCTCCCATATTCTTAAGCATCTCTGCTGATATTTTGTCGTGCCCTGGAGTTTTTCCATTTCTTAAATTCCTAATTCCTTCTTTCAGTTCTTCTTTATCTATGGCTTCATCATGTGTCTCATATATAGGGTTTATAGTTTTGTCGTTTTCCTCAGTTCGGTATTTTAGTAATCTTTCTGGGTTTAATAGACTTTCAAAGTATTCTTTCCACCTATTCATCACTTGCGTTTCTTCAGTTATCAATGTACCGTCTGCTTTTTTAATTGCCATTGTTTCGAGTTCTTTACTGCTCCGCACATTTTTTAGGACCTTATAGAATAGTTTCTGATTCCCTTTACTATCTCTTTCTAGTTTTTCCCCGAATTTGGCCCACGATTTTTGTTTTGCTTCTTTTACAAGGTATTTAACTCTCTTACTCTGTTCTTTGTATGAATTTAGGTTTTCTTCTGTTGCATGACTCAGGTATTTCTTCCAATTTTTCTTTTTGTTTTTAACTTGTTGTTTTAGTTCCTCTGACCACCAGGCCGTTTGTATCGCATTTTTATTAACTTTTATTGTTCCACATACCTCTTTTGCCGCTCGTATTAAGATATTTTTAAATGCTTTCCACAATCCTTCTAGTTTCATTTTATGTTTATTCTTTATCAAATCCGCCATTTCTTTGTCTACCTTATCTTCAAAATGCGTTGCCTCTTCTCTGTTTCGCAGCTTGTATGATCTTATATTCTCGTTAGTTTTTGCCCGATAATTACTTTTAATGTTTTTATTTTTTAGTCCTGGTTCCACTTTGAGTCTTGCTTCTAGTAGGTAGTGATCACTGTTAATTTCGTTACCCCTTTTCACTCTCACGTCTACTACTGATACTTTATTACTTTTCTCTACTATAATGTAGTCAATAATTGACTTTTCACCTCTGCTGGGTGCCACCCTGGTGTACTTGTGTATGTCTCTGTGTTGGTAAAAAGTGTTTGCTATAACCAGGTTGTGCACCTGGCAAAAATCTAACAGACGCTTTCCATTTTTATTTCTTATATCTTCACCAAACCTGCCAATAACCTCGTGATAAGTCTTATCAGTTCTTCCAACTCTGCTGTTTAAGTCTCCGATTAAATATATTGTACCTTTGGCCTCTTCAATTACAAGTGCTAGTTCTTCCCAAAACACGTCTTTCTTTTCCTTTTTCTCATCCTCGTCTGGCCCATAAGCTGCTACTATTGTTTCATATTTTTCTTCTTCTCTCAATTCGATCACAAGTAACCTTTCCGATATGGCCTCCCAATTATATACATACTTTTTCCTGCTGTTATGTATAATACACCCGATTCCTGCTGCAGCTCGTTCTTGTTCATCTACCCCACTGTACACCAAAATATGGCCCCCATCCAGGTCCAAACTACCCCTTCCTTTCTTCTTAGTTTCAGCTATAACTAAGATTTCTATATTTGCCTTCACAAATTCCTCCGTCAATTCCTTTTCTTTGCCTTTCAGACTTCTAACATTCCAGGCACCATATTTTTTGTACCTTTGAATTTTTACTTTTTTCATTTCCTGGTTATCTGCCCACGTCGTCTCCATTATATCCCTTCCATTATTTTTTTTGTTTAGTTTTTTGATCCATAGAAAAACTTACTTGTTGACTGGATCTTTTCTCTTTTCTGATTATCTTCTTCATCGTCCGGTGACCGTTGGCTATAGGTCCTTGTATTTTCTTTTACTTGCACCGGCGTGACGTTTACCATTTCTATCTGTTTCGATTCTCCTTTCTCTTTCCTTTCATTAAAAACTCTTCCATTTATTACAAGCTTATTATAGGCAAAATACGCTTTATTTCCTTTTTCCCGCTCTTCTTGCAGGACTTTAATTAATTCACTTCTTTGTTGACGCACCTGCTCAGACAGGTCTTCCATTATCCATATACCTTGTCCTTTTAAATGTTTTTTCTTTTTCAGTATTTCTCTTCTCAATTCCGTCGTCGCAACCTCTATTTGTATTGGTCTCTCTTTCCCTCCTCTTTGTTTTCCAATTCTCGTTGCCTGTATTAAATCATTTTCTTTCTTCATAACCACTCCAATGTTATCTATTATATTTACTACATTTGTTTTTATTTCTGCATTGCTTTCATTTGCTTTTTCTTTTAATCCATGAATTATAAGTTTTTTTTCCCTATATTGTCTTTCCAATTGGTCAATTCTTTTTTCCTGCATATCGATCTTTAGGTGTAAAACTTTATTTTCGGTTTTCAAACTGTCGATTTCTTTTTCTTTTGCATCTAATTTTTTATTCATAATATCTAATTTGTTATTGATTTCCACTAACGCCTTTAATACTTCTTCCATTATTGAATTAATTTAATTTCGTTTTAGTGCAAATTCAATTTTTATTTCTTAGATTTAAATAATAACCACACCGCGTTGGAAACTCACCTCGGGTCAACCCCTCGAAAGGCCAGATTCCCTCAGTACTGTTTTATCTATTATTGTTCTTGTTTCTTACAAATCCCCACGAATTATCTAACAACACGTTTTATTAATACACCAACTTTTTGTAATCCTCGTATTCTCTAGCCGCCCGATAAGAAGCGAGTGGGCGGCCTTGACCTGTTCACCGGTCAGATGTATATTCTTCGCTGCAATAATGTTCGTGCGTAAATGTTCAATCTTACTAACTTTTAAATACCTTTTAAACTTTTTCTTATTTTTATTCACTTTGCGTCAATTTGATTATCTATATCCGAATCATTTAATTACTAATAAATCATTTACACTCCCGTTAATCTTATCGTATGAAGATCTCGTATAGATACGTTTAACTTTTCGGAGCAGAGCCGATATGCTCGGTTTGCCTGCTGCCGAACAACTCTCCAATAATAAAATAAAATAAAATTGAAACCTCTTTAAAAATACAATATTTCAATAGTGCGCCTATGGGCTATGAGTCATCAAGCTTTCGTGTCCGGTCTGTACTCATTACCAACAACATCTTGTCATTCTCCTCGTAAAGTTCAAGCGGTTGTTGTGCAGAATTACAGCGTTGGGGGTAATTTCTTACATTCAATTCCTACACAACTGCTATTTTCTATGGGTGAAAATTTAATTCGCCATGCAAAATCTTAAAGTGCGATTGCTGACTTGAAGTGCAGCTGAATGACGACGACCAGAGTATGGAGGCTGCGTGGGCTTCGCAGCATCGCTTGTTTAACATTTTCAACGTTCTCTGGACTACGCACATACGTTGACGGTCGGTCGGTTTTCTTTTCATTATTGAGCCTGCTGTTCGAAAATTATTAACCCAACCTATGATTGTGTCTCGGGCGGGAACATAGTCATTTCTATTGATATTGAATATCACATTGATTATTCGTTTAAACTCCAATATATTCTGTACAATGTATACATAGTAATAAGCAACACATAAATTGTTATTTTCGTCTCAATATACCTTATCTAAACCCAATATTGTACTTCCTCCCGGTAAGCACTAAATTTAACAATAACCGCACAGGCAAAGTATGTGATAACGTATGAATAACTTTGCGGGATAATTAATTACAGTCCCCGAATTCCCAACGGACGATTGTCTAAAGTTTCTAGGGCCACTTGATAGAGCACGTGCCATTTCAGAAACTCAACTCATAAAAGATCCTTTTCACGGACTGTGAAGAGGGGTGTGTACATAGTTCGGTTTCGGCTGCTATTCGATATTTTTCTTTTCATGTTCCGTGGTGCCTGTCAGCTATGGGATTCGAATTGTGTCATACACATACATATGTAATACGCACTTATCCACATAAATTGGATGTGAGTCACAGTATACCCTGGACCATTAATCTTTTATATCAAATAAACTCGTATACGCATTGCTTCTATGGTAATTGGTTTGTTTGAACAATAGAGTTTATGAATAAGCTGCAATAAATTCGTAAAGTGATAATTTTAATATTAATCATTTTGGCTACTCATTAAATATTGAGATAATTCTTTCATATGTCTTGGAAGTGGGTATTAAAATTTGTAGAATTATAACATAGTGCAGTATGTAAAATTGAGAAAGAAAATTGAGCTTGAATCATGTAAGCCTAATTATACTCGGTACTAGTGAATGTTCCTCGTTTCATTAGTTTGCTTTTACCACGATCTCCAACATGATCTTCTTTTATGATTTTATGTGAAAGTGAAGATTATTATATTCCGTTATGGAGATGTAAAATATAACGATGCTATATGGAGTACAAGTACATATTCAAGTCACATTTCTGAATGAATCGGCAAATTGCATATCAATTAATCGGTAAAAGACAGACTATTTAGAAAAAATAAATACTAAATGTCCTCATTTTGGTTGGTTTTAGTTTGGAGGTTATGGTATGGAACTTATACAAGAGACAAATAAAAGGTTATGAGAAACATCATAAGTGAAAATGCTGTTTGCAGAGTTTGGTATTTGGCAAATAAAGAAGTTTTATGCGAAGGCATGGGCAGATTTAATTAGTGAGAAGGCAGACTACAAGATAAGGAAAAATATAAATAAGAAGCGTATCGGTTATATTAATGGATGTCACAAAAAATACAGACTTTGAAAGGGCCTTCCAAAGTATTTTTTCTATTCCGGTACTATAAAGTTCACTTTACGACACCCGTTTTGGTTGCATAAAGTATTACTTTATCGCACGCTAATTTTATTTTTTTGAAGTTGGTAACAAAAAAAATGGAACCAAATCGTATTTAAATGTCAAAATATAAGCCTTTAAAGTAACAAAAATGTGCAATAAAATTGTACAAAGAATAAAAAGCACACATGCTAACATTTCACTTACCATTTAGCAATATAAATTGTTAAGCAGAGTTGGATGATAAGTTTTCGGATGCTACTATTGACATTTACTTACCATGCTGAATAGTACAACTGTTATAAAAGTTTGTTTTGATAAATATGTAGAGAGTTTGTGGACGAAAGATTTTGTAAATTGTCTTCTGCTATTTTGCGAATCTCTGGGGGCGTACAGTTATTTATTTCGTCCTTTTTGTTGATAATTTGAAATAATTTATTGTATAAATCAGTCTGAATTTTAAACACAATTACATATAGCACCACCGACATTCAAATATTTAAAACGTTCTACTTAAAAATCAGAGTAACCAACTTCAAAAAAGCAAAATTTCTAAAATATTTGAACAAAACATGTCTCTTATTTTAAGCTTTTTTGAACTTTTAATAACCGAAATAGAAAAAATAGTATAAAATACACGTTTCATAAGACATTTTGCGCACTTGTTCTTTAGAAAACTCGCCTAGCGGCTCGTTTTCTAAACTTGAACGCGTGCGCAAAAATCGTGTCTTATGAAACTTGTATTTTAATATACTATTATAATGCATGCTGCATCTTTTTCAATTTTTTGTTTGCTAGTTATAACAAGTATAAATGAAATAAAAAAAAATTCATTATAGTAAATTATTGTTTTCTTGAAGACTTTTATAGTACATCAGTGTTTTCTCATTGAGATTTCGTAAGATTACCACATATCATGCAATACATTTACCTCAAGATAGGCCAATACTATTATATTATATTATCTTTATATACTCATTGTTTATAGTAACTTCTATATTACACTATTACAGTTTATGTTATACTAGCATAAAATGAATAATCTGAAGAAACAAAATAATAATGTATAATAAATTAAGTATGAATTTGAATAGGTAATGTTGTCATTATATTTATTTTATATGTAATATACGAATCGATTATTTTTGCCGTTACTAAATATATTTAAACATCAGCCAATGTCGAATTAAATCGATAATTAATAGTTGGCGTACCTTTTTCCAATATAATACGTCCCTTAGACAAAAAATGCAGAATAGAACATTTATGACGCTGAAATAAGAATGAAAGTAAAATGCAAGTAGGATGAAACTATAAAAAATTTAGTGCCAAGACGATATTTACCCTTTAAACGTATATATTGTATTGTTTCAATTATTGATTGGAGCACATTATGCATTTTATTTAAATAAATTTCTTCTTTACAGGAGGATATACCGCGTTAACTTAAAGAAAATTCATCGTACCTTTGACGATATAAAAGACTTACGTATTCCATAAATTTCTATCTCCGGTTATTTGAACACCATGCGTATGTTTATTCTATTTCATTTAGATTTTTGCAAATTTATTTATTTAAACTCATCAGTGGTTCACATTGTAAACTTACGTAACATATCTTATATAAAGGATTTCATACAATAATAATAATAATAATAATGTAAGGTTTATGTGTTAAACAACTTTATGTTATCGATGTTATATCTCGGGTTAATGCAAGATTTTACGACAACATTTCCGAAGAGCTTAAATGAACAGATTTTATCGCGAAACAAAAACCGGTATAAGTCAGAATGTAATGTCCACCGACCCTTCTTTTTAAGCCATCAACAAAAGGTTTATTGCAACCCTAGTCATTTCAACTGTTAAAATATTATGACACTCCAAACCGCCATCCACATGTTATCTGACCGCAATAAATTGATACACCAATACGTTTATTTGACACAATGCTCTGTGCTTGTATAACCACATTTGTGATTAACTTTGGTTTGGAACCGAATGCAAGGCATGCTCGTAGTTGCAATTTGTAACCTGTCATTTCCTCTTTCAGAAATATATGTACATATATATATCTATAGTATTTTATAAAAAGAAAATTTTTTTTTCCTTTTCTTTTCAATAATTCTTGGCCATTATTTAAATAACATAATATCAAAATCGTGGGTGTAGCGGCCTCGTATTGTACTAGCGTTTGGTTATGGAAGGATAATTAAACATAGTTTTACGTTTCGATATTAGTTATATCTTTTTCAAAAAAATAAGTTCTATGTCTATCGGACTGATGAGCGGGGGCGAAACTAACAGTTTTAGTCTTCGATAATGGTGTTACTCTTTTCCTTAAGCTCAGTAATTAATATATATAAAGCAAGTAATTTTCAATTTTCATATAAGCCGCGAATTCAAGAAATCCGTGCGTATATATATATATATGCGTATGTACGATTCATGATATATGTGTTTAATATATACATATTAACCTTGGAGATGAAAAGCATCAATCAGAGACCTGCGTGCCATCTAAACCCATTGAATATAAACTAAAGAAAAAATTAATGCGGATCTTAGGATTAAATTTTTTACATGATTATCCTAAGATCCGCATTAATTTTGTCTTTATTTATTATATATACATACATATATATATATATATATATATATACAATTGAATTCAATTATATATATATATATATGTCTGCCTCGCGGCGGTGTCGGTTATTGTCACTCAAACCTGAGGATCTTCTGACATTTAAGCTGCAATTGGTGGTCTGTCTTCCCGATGGTCTTGGTTTTGTTTCTATCTCCAAGGATATCCCACATTTTTCCTTGGCTACGCCGTACTGACGATGACCAACGAGTCTGAAATACGTGTCTGCGGTTGCACTACAGCGGAATAACCCGATAGTCTTTCTCCCCTTCTATATATATATGTAGGTGAATCAACGAATTTCAAATTTATCCAAATAATGTTCGTTGGTTGGTACATGATTTATTACCATTAACTAATCTCAAATATTATGTAAAGGATAAATTTAAATCGTAAAATCTTTTGCTTAATGTTAATTCTTTAATAATTATAAAATAATACCGTTTAATTAAATGTAATATTTAAAAGAAATAATTAATGTTTATAATATACTTGGTTGAATTAATTAAGGACCAATTAAAGTAATCGTTAAATTCATTGAACATAATTCAAATGTGTTAGTACAATTTAAAGGGTTGTATTAAATTGAACCTCACTATCTGCTTTTGTACCTAAAGTCCGATTTCAATGCGACGATAGAACTAGTGTTGCAGTACTGTAGAAACTGCTAGGAAAAACTGCATCCGAATGGTCTAGTCAACTTCCAACGCATCGGCTGAAGTCACTACGGACGTCACCTGCTATGGATGTTTGTTGGTATTAGCCATGGTAAAAAGCTGGCAGTGGAAGTTTGATGGCGAAAGAGGAAGATCCTCGAATGTTATAGCTAAATAAATTAATACGGACCGAATCTCGGGCGACCCACTTATCAAGAGATCTGAGGGTTTTAAAACATTCTCGTACATACATGTTTAAAGGACGGTCTCTGCTTAGATTCTTTCATTTACTATTTCATTGACGATACAAAAAGACATATTCATCTATTATGAAAAAAACACATTTTTAGATAAGAGCGGAGACCGAGGAAACAATAATTAAATATTATATATTAAATAATTAACGAAATTGAATTCTGGTTTATCGATTTTTTCGTGCAATGCGATACTATTTCTTTTTAAGTTTATTAAACCTATGTAAAATTGTCAAATATATCTTTTTAAATTTATGGAAAGTAGCATATATGAAGATTATTTTAATAAAAAATAAATAATTTTAATTTTTATTTAATTATTTATTTGTTGTTAAAATAATTTTGCATATATGCATTCTAAGTACATCATACTACATGAAAAAATATTAGGACCTTTTTAATCAAAAATAGAATAAATAATTCTGCATAATTTCCGCATCTCGGAAAAATCCAAATAACTTTAAAAAATGGGTTACTTTAGGAAGAATTTTTTCCATATTAGAATAAAATCCACGCTTCTAGAATTTGCGACCTACATTTGGAAATTGATGACGACAAAAACCTGAATTAAAAACGAAGCTCGAGATTCCAGGTAATCTTGTAATTATTTTTTAAAACATGTATACCACATCATCATTGGTTTACTGTAAAACATGGGAATTGTATGAGCATCAAACTATATTCTATGTATAATTTATATTAATTTTTGTTTCAATATCTTGTACATTATAAGGTTGAATTTCTAATCATTGTGTTAATATTAATATAATATCTTTAATTATTATTTCTGCCTCTAGTAATTATATGTGCATATCGAAGTAATTATTGATATACAAATGCGCACACGTTGTTAAAAATCAAAATGAGATTTCATAAAATTATATTTAAACTTACATAATAGTAAACCATAAATATATGACAAGTAATAATTACTTGCAACAACACATTTAATTACTAAAAAGAGGAATAAACATGATGATGCAAGGTCAATAATTTTCAAAGAGGATTTCAAATCAAAGCTTTTTTATTGCTAAAGTTGTTTGTTGCTACAAGATATGTCGCTAGTTTTTGCAGTTCTATGTGAGCAAGAAGCATTTAGTAATATGTTGAATTTCCGTGTAAATTTCATGTAGTTTAATTAATGCTAGCATACAGCAGACACAACAGTTGCACAACTGTTCACTGATCATGTCCAGTAGACGTCCGCTCACTCTGAACATGTTGAGGAGCGACCGCCATTTTTGTGAGCGGAAAAATCTGTACGCATGCGCCATTGACGCATTCCAATACCAAAGGTATTGTGCAGAAATAAACGTATTATAATATTGGAATTAACCCAGTATTTTATTCGGGCTTGGAAAAACCAGCCCTTACACTAAAAACTACGCCAAAACTTAATGCAAAAAAACAATTTATTATTATTGTTTATTCGGTTTAATTTGTATAATTTTAACATATGGCAGCAATGAAAAGTTCTAGATGACAGACGATCACCATCACATACAGGTGAGCGGTTCTGTGCAGCGAACACTCAATTGTTGTGAAGTGAACAGTTGGAACGGGAACGGTTCCCGATCCGTCTGCTGAATGTAACCAATGTTTCAGGAATGCAATACAAAAATTTATATCGGTAATTGCGTATAAATTGCACTTTTAAATTGTCCAGTAAGTATGTATTTTAAGTAATAGACAACGCAACTCGGATAAACTCAGATTTATGATTTGCCCGTTAACATTATAAATATTCAAATAAAAGTAAAAACTTGTTTAAAATTAAAATATTTTAATGTAATTGAAATTTCTCTTCATTTAGTTATTTTCAGTTTAATATATAGAAGCTATTTGAAGAAACATTTCTTTTTATCTTCTTGAATAGGAGTCATATTATCACTGCACAAGACTTCGAAACTGTAAATCATTTCATAAAAAATATAAAAGATCAATTCAAAAATTATTACTTTGATACTTATTGTTACTAGACAATTTTATAGGTTATGTAACTTCAAAAGAAGTTGGATTGTAAGTTATTTTGCATGTTATCTACAATATAAACGTAACCTTTGAAATACAAATTTTCATATGACACATTCTCGCTTATATTACCCCTAACATAAAACTTCTTTCAGGATATCAATCAACACCATGCTAACATATTTTTATAGGCGTTTACAAGCGCACACTATAGAACTACTAGCGGTTAATATTGCAAAATTTGCATATAAAACGAAGAGACTTGTTACCACGATAGCATCTGTGAAGTTAATGTTAGAGTGGACATGAAAACGTTTATAAATGTTCGGACCACACATTCAGAACGAGCTTATCGTGAACGCATTAATGCTTCGTATACACTCTCGTTCTTCTCGCCCCCTATTCACTCTGGATACTGCTTCAACGTCGCGCTTCTGATTCCACTCACCCCTTCATTCGCTTTGACTGGGCTCGCCGAGATTATCGCAGTTTAATTACGTATATATAAAAGAGGTAATGGTGTTCGGGAATATCGGTGGGTAATAAATGCGTATTCGACGAATGTGACATTTAAATACATCATCAATCAATTTAGAATTAATAAATCTTGCATATATCGCAATCGAATGTAATATATCTTTCAGTTGAGTTTACTACTTTTGCAATAGTTGCATCACATAACATGTAGGATAATATTTGTCGAAATACATATTTCAAATAGTTTGTGCAGAGTGGATTTGAGAGTTTAATTTTTTTTTTAAATATGTCTAATACCCTTCCGAAAGCCGAGGTGTACCTATAGCAAATGATACTTCAGTTGTCAGCAAACGTGAACAAAGCCTTACAGCACAATCCAATGAAATTACCGACAAAGCTAAAATATGGTTTACTTCGAATAAACTAAACTTGAATACAGGTAAGATACAACAACAAAATCTGAAGTTCTCACACCGCCAAGAGCTATGTAGACCAGATGGCAAGGAAATTAGTTGTGGAAATTTACAGGCAAATCAAATTGGTAGCAACACACCAAGCTACGGTGTTTACCTATCATTCTACATTCCTCAGTCATGCTATGGTGTTCTTTATAAAGACGCATCGACCACAGTCCACAAGAGTATTCACCCTGCAAAGAGGAGCTGTGGTGAATCCTGCAGGGGGTGCATCAAGAAGCAGGGAATATTTACCTTGGCGTTGTTGCACATACACTACGCATTGAAACACGAATACACTTACGATACCCATAACCAAGGGCGTAGCCAAGGGGGACAGGGGAGGACACTTGCCCCCCCCCCCCCCCCCACAGAAATAGAAACGGATATCCTTGAACATGTGAACCCAATTACAACATATTTATAAATTCGTAATTTCTAGTTGAAAATAATGTATATGCGACGATATAATATGTATTTACTTCGACTCACGTTACTGGAGCATCACACTATTTACTCACCTTCCCAGAAATATGAGGCAAAGTTTCAGTAATGAAATGAGGAAAATACTGGTGAAGAAGGAATATTACATTCTCAATAAGTTTCTGGAGTATTGTGACTTTTGACAGTATGAGAGCCCTCTTCATACTTTTGTTACTTATATTACTGTTAGTTTGTCATAAATATCGGTAACTTATGTTTGTGATTTTAACTATATATTTGTTTTTGCTTGTTAATTCTTTATATATTTCTTACTGACAATGTTTTTATTATTTGATACATAATAAAGATATTGTTATTGTAACCGTATTTACAATCATGTCGGAAGCTACTAAGCTCCATCTCAACATGGATTTATGACGTAAAGTTCTACACTGACCAATATGTGTATGCTTTACTCAATATGCTTCAGAAGTCTTGAATAAAAAAAAGGTCAAGTTGCTGTAATCTACACTGTCTTTCAGAAAGCGTTCCACCAGATTGATCATTTCATTCAACAAAAAAGCTATATGCTACTGGGATTTCTTGTCGCTGATATCATTCTTTAAATCTTGCCTGTTTCAAAAGACGAAGTTTGTCGAATATCGCAAGATCCGTCCTCATTTATTCTTCGATTAAGCGTTCCGCAGGAATTTAACCTGGGACCTGTGTGTGTAGTTTCTCATTTTTATAGATGATATTACCAAAACAATAGACTGTAAGTAAATTCTCTTTGCTGACAAGCTCAAGATCATCCATGAAGTCGTCACTGGAGATGACCGTCTGAAGCTGTACAGCAACCTATTGGATTGGATACTATTAGTGTGTGGTTCGAAAGAACCACCTTTGTCTCAACTTAAACAAATCTAAAACTATGGGTTGCTCTAGGAAAATCGATGTATAACAGTTTGACTACAAGGTGAACGATGTATGACTTTAGCCCTACAGGACGATAAACGAGCTGGATGTTACCTTCAGCATCAGATTGTTGTCAACGGTACCTGGCGCAAACTTAGTGTACGGATTCATTTACAGAAACTGTCATCCTATTTATCAAGTTCATACTAACAACATAGAAGCAGTATAGAAAAGATTTTTAAATTTTATAGTCTTTGTGAACGATGGTGAATATCCTGAAAAGTACTGTCTTTATCAACATATGCTTACTCGTTTTATGTTTACTTGGCTAAGTTCTAGAAGAATAAATCTTTGTGTTAAGTTTATATGTGGCCTTTAATGTACCAAGATATACTAATCCTCATCAAAAGCGATTGTTTTATTGTGATAGGACTAACATGCTATACATCTTATCTCTATATGTTATGCAAATTATGTCAGGATATGTAACGATTGTGACATACATTATGATTCATTTCACAGTATATCCAATCTCATACTGAATTCATATATGGCATAAGAGGAGTGTAAATTAAGTAATGAAACTGGCAACCTAACAATCTGGCAACACTTGGGACGTGAGAAGTGAACATATTATATTATACGCCTTCAGTACGAGTTTGCACTGTCTAGAGTCATTTGATTGTCCGTAACGATTTTTTCGTGAAAAAGTTTTTTCTAGTGCATTCTAAAAATGAGTGACATCAGTTTCAAGCAGTTTTGCTACCGACATGGGCACAGTGCAACAGAAACTTTTGCAAAACTGCAGCAAGTCTACAAAGACAGTGTTTTGTCAAGAGAGAGGTTTTTTGGAAGTTTAAGGCACTTTCAGAAGGAAGATAATCGATTGAAGATGAAACACGCAGTGGGAGGTCTTCATCTTCAAGAACTGACGAAAATGTCGACAAGATCGGGATCTGTACGTTCAGATACTCATTCAACACTTTTACTTCCAGATTCTCGAAAAACTACGATAGCGGAACATGCAAGGCCAAACAAGAACAACTGGGTCTTTTATATTACGACAATGCGCCTTGTCACACAGCAGTTTCAGTAAACTAGTTTTTAGCCACTAAAAACATTCCCAGCCTCCGTAGTCATCTGACTTGAGCCCTTGTGACATTTTCTTCTAACCGAGATTGAAAAATCATATCAAGGAACTTCATTTTGGGACCCTCGAAAACATTCAAACGACTGTAACCGAGTAGCTGAAGGCTATTCCAGTATCCAAATTCAATTAGAAACCATCTCCAGTTATGTGTGGCTTCTCACGGAATTTATTTTGAGAGAAAAAGTATTGAATTGTAATTCTATTCGAATAAAAAAAATTGAAAAAATCCACTCATTAACTTAATTTTCACACCTCGTAAGTTTATATTGTGTATGTTTGAGGTTTTACAAACATTTTTCATATAATATTGAATTTATTAAAATACTATGTATGTATTCACTGTTTATTGTACTTTTAAGCACTATTTCTTGTACCTAAGTGAGTAATCTGTAAATCAATAAATAAATAAATAAATAATTAAATAAAATTTAAATTAATCATCATTATTTTTCCAGAATACATTGCTTCGAGTTAAAAACAATAACATGTGCGCAACAAAAGCATCAGTTCTGTGGTGATTTGCCAAAAGCTGATATGTCATTTTTTTCAATTTTTTGGTTATATCACCCTGATATGTAGTCGAGTCCATTGATTATATATAAGGAGATATATCAACGAGCACTTTTTCACAAAAATTGTAAATATTCTCAATAGGTGTCGGAGCAAACCAGAAATTACCATCTTATGCAGTTTTTCCCACAATTTGGGAATTGTAGATTTAGCGCTTTCTGGTATTTATTGGACGTACTAAAACTTGGTTCACAGCCTGCTTTGTAAATATGTAATAAATCCTACTGATTTGACACTTTGTTTACATTTGTATAAATCGACATAATATAGGGCCAAAAAATCATCCTCTATTTTTTTTTCTAAATGCTCCTTTGTATTATTACGGAAAATGAATATAAATAGGGAAGTTGCTTGAAATAAATGAAAGAAACAGTATTTCCTGCTTTTCTCACCTCACATAATTGTTTTAGATATATATTGTGATATTTTTATTATTTGTTTTGACTTGTCATGCTTTCTAAATATATATATACGTCTGTATGTGCAATATATTGAAGACCAAAATTCTTATTTTCCTACCTTTAGTGACTTAATAAGTTCCTACACAAGCCCCATAAGGTATTTTAAGTTTCAATAAAAACATATTAAGATTTCGATGACCCTGCAAATGCACAATATTTTTTCTCAGTTTTTGTTCAATGTGTGTGTATATGATCCCTGTTTTTATAATATACTTATATAAACAAGGATATGATGAATGTTATTAAAATAGATAATGAATGTATCTATAATGATGTGTCCTATCAAAACAATTATTGAAGAAATGTAAACGAAATGTTTTAATTAGGATCGCTAATATAATCGCAGGAATAAGATAATCTCTGTGTATTGGAATTGAGCCAGTGAATTCTAAGTTAGCCGTTTGTAAAGTGTAAGTAGGTTGGCTATTGTTGGACAACTCAGTATATTTATCTATCTGAATCTGAACTATCTTTGTTTTATTTGTTATTTAATTCCTGCCTTACTTTCTTATTTTCTGGCCATAATTAAAACTATTCGTGTGCTTACTGTATAGGGGTGATTTACTCTATTATTCATTAAGTATATCGCGTTCGCTATTTAGAGGGATGCTTTCTGTCTGTATGTATTAGGAAGTGAAAATATTTATTACAGTTAATAGAAAATCTGTTTGACATAGGTGTTACATTACATACATAGGTACTCAGGTACTTTCCAATGTTTTACAAAAATTGATTTATTCCAAATGTATAATTTTACATATTATTAAGGATAAAACAAGAGACATGCTTGAAATTACTTTATTTGATTTTTTACATAGATTTTTTTATAATAAATAGCACAGAAATCAATAGAAATAACAAATAATTTATAGATTCTTCACCTTTTTTAATTTCAAGCTTTCTTTGCCAATTACATGCTTAGAAGAAGTAAATTTACATCTCTTAAAAATGACACATGTTATGCAACGTTCTAATAGTTGCACCTTATGTTGTTTACAAGGTTCGTCAGTTAAAAACGATGTTCTTTCCAGATTTCTTGTAACTTTGTTTAATATCCTTTTGCGTAGTTTCTTCTTATGTTTTGTACAATCAAAATATTTTTCAAATGTATCTAAAGTCAATTTAATTGCTTCACATAGCTGATCTGTTGGTGCTAATAAACTAAATGCACCTTCTTCAATATATCCATACATTTTATTTAATATGAGTAATTCATTTTTATTGGAAAGTGTAGAGGTAGTATCAACAAAAGAGTGGTAGCAAATTTTACATTTTGATTGCTCAAACGATGTTCTAGCCAGGTAGCCGGCGAAATATGTAATACTGCATTCTTGTAATGTAGTTTCGGTTTTTGTAGGTGTTTCAACAGTCCCTCCTGATAAAATATCACAAGAAGATGTGGAGAAGCTACTGGAAGAGTGCAGTATTTCTTGCGCTGTAGAATCTAAAGAAATTGGCTCCAATAGATCTATTTCAGTCTCTATTTCTCTTGATTGATGTTCACAGTTTGATGCCTCCGAAGGTGTTAAAAGAGAATTTATTGCATATGAACGGAAAGTGGTTCTGAATGTTCGCGCGCTTGGATTAGGGTTGTATCCTCCTTTTTGACGGAAAATGGAAAATAAATTCTCAATAACATCGTGGTTGGTTTTTCTAGTAAGAATATATGCATCAGGATGTTTGGTTGTTTCACTGTCATACAACATTAATATTCCTCGAATTGTTTGTAGGAGTCCATCAAAACATGGTGGTCTTGATGGTGCTCTTGTTTGGTTATTTTTTTTTAAATTTTGAATAAAGACTAAACTTTCTTCTAATGTTGTTCTTACTAGCGGATGGCTATGATGTAAACTACATTTGTATGGGTTAGGATCATGAAATGTGCTGCTATTGAGTGTATCAAAAAGATTATTTATCGTAGATATAAAATTTGCAGTGTGTAAAGATGTATTTGATCTTAGTTCTCCTGTTGCTACACAAGTCCGAATACAACTTGCCACGGAGTGACTGAAAATTTGTGTAGCTAACTTCACTGGCATTTTTTGAAATCCTTTAGGATTTATATGTTTTTCCGTGATTTTTGGCATTGCTCTGCAAGGTTTTGTGCTGTCAATATCATAGGCTTTACGTATATCTTGAAAACTAATAACGGTGTTATTTGAAATAATAAAATCGGCCTTTAGTAGATTATTGCGAAAATTCTTTATTAGATGTGGCACATCATAGACAGCTACAATGGGGTGATTTTGAATATTAAAGAAGGGCTTTTTCTCAGTCACTCCCAATTTTTTGTAAGTGCTTTGATTCGAAGCACCTTGATCGCAAACTGTTGCATAAGGGAGTAATCCATTCTCTAAACATCTTTCTATTATATCTTGCAGTAGTACTACAAGCTTGTTTGCAGGCACGCCAGAATGACTAAGGAAGTATGCCAGTGACAACTTCCATCTTGAAAACAACCCTCTAGCAAGAAAGACTAACGCATACCTTGCTGGTCGGCTAGTTCTTCCAAGATGTCCCAAATCCTCAAAACCTTCTATAAGATCCAGATGTTTGTTGTATTCACTTATTTCCTTAAGTGACATTTCATCGAAGCTTATCACGCAAGCTCTCTCTACAATGCTCCAACTTTCTATCTTTCTGCTAATTTGCCAAAAGAGCTTTTGGCTAAGTCCTGGTAAAAAGCTAGACCCACTAATCCATCGTTTTATTGTACTAGGTGCTGGTAGTACAATTTTTTCAAACAAGAACTTATACGCTGTGGGTGATTTATAATATAATGCCAACGCAAAATTTTTCTGATCTAATGGCCACTTTCTTACACTATTTTGTCCTAATTGCATATTCACTAATGTTTTGCTACATTGTTTTTTAAATAAATATGTATTCAGTTGATGATGTAAATTTGAGAATCTCACTTTTTTTTTAATTTGGATATTTGTGCTCGTTTTCGTAAAAGCAATTTACTTTGACTCTTAATATTGCTCTTTAATTTTTTTTCACGAGATGTATTTCTTCCAGATATAGTTGAAACTTCTGCAACAGGAAGATTTGTGATATCACGCAGCCAATCCATATCCGCTGATTCATCCATTAATTCTACCTCTTCTTCCCCTTCGTCTTCTTCCAAAGTTATATTTTCATCGCTTCGTATTTTTCTTTCATACGTTGTTATAATTTTAGACGGGCCTGGTTGCGGCTCAGATATTTCCCGTTTTCTTTTAGAATCGTATGGTTGGGGAACTGCTGATTTTGTTAAACGATTCTTCAGTATTTGATTAACAAAACTGTCACTCTCGAAATGTCTTTGGCAAATTTGATACCTTTTTAGGTCTTCCAGGGGTGTGGTGGCTAAGGAAGAGTTTCCTATAAACCAAAGAAATTTACATTTATAGATTTGGAGATGAATTAATACCAATTTTCACTTAAATAGTATTTTATTACTTTATTAACTATAATTATTAATTAAAATGTTTATTATGTGAAAAATCCGTACTCTATCATCATTAATACTTGTTTGTTTAATACCTTTTGCTTTACAAAATAATGTAATTTATTAATTAACTTGATCTTATACCAACATTTTTTTGAAAGTCTTGTTGTGTTAGTATTGGTAATTTTTTATACAATGATAAACACAATATTCAGAAACCTTGCAAATTAGCACAGAAAGTTGAGGGTTGCGATTTTTAATTTTATCTCAAATAACTAGTACTTTACTCTTGATATAATTTTACGTTTCCTTAATTTTTAAACATCCTTTACGTTATACCGACATTCTGGTTATAGCTATCGACTTTTCAGAACAAGCGAAACTCTTTATGAAGAATGACTTTCTCAAAAAATAAGAAATAAAAGATTTTAGGGGTATAGTTAGGTCAATCCGGGACACACTGTATATATAGGTCTAAGTTAATATAATAATCCTGAATAAAAAATTGTTTAAACTCTGTCATTTAAATGTAAAAGATATTTGAAATTATATATGTATGTACTACCTATAAATAAAAATTTATGGCTTAGTGAGTTAACATATTGCAGTGATCTTGAATAAATAATAATATGTAAATAAATGAATTTTAGATCACTTGCAATTTTATGTTTAGTTAAGTAAGGATTTCTTATTGTGTGCGTTCATATTATATACATAAGTGCTTAATAAAGGTAAGAATTTTTCTTGATTTATATTTATTTATATTTACATCTATATGTACATTGGTATTTATTTATTTAAGTTTACAAATTCCTCATGAACAATAATAAATTAGGTAATGTAAACGTGATCTGTATAAATTAAGTAACTGAATAAATAAATTTTACACAAGTAAGCAATCAATAGGGATAACTTGGAGTACATGTAATTGGTAACCAGGTTATGTAGAGAATGGAATCTGTTATAGGCCAGAAGAGCAGAGGAATGTATTCCCGGACGTGAGGGATTCGCCCGACTTCTGTGCCTCGGTGCGTCGGGCCTTTTCTATCTTGGGCCGGGATAGTTTGACGCTCGGGGTACCCTGTCGCAAGGCTCGACGGAGACAGCGGGTCATGCTGTTAGATGGGTCCGTAGTTCGCGTATCGAACGAAACAGCGTGTAGGATGGCTGCGGAAGGCATGATCCGGCCTGTCAAGCAGTGTTAAGGGGCCTCCGTCGAGGCCGAAGAGGGTAGCAGTATACAATAACTTTGAGTTCAAGTAATGCTTCACTTAATTTCACTTTGTACTCTTGGATGTCTATGTCTGTACTCGTCTATATGTGTATTTCTTGATTGTCCTCGTATAATCTGTATGATGATCAAATAACTGATGCAACATTTATACTTCAATTTAAGATGTCAATCACCAGGAACGATAAGCTGGGTGAACGCGTATGATAATCCACCTGTCAACAATACATCATCGTTAGAAATTGGAAAGGTAAAAGGGGTTCATGATAAATTTAACCAACGCATACCGACGATCATGAATGTTTTCCCTTTATTTCCGAATGTAAGCAAGACAAAGAAAATACGAATAAAACTTCCCAATAATACAAAGAGATGGTTCAAGAATGAAGTAAACAACAATCAAGAAATTTATAACATAATAAGGATGTGGCAATGAACTTTAAGTATATTTAAAAGTTGTAAATAATGTTATTTACTTACCAGGCCAATGTTTGATAGATAGCATCCTGTGTATTATATCTGTATTTCACTATTGCTCACATCAATATCAATTTTAACATTTTAACAAATGCAGACGTATCATTCCAAGTTTTATTTAAATTAATTTTCACTTTATTCATTTTCACCATGATGTGTATAAATATTTACTGTATTAATAATTATGAAAACTTTATTTTTATTTAAGTAAAACAGTAAAAGAATCTTAATAAAATTTTTATAAGGTTATAATTTTAAGACGTATTAAATGCTACGTAAAAAGGATCGAGCAGGTGTTCCTCGCACAAATACGTCTGGCATTGGCAAGGACTGACCGGTACAAAAAGTATTGTTTATCAGGTGCTCGGCTGAGTCATAATGTATAGACGGATTTATGGTCACATGTTTGTTTACCTCTCGCAAGGATTATTAATACGCTGTTTCCTCATGCAACCGATAAGAGCAGCACCGTCGACATACAATTTTGGGAGATGGATTCGTGCTTAACGAAAGTTGCCGTACGTTTTTGTAAGGAAATTTACGAATAAAAGCGCGGACAGATAAAAATTTCGGCAATTGCTGGTGAAAACCGCAATATTAGCAAGTCTAAAAGTAGGTGAAAACCACTTCCTCCCTCTTCTTTAATAGGATTATTTTAAAATCCGGACTTAGAATAATTTCTGAGATTTTCAATACTTATAAAATTTTTACAAGATTCTACACTTATAATAATTTTATTTTTAACATGCTGCGCGCATTACATTAAAATGTTTAGATGTATTCGAATAACTACCTATGTATGAAATACTTTTATTTTTATGAACTCGGTGTTTGAATTTATTTAATTTCATTTTATTTTTTTTTTCTTTCTAGAGGGTTTTTGTTTTGCATGTAGGGTACTATGCCGTACGTTATGACAAAACTCTCTAGTATTTGTAATGATAACTTTGAATAACATGATCATTTTCTTTTCCGTATAATTTATTTTTCTTTTAAATTTATTCATCCTACAAAGGATATTTGAAACTAATAATTTTGTTTATGTGTATATAGGTTATATATATATTAAGTGAACAAAATCTTTTATTGAAAATTATGGATGAGTTTAATACAATGTATGAAGAATTAAGGTGATTAACAATATTTGTTATAAATGTGTGTATAGTGGCGTCTCCAAATTCTTTATTTGTAGTGGTGTTTTTTTGTATTGGAATTTCGTGAAAAAGGTAAAGTTTATTTTCTTTTAATATATATATATATTATTTCTTTTTGATATGAGAATTAAGTATATTTTGTTGTATTTGGGTGTTCAATATTAACGTGTTGAATAGTACATCAGGGATGTGTGAAATGAATTATGTCATTTTTTAATTCATAGCATGGAGTCCTGGTGAATTTGATATACACGAATTGGTCTTGGTGGTACTGCGTTTGGGAGCGAGAAAAGGCACCAGGCAGAACTAATCAGGGCTGAGTTAATTTATTGAATACGCAGAGACATTGTTTTATTTCACTTTATTTATTTAATTAAAATATATATATATTCCTTAAGGGGTGTGCACATGATGATGTATGTTCGGGTTGCGTCCGACGAGCTGAAAATGACATGCTCGTAGGGTGGAACTTTGGGATACTCTTCTGTGTGAATTTGTTACTGATGGTACTGTGTTGGGAGCGAGAAAAGGCGCCGGACAGGACTAATTAGGGCAAAGCCACTTCCTTAATGTCTATATTTTGTTATCAAATAGTAGACCGCACAATTTTATTTTCTTTTATTTACATTCCAGTACAATTCATCACGCTTAATTTATTTCTAATTTTTGATTGTTTACATGTATCTATGACAAATATTAATAATAATAATCACGTTCACATTTAGATATAAGCTGGCAAGACATGATGATTTCATTTATTCTTTATTTCTTGTAATATTTTATTGTTTATGATGTATAAATCTGAATTATGACCGAATATTGATTTTGGATGTGCAAATATTTGTAAATTAAAACTTTTGAATTTATTTAGAATTATTTTATTTTAATAAATTAGATATTAAGATTTATTTTGTATTTTATTTCTTTACCTGACCTGGAGATGATTAAAGAGAAGGAGAATCAAGTCATATTTTCTGCCCCTGAGAGAACTATTTATTTTCAAACTGAGCTAGTTACATGTAGAATGTTTTGCTTAACCTACCTTTCAGCAGAAAGTTCACCGTATCATAGTCTAGCATAAGGCCTAGCACTAGGATGCGTGCTTGACTCCCAGTTACGACTTAATTAAGTAAACTAAATTTATTTTATTTATATGTAAATTTGAAAGAGTCACAGCATATATATGGCGCACAACGTCGTGGGGCAAAACATTTGCATTTACATTTCAAATATATTTACAATTTATTAGCAATTTCACATTTCCATATTATTGATATGATGCCCAATGTTCATGGTGTAAAAGTTTTGCCGTTCCATAGCAAATATATATGGCGACCAACGTAGTGGGGCAAAACTTCTACATTTTTAAACTGTTTAGATAAAAATTAATTGATTATTTAATATTCAAATAGCTGTATAATTAAAGGGAGGTACTTTCACCTTTAGGTGCATTTGAATAATTAATAAATATAATTCACAAATAAAATTTTGTCAAGTTTTGATTTATTTTTCTCCACAAATAAGTCTCTTTAAGTGCCAGGACAGATAAAGTAAATATGTCTGAGTATAAAGGCGAGGGTGAAAATCCTGAAAGTAGTATGGACACCAAATATTTATTTGAAACGTACAGGGAACCACAAGGCATTTCCTCTGTGACAGATTCAGAAAAGACGATACCTCTTGATGAGGATGAAAATGTGACTGAAAATGTAAAAATTGAAACAAAAGAAGTGCCAGGCGGAGATAGATTTGATATTCTATTTGAAAAACTTTTCTGTAAATTGGAAAGTGACAAGATAGAAATGAAAGAAGATATAAATAGAAAGTTAGATGAAAATAAAACTGAAATGAACAAGAAGTTTCAAGAAAATAAAGAAGATATAAACAAGAAACTGGATGAGAATAAATTAGAGATACAAGCTGTAGTAAAGTCGATGAATGAGAAGATTGATGAAAGAATTAAAGCTTGTAGAATGGAAATGTCTGCAATGAATAATAAAATAAAAGAAGATGTGAAACAAAGCACGGCACAGATCAATGAAAAAATTGAAGCAAATGAAAAGAAGTGCAAGGATAGCAGTAATTTTTTAATAGATGAAATGAATCAGAGGGCCGGTGTAGCGAGAGAAAATTTTAGACAGATAGAAGAAAGGATTGGAGGACAAGATGAGAAGATACAATTCTTGGAACTGAAGGTGGACAGTAGTGTCATGTCAGTTCAGAAAGATGTTCAAAATCTAACAAATAAATTCGAGGATTGTAGAATCAAATATGGAGCATGCACAGATTCACTTTTAAAGCTACAGGATATGACATTAAATTGTCAAGACACGATTAAGAATTTGAAAACAAGAGTTGAACAGGGTACAATTACACCTTGTGTGGTGTCGCAACAGGTATCACTTGGCACAGAAAATATACCAAAATTTTCTGGGTATAATAAAGACAACCCTATGGCATTTCTTAAAACCATTAAGACATATATTCGTGGTATTCATGATGATATGTCGAAATTACATTTCATGAGAGGGTGTCTTAGAGATTATGCGTTATTATGGTACGATATGGTAATTGATGAGGTACAGTCGTACGAAGAATTAGAAAACATGTTTATTAGGCAGTACTGGGGACAAACTCAGCAAAGACGTATTAGACATGACCTTACTTTTGGAAAATATCGTTCCATTACATCTAGAGAGAATTATGTTATTCGGAAATATTCTTTCTTGAAACATATACAACCTGTGATCCAGGAGTGTGACATTGTTACCCAGTTAGCTAATCATTTTGAGCATGAGGTAGTACAAGCAGTTGCTTTACAGGGTATAGACACCGTTGAGCAACTCTTGGAATTGGTAAAGCGGCTGGACGACGTGGAAGATAGGAGTGTATTTCAGAATAAAAATGGGTACAAAGCAGGTAACAATGGTAACTATTATAATGCTCAGCAAAGATATAATGGTAATAACCAACAAAGAAACAATGGTAATCGGTATCAGAATAATAATTACCAGGGAGGAAGGGTGGAGAATGGTAACAACAAGAACATGGGTAATAATAGTAATAGTAATAATAATAATAGTTGGAGACAGGAGGGTCATGTAACAAGAAAATATGGAAGAAATGAAACAGAAGATACCCGAGGATTTAATAACATAATTATAGAAAATAAAGAAAATAAAACAGAAGCTGCAACGAAAGATGTATCAAAAGGAGCGATAAAGAAGGAGATAAGAAGTGCAACTCCGGTAGAAAACGGATGGTTACACAACTCAGTAGGAGGTGCTACATCTCTGGATTTTTAGTAGAACCAATCAGAAAGGAAGAGGATTCTCAAAGGGTGACCGACTTTGAGAATATTAAAAAAATAACCACAGAGCTACCAGTAGTAAAAATAAACATAGGCCAAATAGAGGTAGATGCATTAATTGATACAGGTGCGCAATTGTCTCTTCTAGATAGTAGTTTAGTAGATAGGCAACTAGAAAATTCAGGTCATTATAGGTCCATTAAAAAAATAAATTTATTTACTGCCACAAAAAAATTAGTAATAGCTATAGATAAGATATTTTACGTAAATGTAAGAATAGGTAATTTAGAATTTTTAACTGAATTTGTTATTGTACCTAATTTAAATTATAATTGTATACTTGGAATGGATTTTTTGACTCAATATAGTACAAAATTAAACATGGAAGATAAAACTTTTCACATAAAAAGGGCAATTATATCATGGAACAAAGATCTGCAGGAAGATGAAATTGTAGTTAATAATTTAAGTAGTAAAATGTATGATGAGGATTTCGATTTACATCCTGAAAATATTAGTTTAAAAAACGAGGAAAGGAATGCACGCCAGGTGGATACTCTTCAAAAAGGAGAGGCCACATTTGCCACGGGTGACATAAATAATAAATGTACACACCATGTGGAGGGTCTTCAAAAGAAAGACGCCACGAAATATATGGGTGACATAATAAATAAATGTTCACACCGGGAAATAAATATGGGTGACATTAACTTGAATTGTAATGAGCTATATGTAAGTGAGGTAAAAAATCTTCTTGCAGTACACACAAAATTATTTGATAATAGCCCAGGTCTAGCGAAAGGTTATGAACATAAATTAGAAGTTGATGAGAGTCAGCCGTTTAAAGTAAGAAATTATCCAATTCCATATAAGTATCAACAACAGGTAAAAATAGAAATAAAGAACATGTTAAGGGATGGTGTAATAGAACGATCAGAGTCTAGTTTCATTAATCCCATTGTGGTAGTAGTTAAAAAAAATGAAGATGACCGAAAAGAGATGAAACTACGTTTATGCCTTGACGCTAGAATGCTCAATAGTCGCACCAAAGCACAGTTTGAAGCCCCACAGAGCATAGAAACTTTATTGGCAAAATGTACGAATGCTAAGTGGTTTACAAAATTGGATTTAAAGAGCTCTTTCTGGTTGGTACCTTTACACAAGGATTCTAGAAAATATTGCTCATTTTTAATGAATTCTCTAGTATATTCCTTTAAGGTTGTACCTTTCGGTTTATCAACGGCCACAGCTGCACTAGTAAGGGCCATGCAACAAATACTGGATCCATATGAGGAATATGTATCGCATTATGTAGATGATATTTTAATATTTAATGTAGATTTAGAGAGTCATTTAAAAGCTGTTAAAATTATTTTAAGTACATTAGAAAGTAATGGTCTAAAAATTAATTTAGAGAAATGTGAATTTGTTAAGAATAGGGTTAGTTATTTAGGGTATATGATAGATGGTAAAACTGTATCAATAGAGGAAAAGAAGTTGGAAGCAGTAAGAAATTACCCAAGACCTAAAAATATAAAGATGTTAAGGGGATTTTTAGGCATAGTGAACTATTATAAGCACTTTATTCCTAAGATATCAGATAAGACTGTAACTCTTTTTAAAATGATAAAGAAGGGTGTAAAATTTAAATGGACTCCTGAAAGAATAGGAGCTTTTGAAGAAATCAAGCAAGAATTTTATAAGGCGTTAGTTTTAAATCTGCCTCGATTTGAGGAAGAATTTATTTTACGGTGTGATGCTTCAGATCATGCCATTGCTGCTGAACTTTTCCAAGTCAGAGATGGTAAAGAGATACCAATCTGCTTTATTTCAAGAATATTAAAGGGGTACGAGAGTCATTATACGGTTTCAGAGAAAGAACTATTGTCAGTGGTACATGGGGTCTCTAAGCTCAAGTACTATTTGATGGGAAATTTCTTTACAATAGAAACTGATCATTTATCTTTGATTTTCTTAATGAAAACAAGGTTTTCTAATGCACGACTATATAGATGGTCTTTATTTTTAAGTGAATATAATTTCAAAATTAGACATAGAAAAGGAAAAGATAATATTGTTGCAGATGCATTTAGTCGAGCCTTTGGTCATAGTAAGCAATCAGGATCATATCAGATCAATGCTTATAATTTTGAAGTAGCTCCTGAGTTATATAGTAGAGAAAATGTAGAACGTAGTCAAGGAGAAGATGATGTGCAAGATATAAAAAGAAAGGCACTTCAAGAACCCAATTACAGAGGATTTAGAGTAGTAAATAATATTTTATATAAAAGAATAGGGGACAATGATTTGTTAGTATTGGGAAGTGAGTTGGCAAAGAATGTTATGTTAGATATTCATAGGAGGTTGGGACACCCTGGAAATAGGAAGACATTCTTAGTTTTTAGGGAGCAATTTTATGCTAAACAAGACAAACGTCTCGTTGAAAGATGGAATAAACAATGTGAACTATGTTTATTAGGTAAATATAAAAATCGTGTAAATAAAAATGTTGTACATAGTATTAGGGTAGAAAATAAGTTAGATTTAGTTGCGGCAGATTTCCTAGGTAATTTAATACCTGGACATTTAGGATATAGGAATGTATTTGTGATGGTAGATATTTTTACGAAATATGTGAAACTTTATCCTACCAGAAAATATAATACCGACATAGCGGTAATTTGCATTAATCAATTTATAGAAGAAATAGGTCAATTTCAAAGACTTTTAGTAGATAATGCTAGTTATTTCAATAATGATCGCTTCATTCAAGAATTAAATTATATGAATGTGCAAGTAAATTTTTCTTCAGTGAGACATCCTGAAGGGAACCCTTGTGAGAGATACATACAAGAAGTTATAAAACACTTGAGAATGCGAACTCATGAGAATCATGTGGGCTGGGTGAGGCATTTGACGGAAGTTGAAAATACAATGAACTTTTTACCCAGTGTGACCACTAATCTTAGCCCATATCTACTGATGTTCGGTAGATATCCACCACGTCCATGGAGACAAGAAACTCCTCCTGTGGAAAATTTAGAAGAGGTAATAGACCGTGGACGAGAGCGACAACGTGCTAGAGCTCGAAAATATACCGAGGAAGAGAATGCGAAGATTAAAAATCGTAAAGTCTTTAATAGGGAGGATATGATAGTAATAAGAAATTATCGATTAGGTCGGAGAGACCATAATAAATGTGCTAAATTAGATCTTCCTTTTGATGGACCTTATCGTGTAGGTAGAGCGATAAATGACACGACCTATGAGGTAACAGAAGTGGATAATGAGCGTGTCAAAGGCAGACTTCATGTCTCAAAATTATATGATTACGATCTCGAAGATAATGCAGGAATAAATTAAATTTATTCACAGATATTTATGTTTAATATAAAATATATGATAAGCTATCTATAAGTATATTAATTGGTATTTATGGGAAATCTTGAATTTATACCATTGACATTAGCGATTCTCGCTTATAAATTACAGATATTCCCATAGGGATATTTATGCAGTGATCTTGAATAAATAATAATATGTAAATAAATGAATTTTAGATCACTTGCAATTTTATGTTTAGTTAAGTAAGGATTTCTTATTGTGTGCGTTCATATTATATACATAAGTGCTTAATAAAGGTAAGAATTTTTCTTGATTTATATTTATTTATATTTACATCTATATGTACATTGGTATTTATTTATTTAAGTTTACAAATTCCTCATGAACAATAATAAATTAGGTAATGTAAACGTGATCTGTATAAATTAAGTAACTGAATAAATAAATTTTACACAAGTAAGCAATCAATAGGGATAACTTGGAGTACATGTAATTGGTAACCAGGTTATGTAGAGAATGGAATCTGTTATAGGCCAGAAGAGCAGAGGAATGTATTCCCGGACGTGAGGGATTCGCCCGACTTCTGTGCCTCGGTGCGTCGGGCCTTTTCTATCTTGGGCCGGGATAGTTTGACGCTCGGGGTACCCTGTCGCAAGGCTCGACGGAGACAGCGGGTCATGCTGTTAGATGGGTCCGTAGTTCGCGTATCGAACGAAACAGCGTGTAGGATGGCTGCGGAAGGCATGATCCGGCCTGTCAAGCAGTGTTAAGGGGCCTCCGTCGAGGCCGAAGAGGGTAGCAGTATACAATAACTTTGAGTTCAAGTAATGCTTCACTTAATTTCACTTTGTACTCTTGGATGTCTATGTCTGTACTCGTCTATATGTGTATTTCTTGATTGTCCTCGTATAATCTGTATGATGATCAAATAACTGATGCAACATTTATACTTCAATTTAAGATGTCAATCACCAGGAACGATAAGCTGGGTGAACGCGTATGATAATCCACCTGTCAACAATACATCATCGTTAGAAATTGGAAAGGTAAAAGGGGTTCATGATAAATTTAACCAACGCATACCGACGATCATGAATGTTTTCCCTTTATTTCCGAATGTAAGCAAGACAAAGAAAATACGAATAAAACTTCCCAATAATACAAAGAGATGGTTCAAGAATGAAGTAAACAACAATCAAGAAATTTATAACATAATAAGGATGTGGCAATGAACTTTAAGTATATTTAAAAGTTGTAAATAATGTTATTTACTTACCAGGCCAATGTTTGATAGATAGCATCCTGTGTATTATATCTGTATTTCACTATTGCTCACATCAATATCAATTTTAACATTTTAACAAATGCAGACGTATCATTCCAAGTTTTATTTAAATTAATTTTCACTTTATTCATTTTCACCATGATGTGTATAAATATTTACTGTATTAATAATTATGAAAACTTTATTTTTATTTAAGTAAAACAGTAAAAGAATCTTAATAAAATTTTTATAAGGTTATAATTTTAAGACGTATTAAATGCTACGTAAAAAGGATCGAGCAGGTGTTCCTCGCACAAATACGTCTGGCATTGGCAAGGACTGACCGGTACAAAAAGTATTGTTTATCAGGTGCTCGGCTGAGTCATAATGTATAGACGGATTTATGGTCACATGTTTGTTTACCTCTCGCAAGGATTATTAATACGCTGTTTCCTCATGCAACCGATAAGAGCAGCACCGTCGACATACAATTTTGGGAGATGGATTCGTGCTTAACGAAAGTTGCCGTACGTTTTTGTAAGGAAATTTACGAATAAAAGCGCGGACAGATAAAAATTTCGGCAATTGCTGGTGAAAACCGCAATATTAGCAAGTCTAAAAGTAGGTGAAAACCACTTCCTCCCTCTTCTTTAATAGGATTATTTTAAAATCCGGACTTAGAATAATTTCTGAGATTTTCAATACTTATAAAATTTTTACAAGATTCTACACTTATAATAATTTTATTTTTAACATGCTGCGCGCATTACATTAAAATGTTTAGATGTATTCGAATAACTACCTATGTATGAAATACTTTTATTTTTATGAACTCGGTGTTTGAATTTATTTAATTTCATTTTATTTTTTTTTTCTTTCTAGAGGGTTTTTGTTTTGCATGTAGGGTACTATGCCGTACGTTATGACAAAACTCTCTAGTATTTGTAATGATAACTTTGAATAACATGATCATTTTCTTTTCCGTATAATTTATTTTTCTTTTAAATTTATTCATCCTACAAAGGATATTTGAAACTAATAATTTTGTTTATGTGTATATAGGTTATATATATATTAAGTGAACAAAATCTTTTATTGAAAATTATGGATGAGTTTAATACAATGTATGAAGAATTAAGGTGATTAACAATATTTGTTATAAATGTGTGTATAGTGGCGTCTCCAAATTCTTTATTTGTAGTGGTGTTTTTTTGTATTGGAATTTCGTGAAAAAGGTAAAGTTTATTTTCTTTTAATATATATATATATTATTTCTTTTTGATATGAGAATTAAGTATATTTTGTTGTATTTGGGTGTTCAATATTAACGTGTTGAATAATACATCAGGGATGTGTGAAATGAATTATGTCATTTTTTAATTCATAGCATGGAGTCCTGGTGAATTTGATATACACGAATTGGTCTTGGTGGTACTGCGTTTGGGAGCGAGAAAAGGCACCAGGCAGAACTAATCAGGGCTGAGTTAATTTATTGAATACGCAGAGACATTGTTTTATTTCACTTTATTTATTTAATTAAAATATATATATATTCCTTAAGGGGTGTGCACATGATGATGTATGTTCGGGTTGCGTCCGACGAGCTGAAAATGACATGCTCGTAGGGTGGAACTTTGGGATACTCTTCTGTGTGAATTTGTTACTGATGGTACTGTGTTGGGAGCGAGAAAAGGCGCCGGACAGGACTAATTAGGGCAAAGCCACTTCCTTAATGTCTATATTTTGTTATCAAATAGTAGACCGCACAATTTTATTTTCTTTTATTTACATTCCAGTACAATTCATCACGCTTAATTTATTTCTAATTTTTGATTGTTTACATGTATCTATGACAAATATTAATAATAATAATCACGTTCACATTTAGATATAAGCTGGCAAGACATGATGATTTCATTTATTCTTTATTTCTTGTAATATTTTATTGTTTATGATGTATAAATCTGAATTATGACCGAATATTGATTTTGGATGTGCAAATATTTGTAAATTAAAACTTTTGAATTTATTTAGAATTATTTTATTTTAATAAATTAGATATTAAGATTTATTTTGTATTTTATTTCTTTACCTGACCTGGAGATGATTAAAGAGAAGGAGAATCAAGTCATATTTTCTGCCCCTGAGAGAACTATTTATTTTCAAACTGAGCTAGTTACATGTAGAATGTTTTGCTTAACCTACCTTTCAGCAGAAAGTTCACCGTATCATAGTCTAGCATAAGGCCTAGCACTAGGATGCGTGCTTGACTCCCAGTTACGACTTAATTAAGTAAACTAAATTTATTTTATTTATATGTAAATTTGAAAGAGTCACAGCAATATGTATGTCAACATACATATATCCTTATTATCTGCATATAGAGATACCTACCTATGTGTAAAATACTGTTCTTAAAATTAGGGCAATATAAAGGAGAACTTTAAATATTTAAATATAAGTACATCATAATTCGAGCTGAGGGATTTTGCGGGGTGCCAGGATAGTATTCAGGTAAACGCACGAATATAATGACCTTGTTTCGATCGGTGATGCATGCGCGATTTTATTGCTTTACATGCATTCGCTATTTATATCACTTAGGTATGTCAGTTATGTCGTTATAAAGTTTATATTTAGAGAAATACTAAGCAAAAAAAATTAAATTCTTAACATACATAACATAATTTTTTACAAAAAAAAAGACAATAGAGCTGTTCATTTCATTTGTGCGCATGCGTGACCCCAATTCCAGTGAACAGCTGATTTTTGTTGTTCGGACCAAGGACTGTGCGCCTCGTATAGTTTTAATGTTTTATTTTGTTCAAATAAAAAGGTAAAACGATAAATCTGCCCTATTACAAGTCATGTCGGCCCCTAGCGATATTCCACATAAGAAAGTGAAGTTAAATCCGGAAGATGTACCTGGAGCGACGTTAAAATACAAAGATGTGAATCAACACAGCGTTCTACAATTACGAAGATTTTTGAAATGCAGAGGCGAGAATGTACCAAAAAGCGCTTTAAAAATGCATCTTGTAGAGAGGTAAGTGGCTAATGTGTACAGGTGTAGGTGTAACTGAAATAGTTTAAAACTGACAATTGGCATAGGGGAGCACGGGGCTAAATGTCACAAAATTTGAATATTTGATAGAATTTTGGTTATTATTTGCTTTCAAGTATAACCAAGTATCAGCATATGTACCTGTACATGTGGTGAAAGTATACCACAAAGATTAAACTTTAGTAATGACGTTTGATAATTTTTTTGTAATTTTCTTTGCCAGCGTGTGCAATGTGACAATATACCCCAAGACGGGGAATGTTGTCCCATGGTATGGGGTAAGTTGTCACCTACATTTAAGTACATAAGACACCAGAATAAAATATTTTAATTTTTAAAAAAATTTTGTTTACGATTTTATTATCTTAATAAATACATGAAGTAAGAATTTAACATTTAACAATAATAAAAATATGTGAAGAAAAAATTTAAATATGTATCTACTTAACACAAAATTGTAAAAACAAAGTTAAATATCATCATCAGAATCGCAGTTATGACAAATATAATAAGAATTGCCGTCCGTGCATTTTTCGTGAGACCAGTTTTTACATCTGGTAAATTGTCACATGTGACAACCTGCCCCTAACAAATTGTGACAACTTGCCTCAAAGCACATGTTGCATTAAATAAATGATTATCATTGATATGTGATTATTGTAAGCAATTTGTTACATATTATTATAAAGAGAATTTCATAAGCTTAATAGGAGCGACATGACAACTCTAATGTAAACAAACAAAGTTGGTCCGAAAGTGTCATGGCGTCCTCGCGCATGCGCCACAACTACATCCACGTATCCACTCATGAAACAAGAGGGTTAAAAAATGGCATTTTAATGCCACCTAAAATGCACTCCACTAAATTACAAAAAAATGTTATATACCAATGTGTCAAAATTTATAATCACATTCCATCCACAATCAGAGATTTAGGTTTTTATCAATATAGACATAAACTAAAACAATACCTAATAGGTGAAGCTTTGTATAATGTTAAGGATTTTTTTTCGAAACCGGTGCAGCTTAATTTGGTGCACTAAAACAATCGTTCGTTATTTTGTTTTGAGTTTGTTACTTGTTGTATTATTAATATTTTATATATACATTACATTCATGTTTGTATTTGTATGTTGACGTGTTCTACGCTTTGTATAATGGAATAAATCTATCTATCTATCTATCTATCTATCTAATGAAACTTACTATTTCTCGGTAGTACGTATATTTTAGTAACTATGTGTACATTTTAAAAAAGAAGTCTATGCCTACATGTTTATACAAAAAATAAATAAAATTTGAGTTTATAATTAAATAATATATTCAGGTGAACGTATTTTCTACATAATTTAAATTGCACTGAAAAATAAAACAATCCTTATATTCAGCAGAAACACCATAAAAAGATCTATCGACAAAGCACAATGTCGCCTATTCATACATTTATACATAAACTCGATGCCGCTCTAGTACATAATGTATTATGTAAACATAATACATGCCGCTCTAGTACATAATGTATTATGTAAACATAATACACTATGTACTAGAGCGGCATCGAGTTTATGTATAAATGTATGAATAGGCGACATTGTGCTTTGTCAATAGATCTTTTACTTTCTTATACGTAGTATAAGGAAGTATTGTGATGATGAAAATTTTCGACCTCGAGATTTTTGCAGATGTCCACGTTTTGAAGTCCCCTGCTACCGAAAAAGTGGTTTTTAAAAAAATGTCTGTGTGTGTGTGTGTCTGTCTGTCTGTCTGTCTGTGTGTGACCACGATAGCGGTCAAACCGCTGTAGATATCAATTTCAAATTTTGTATTTACGTATATAATCTCCCTCTTGAGATCTGATTAGTTTTTCAGTAAAATCGGTAGACCGGAAGTAGCAGTTTACTTCAGTGAAAAATTCGAATTTTGCTAATATTTCGTCAATTACTAAGTTTAAACAAATTTATAAAGAATTGAAATGTACTCAAAATTAAATTTGAGACAAATTATCTTAAAGAGGTTTTTCGAAATTCCAACCGGAAGTAGGTCTTTTACTCTTATCGAAAATCAGTTTTTTGCGAATATCTCGCAAGTCATGCTTTCTAGGCAGGTACATTACGAGTATAAAAGTATTTAAATTATAATTTTAAATATCTTTTGTATAAAAAAAATTTCAAAATTCGGACCGGAAGTACCACTTTTACTCTTACCGAATAGCGATTTTTTGCAGATATGTCATAAATTATGCATTTTATATATATTTATTAAGAGTACAAAAGTATTTAGAGTTGAATTTGCAATATTTTTTGTATACATGAAATTTCAAAATTCGGACCGGAAGTGGCACTTTTACTCTTAGCGAGTAGCACTTTTTTTCGAATATCTTGCAAAGTATGCATTCTATAGCCATTTATTAAGAGAATGAAAGTACTTAGAATAGGATTTTGAATAAGTTTTGTATAGAAAAAATTCTTAAAATTGTATAATTTGAAACGCTCATACGTATAAGAAAGTCGTATGGTGGCCACACCTCATTTTTTATGGTGTTTCTACTTAATATAAGGATTGTTTTATTTTTCAGTGCAATTTAAATTATGTAGAAAATACGTTCACCTGAATATATTATTTAATTATAAACTCAAATTTTATTTATTTTTTGTATAAACATGTAGGCATAGACTTCTTTTTTAAAATGTACACATAGTTACTAAAATATACGTACGACCGAGAAATTGTCTTTTTTGTAGAAAATTATGTTATGTATGTTAAGAATTTAATTTTTTTTGCTTAGTATTTCTCTAAATATAAACTTTATAACGACATAACTGACATACCTAAGTGATATAAATAGGGAATGCATGTAAAGCAATAAAATCACGCATGCATCACCGATCGAAACAAGGTCATTATATTCGTGCGTTTACCTGAATACTATCCTGGCACCCCGCAAAATCCCTCAGCTCTTCATAATTATTAGGGTAATAAATAATGAAAATATTAACGCAAAATTCCAGTTCTGTTATCTCTTTCTAACCTTAAAGAGACAAGGTAGGTATTTCATGGATGTTAAAAATTAGAGGCCCTTAACTGATATATTATGTAAACACACTTATCAATAGCTGTTTCTGTTCTAGCCCATCTGGTTTCAAATATGCTTAGGCTTTTTCCTTGAATTCTGATATGGATGTATCTCTAATACATAATTTCAAATAATTTTATTTCTGGGAATATATCTATTTTGTAATGACAGCAGTTAACAGATTTCGGAATATCTTTTATAATTCAAATTAGTAAATAATAGAGTAATAGACAATGAAGAAAATATATGTACTTATATATTTAAAATAAGGACAATTATGGTTATTATTATTGTTAGTGTTATTTCTGTGTCTGTCTAATTTCCGCTGTCTATAAAGGGTAAAATTTCTTCCTGCAGTAAGATGAGTATATTTATTATTAAACCCAAAAGGTAAATATTTGATATTAAATATGAAACTTACCTGAATTTAATATCCATTGCTTTACACGTTCCAAATCTTGCACAGGAAATGAGAACATACTTAGATTCGGAACAGTTCTTCGGTTGTTCTCACATTTAAAATACTGACACTTATTACCAGCCATATTTTTCGTTTGAAAAGAAAATATGCAAATTCAACTACACTGGCTTCGTTGGCGCCCAGAAAATTAAAAAAATATTTTTCTATTATACCTACTTACGATAGTTCTGTCATCTAGCGTTGAAAAGTATAATTATAGGCAGCATTTTACTGGATGTTCTACCTTTTCAATTTGATATACATATATATGTCGTAGTCATTGAGCGTAATGCGTCATTTCGCGGAAAGCCTAGTCATTGGCCGTATTGCCGGCAAAGGCTGTATTACAATGAATTTTTCTTTGTTTGACTGAAAATTCAGGTCATTTCAGGGATTGCCTGTTTAATTCTCGTCAAACAAAGTAAACGGTGAAACAATTACACGGTACAGCGCTTGACTGACACCTATTTAGTCATTTGCTGAATGCACGGAATTGCGTTGTGATTGGTCGTAAATTATGGAAAACCATAAGAGTTTGTTTTATCAGAAGTTAAGTGGATATTATTTGGCAAACAGAGATGCCAAAAAACCGTGGAATTATGAAGAAATGAAGGAGGTATGAAAATTCTAACCTCAAAATATTGAATTTTAGGTTTTAACTCAATAGTTGCATTTTAGGTGGCAAAAGATATTTTACTCGGCAAGCATACTAGTGGCAAGAAAACTCGTAGGCAGTATCATTTATTGTCCCTGTATGATACGATGGAGGTAGGACATAAACAGTTAGTTATTAAAAAAAGGCTAGAAGATAATGATGACGTTATTTATATTACGCCGTACGAAGACTTATTCGAAATATTGTATTCTACGCATATTGCAGTAGGACATGGTTCTAGAGACAAAATGATTTTTGGTTTAAAATCCAAATATCAAATTCCACGACCTGTTATTGAGACATTTTTGCAGTCTTGCGAAGTTTGTCACAAGAAAAAAGCCAACAAACATGCAAATCTTGTAACCAAACCTATTGTTTCAAAAGACTTTTGCTCTCGGGGCCAAGTGGATTTGATTGATTACCAGTCATGTCAGGATGGAGACTACAAATGGTTATTAAATTATCAAGACCATCTAACGAAATTTATCTGTCTACGTCCACTGAGATCAAAACAGTCTAAGGAAGTGGCCTTGGACCTGCTGAAAATTTTTCTTGAACTTGGAGCGCCAGCTATACTACAGAGCGACAACGGCCGCGAATTTGTAAATAGTTTAATTACCGAGTTGGTAAAACTATGGCCTGACCTGAAAATTGTTCATGGACGGCCACGACATCCACAGTCGCAAGGCAGCATTGAAAGAAGTAACCAGGACGTGGAAAATATGCTGCGGGCATGGATGATGGATAAAAATTCAACCAACTGGTCGGTTGGTTGCTATTTTGTACAATTTCAAAAAAACTGTTCTCATCATAGAATTATTGGGCGCAGCCCTTATAAGGCACTGTTTGGTACAAACCCAAAGGTCGGACTATCCTCTACAAATTTACCAGGCGAGATTATCAAAACCTTAGAAACGGAAGAAGATCTTAACGGGGTTTTGTCAGAATTACCTACAGGCGAAGATGATGAAGAAACCGATGAAAATGTTGAGGTTTTGAATGGCAATACAGATGAACAAAATAATGATTTAGTGGGAAATGAACGATATGACGATATTGAAGGCACAAAAGAACGAACGTTGAAAGAATCAAATGTTATAATGGAAGTACTCGAAGCTGATGAAATAAACGTTGAAGTTGCCTTGCCTTTTGCTAGTCCACAAGAAATTGTGAGCGAATCTCAAGAAACCGTTCAACAAGTTATTTGCCTGGATTGTACAAATCAAGAAAAGGCATCATGTGTATTATGTTCCCTTCAAGCCTCCATTTTGAGTAATAGAAATGAATGTCATTCAGGACAGAAAAGAGCAGCCGAAAAAATGGTGTCAAGTACAGTTAAAAAATTGCCGTCATTAAAAATTGGGGACTGCGTGCTGTTGTCAGTTGAAAAAATTGATCGTGGTCCAAGCGACATGCAGAATTTAATATGTGTGATTGTGGACTACAAAAATGGAGTATACCAATTAGGATCTTCCGTGGGTAAAATTAAAGGATGGTATAATCGTGCGGATATTATTGCAGCGAATAGTCACTTTTTAAATATGGAAGATGTCCCTGATAAATATATTTCTGTCCGAGACACTGTATCTGGAGTTTCATTGCATGATGGGCAAGGATTTGCAAAGTGCTCTTGCAAGCCATCTAAGAAACAATGCCAAACAAATCGCTGTGTGTGCTTTAAAAAAAAAGTGATGTGCAATTCTAGGTGCCATAATAGTGCTACTTGTTTAAATAAATAATAAGTAAAATAAATACATACTTATTCTATAATAATAGTATGCATGTAGGTACCTGCAACTGTTAGAGGTACCACTTTGTATTAGAATATTTTTTGTTTTTGTGACATCAAAATGCCTAGTTATCTAACGCAGGAATATTTTTATTCGTTATTTAAGTACCTAATTATTTAAGTACCGATTCGGTGCGATTCTGTTTTCGAATTAACGGTATCGTTACAATAACGATATTGATTTTCTATAACAACAACCAATCAGAAAGCTTCTACCATAGCAACAACAATATCGTTATTGTAACGATATCGTTAATTCGAAACAGAATCGCACGGATTATTTGTTGAAACTTATACCATATTATACGTGGGATTGTTGCAAATGAACAATGACAAAATAAAAATATTTCGTAAACTTGTTTACTACCCCTATCAAAAACTTTTAAAACGTTTCAACCAATGACTATTTCAACCAATGACTAAACAGGTGTCAGTCAAACGCTGTAACGTGTAATCGTTTCACCGTTTACTTTGTTTGACGAGAATTAAACAGGCAATCCCTGAAATGACCTGAATTTTCAGTCAAACAAAGAAAAATTCATTGTAATACAGCCTTTGCCGGCAATACGGCCAATGACTAGGCTTTCCGCGAAATGACGCATTACGCTCAATGACTACGACATATATATTGGGATGTAGGAACACTAGCGACTTTAAGCGGCCTCATCCCGAAACTGAGTTTTAAGCGTAGCCGATTTTCTTATTGCGTTGATATATCTCCTTATATATAATCAATGGTCGAGTCCAAAGTTTTATCTACGCCAAAAGCTGATATGTCAATCCAAGAGTCTGAGCATGCGTTACAAATTTACATTAGTCGATATGTCTGTGAACGCAATTTCAGTTTTTGCCAAAACCTGTTATGTCTGACATATCATGTTTGGTCGGCTTTGGGAAGGTGACATATCAAGTTTTGACAAATAGTATTAAGGTTATGTCAGTGTAGCTTCTGTTTAGTTTAGTTTAGTTTTTAATATAAAAAGCCAATAAAACAGGTAAGTAGGTTTATTTGTTGTACTTTAAGAAACTAAATACAACGGGTTTTTGGAATTCAGTAATTAGAACTAAATTAATTTTTTAATTAAGGGCCGGTTTATTCACATTTAAGTAAATTTGATAATTGTCACGTAGTTATCAGTGATCTACCAATGGGGAATCGTTAATCATAGCAACAACTGGATAAATTTACAAATTTAATAATTAAACGGCGAATTAACTGAGCCTTAGTAAAATTTTAAAAAACTAAAGAAAATCATTCCAGTACTAATATTAATACAGGTTATTGATTTTAGATTTAAACCATGTCACGAGGAAAACGAATGTTAGAAATGGTAAAAATTCAGCTTAATGAAATTAGTGCCAATGAAACTCAGAAAGTCACTGTTGAAAAAATTCCCAGTCTAGCTGATTTAGCTCCTTCCACCGCTATTCTTCTCGAACCAAACATAAATGAAATTCAACCAGAGGAAAACAGAAATAATTTAAATAATTATTATTCTACACCTGAACCAAGCTACAGTAACAGTCGAGCAGATGAAAATATTGGTTATGATTTACAAAATGATTATGATAGCGAGTCTTGTGACGACGACAGGGATGTCGATTATGTTCCTAAAGATTCATCGGAAGAATCTGAAAATGAACCATCTATTGTAAGAATTGGGCCGAAGACAATCAGATTAGATAATTCTTCAAATCTAAATAGGGAAGAAAACACAAATCAAGCAAATGAAGAAAACAAGATCGAAGCGGCAAACGATCAAGGTAGGAAACGAAAGTCAGTTAACAGAAAATTAATGAAGGAAAAGAAATTAAAAGGAGAAGAGTATTTAACTAGAAAGGGTATTTTGGTACCAGCTAAAAAGCTTACACCTGTCATTAGCTGTTGCAGTAAGAATTGTGCTGATAAACTACCTCCAGAGAGTCAAAAAATAATTTTCGATGACTTTTTAAAAAATGTTACAAACAAAGATCAAGTTTTAAGCGACAGGATTAAATTGTCCGAAAAAAAAATAGAACGAAAAGGAAGAAGTAAAACTGGCATTACGAGAGAGAGACAAATAACAGCGTCTTACTTTGTTACGTTCAGCGATAAGGAAATAAATATTTGCAAGACTATGTTTCAAAAAGTCCATTCAGTCACAAGGGGAAAAGTTGATATTTTAATTCAAAAGCGACGTGCGTGCCAAACTGGATTTATAGACGACAATTTAAGTGGACGGCAGAAACCAGTAAATGCAAGAGAGGAAGAAAGACTAGAAGTAATAAACCATATTAACAGTTTCCCAAAATATCAGAGTCACTACTCAAGAAGCCATACATCAAAATTGTATTTAGCACCTACGCTTAGCATTGCAAAAATGTATGACTTGTATGTTAACAAAAGAAAGACTGAAGGAATGGAAAAACCATTGTGTTATTCAATGTATGCAAAAATATTTAATGAACTAAGCTATAAAATAAAAAACCCAAGTATTTACACTTGCAAAACGTGCGACAAGCTCCAAATTGATATTAAATGTGCAGCTACTGAAGAAGAACGAAACAAGAAAGTAGAGGAGAAAGATAAACATCTGGAACTGGCGGAAAAAGCTTACAGTCAAAAAAGAATTGACAAAGAGAGAGCTAGAAATTCCGAAACTGAGCGAGTCATTGTTTTCGACCTTCAACAGAATTTGCCTACCCCGGCTTTGACCACAAGTGAAGTATATTATAAAAGACAATTATGGACCTATAACTTTACCATGAGAGATTGTTGTACAGAAATTACAACTTGTTTTATGTGGCACGAAGCTTTGTCAGACCGTGGAGCAGATCAAATTGCCTCTTGTATAGTTCACTTTTTGAAAGATTTGCCCGATAGTGTTAATAAGGTAGTTTTATATTCAGATTCTTGCCCCGGGCAAAATAAAAATAATACTGTGGCAGCTGCACTTTCTTGGTTTCTGCATCAATCGAAAAATATAAACATTATTGAACACAAGTTCTTAGAAGTTGGCCACTCCAGACTAGAATGTGACTCCGATCATGCACGAATCGAACGAGCCAAAAAAGCTGCATGTGATATCGAAATAAGGATTCCTCATGATTGGTATCAGTTTGTTCGAACCGTTCGAGGGAAGAAACCTTTCAAGGTTGTTGAAATGCAAAAAGAAGACTTTCTGCTATATTCTTCTTTGTTAAGAAGCGTTTTTGTTAAGCGCGATCACACCGAAGAAGGAGCAAATATACGTTGGCATGATATTAAAGTGTTACGCTTCTCAAAAGAACTGCCACTTGGAGTTATTGAAGTGAAGTATTCGCACGATGAGAATGAGCCGTTTTGTCGGCTTAACATTAAAAGAAGAGGAAACGTTATCCCCGAATTTTTACCACAGGTTTATGATGGTCCCAAACCTATCAATCCAAAGAAGAAAGATAATCTTGTGTTTCTGTTAAAATACATAGACAGCGTTTACCACCCATTTTATCAGAATCTTACCGTAAATGCAAATGCTGAAGATGCTCTATGAAATTTTGTTGTTATAATACTTAAATTTTGATAATAAAGTATGTTAATATAATACACTGTGGTGTTCCTTTAGATAAACACTTTCACAGTATTAAAAAAAAATGATAAATTTCATAGTAAAAAAGTCATTTCCATTGTTGATATGTCAAAAATGATTTCACGGCAAAAGTTTATATGTCATTCAAAGTCACTTTTTTCAATTTTGAAAAAAGTTTTAATCAAAATCAACGGTCCTCTGTGGACTACGTATTTTAACATTCTAATAAAAATACTTACATACAGAAAATAGACATTATTTTGAGGGACTTGTCATTTTGAAGTTCCATAAAAATAGCAATAGCTATAATTACTGAATAAGAGAAATAACGGGAACTCCATATAAGGGGCTTTTGAAATAACACAGAATGAATGTAGAGTAATTCCGTTGTATTAGCTGGATTAGTAATAGGCACTATTCGTACTGTCGATTATCATGGGGACGAGTTGCTATGAAATAAAATTAAACAACTTTTGCCCAGAGATTCGATATTTCAAATAACAGTCAATTACATGAAAAAAAAACATAATGCGTTAGACGAATTGCTAACATTGTTCATATATTAATTATAGTCTTAGTATTAGTTAATTATTTCAAATAGTCAATCTAGTAGTTCAGTAATTAATGTCGAAATAAAGAAAATACAATTTTTGATAATTTTTGAATTAAAGTTCCAATATAATGAAATATGTATATAAGGCCCACTTGACACGGCACAATTTTCTGTGCAGAATTTATTTTGACTGACTTGCAACGAGACAAAATTTTATAGGTCCGGGCATGCGCTGAATGTATTACCAGTTTGGCGAGTACTTATCCGAAGTTTTGTAACCTTAAAATTTCATTTGTCTATTTTTGGAAAAATTCTAAATATACACAAATAAAAGAAAGAATTTATTGCGCGCTTCTTGTTATTATAACAAGCATACTGAATTTAAAAAAATAGAAGGCGAACAAAAAAGAAAGATATTGACTAAACCTTGCCTTATGAGGCGGTCAGGCAGCCGGGATGTATTGTCATTAATTAATAATACATTTCGCATAAAGGACCTGATTTTATAGGAATTATTTAATTACGGATGAATGATGCTCTGTTTAAAAAATTATTAGGATACATTAGAGCTGATATTACAAAGCGAAATACATTTATGCGAGACAGTATATCAACCCATAGCAAGTGAGATATTTACTTGATATTTAAAAAAACTCGAATAAAAAATAGGTACTTTTAATTCTTCAGGTTACAAATTACTTTGCAGTTTTTTTGGTAAAAGTGTCTGGTCTTTAATGTATTCAATATGAATTTATGAATTCATTTTGATGTATCAATGTCAAAAATTAATGGAATAAAATAGACAAATAAGAAAATACAATATAAAATCAATCTATACTTTATAATTATTACAAACTATCCCAGGACCAATGACAAAATAAGTTTTACTATTAACACTACTAGAACAAACAAAGAATGTCAACTAATTTGCAAGAAATTAAATTTATAAATAAGAAGGAATATATTCAAACAACATGCACATATTCTAACTAAAATATTTTGTTACTTGGATTAAACTTACTACAACTACTAATCGTATAACCTATATAAAGTATAGACGAAGTCTGTTTCTTTTTACACATTTCATTGTATACACTAAAAAGATTTCATTTTGTATTAATTACTGTTAGTTATTACTCCGAAGAAGAAAAAAGTTTCCTTCTGGAAATCAAAACGCATCATTCGTAAAGTCTCTACTATGGAATTACTTTAGAAAAATCGATAATAATAGTGTAATTTACAACGTTTGCTAACGTTATTTTAAATATAGTGGATATACTATGAATTTCAGTTATCATATAGAGAGAATACCACTATCAATTATTTTTTTTCTAAATAAAATTTTTTCCTTATTCTATTATTATTAGATGTTTTGTATAACATGTTCTCAATAATTATATTAAGACTTTTTTTGTTATTTCTTATTTTATATTTTGAATATATTTCGTTATTACAAATATATCTGTGCATAATTTCTTCGCTCATTTTGCTTTTCTACCGGGTGCATCGTTAATAATAATTTGAATAATCCTATAGAAAATTGATAATAGTGACTATCGATTGTTACTCAAAGCTGCGTAACTGGTTCAATTAAAATGAACTATTTATTAAAACGCATATTAATAAACTAACACATGAACACTAATTAATAATATAATTAATATTTATGTAAATGTATTTATGTTCGGAGGTATTTATTTGAGTGCGCTATGCTGTCTGCTCCGTCTCCAGTTCCACTAACCTCGGTCGTGTAGATCTCACATATATTTATATGTACAATGTATTATACATACATACAGGTTCTGCAAAGTTTATTTGATCTTTCGTCATTCATAACAATGACGTCATATAACAGCAGCGATGCCAAATACATTCGGTAATGGAGATATTGGTTATGTATATTTATTTTAAAAGTTTGGTTATGTATCTATACATTAGAAAAAAGTAATTTATTTTAAAAAAGTGGGAGAATTACCTTCATTTACCAATATCGGCAATAATAATAATGTTAACATGAACACAAAATGTATTTCCAAAATAAATACTTGTTTTTAGCAATGTAATCAACGGTAAATCTCTTATTACATTATTCACATTAATTGTCGAGGTGTTATTTAGTTTGACTTTTAAAAACTAACACAACTTTAATATAAACTCTTCTTTCCATGGAATGTATGCAACAACTAACAAATTTAAATGGCTATAGCAGTGAAATAATATTGTACATACGATGAAGAAGTTGTATACTGCTAATTAATATCACTAGTAGGAGGACTGAAGGAAGTACTACTTTTGTTTGTTGCTCAACTATTTTCACTAAAGCTGACTTTATTTTCCCAGTTATAAGTTTAATTACTTAAACAAAGAAAAAGTACTTTTTAAAAATAATCCAATGTAAGTTTTTGTTAGTTTTGAAAGTAAGAAATAATACTGAAACACATTAAAAAAAACAAACAAGTTTATTAAATTAAAATTCCTTGTTCATAATTCCAATGAAATGTTTAATACACTTATAATACACAAATATCTCAAAATTAAAATAATGTGCATATACTATCCCTAGGTATCTGAAAAAGCACTATCAGAACTATCATCATTTAGATTTATTATAAATGGTTCTATTTCTCTTTGTTCAAATCCTATTTCACGGTTCCACCATACATTAATTTCTTTTTCCACATGGTCAATACAGTTAGTCCATTCCTGTGCTGTCACTTGTTGCAATGCCTCATCCCACATATTAACACTTGCTTCAATAGATTTCCCATCCCTACCTATGTGGCGATTATAATAAGTTTTGGTAATCCCCCATACCAACTCAATTGGATTGAAATTGCAATGATATGGAGGAAGACGTAATACTTTATGTCCTGCTTTTTCAGCCATTTGATCAGCTACATATTCTTTTGGTGGCTTATGCCTAAAAGTTAATAAATATTATATTGATAACCAAAATAATGATATTAATGATTCTTACAATGCCACTTTCAGTAGTAATTCTTTCTTCAATGACGTTTCATCATACTGAATGCCATTGTTATTCAACCATTCCTTAATTTCATTTTTTGTGGATGCAGTGTTTGGTACTTTTGATACCAAAGTACTGTGGTATGGAGCATTATCCATAACAATTATTGATGGTCTGCTTAAGAGGTTTAGTAAATTTCCAAACCATTCTAAAAAATTTTTTTGGTTCATTTCCCCGTGATAGTCAGAGCATTTTGTGTTGGAAGGAAATACTAATTTGGCACCAGGTATAAAGCCATTCCTATTTCCAGCATGTAGAACAATATACCTAGTTACAAAAAAAAAATAAATCTTAGGCTGCATTATTATTTGTTTATATTGTATTATAATATATTTTTGTTACTTTTTATATGATAAAAAAAAATAATTAACCTTTTCCCATCCACCTTAGTACTTCTTACGGAATGTACATTTTTATCTTGCCAGGAACGAGCAATTGTACCATTTTGAAATAACCATGTTTCATCCAAAAATACAAAATCATATATATCCTGGGTCTTATATTCATGGTATAACCTCAAAAAGGTTAATCGCTGTAGCACTACATGTGGCATTTCCATCAAACCACGACGTGGATTATCCTTCTTGTATTGAAAACCAATCTTTTTCAATACAGTAGACAAAGATCGTTGACATCCAAAAAATATGTCAGTTTCCCTTAATTTATTCCCCAACGACTCAAGTGTAATGTGTTCATCTACAATCCTCTATTTTAGATTTTATAAATCAAATAATTTTTTTTTTCACTTACGCCGTTCATACATTTGGTATATAGTATTTCTAATTGCGACCTGTGCGGCATCATCAATTCCTGTAACAGGTTTAGCACGTGAATGTTTAGGTTTATTTGGGTTTAATGGTTCATTTCTTTTAATAGATTGCCATATCGATGTTATTGTATTTAAGCTTACGTTGGCCATCGCAGCTACACGCTAAAATTAAAAATCATTTAAAAAAATTCTCAATCAGTATTATTGTTATTTTTATACCTCTCGTACAGCTGTTAATGGTATGATAACACACTTATTGTCCCGCTCTCGTTCACAAAAAGTTAACATCGAAGCGATGCACTCTTTCATATCCTCACTCAACACTTTCGGCATTTTCAATTAATATAAATATCAATACAATTGAAAATTTGTTCTAAGAAGAAAAATTTGTAACTTAAAATATGTCAAAATATTAATGTCAACATAAACGATGCGGCAACTTCTCATATTTCAGTAACTTCGACGAATTAAAATCACTAAATTTCCCTTGCTAAACCTTACATTTAATTAAATTTGTTGTGGTAAGAATTTTACGTCACAGATGACGAAAGATCAAATAAAGTTTGCAGAACCTGTACATACAATACGTTTTCCATGGTTCCAGTTATTACGAGAGCGCCCTCGTGCTTGAACAAGAACACCTTTATGAAAGTAATAATATGATATATAATGGCGTAATGGCCCCACGTTGGGCGCCATATTGTACAGGAACAACTATATAAAATTAATAGTAACAAGTAATGATGGTCCCACTTTGTTACGTCATATTGCAAAAGAGTCCTTATAATAATTATATAATAATTTTTAATATAAAATAAAATAAAGTAATTGAATTATTTACTTGATTAGCTCAGTCATTTTCTCAGGTCGATCCAGGTAAATGAGATGTTAATTATCAATAGTTCTTAGGGCATTATTTGGTACAATTCAATAAAACGCTATTGTATAAATTTAAATAATATTTATATTAGAAATCAATAGTTCTTTCATATTTTAATACAAAAACAAGAAAAAACCTTTACAAAATAAAACTAATTTTAATAAAAAAGAAACAAATACATTAATAACATTATTGCAGTTTTCATACTGAAATATTCAACGTGACTTATTAATATTATCAATTCTCTACAAAATAATATATATCTTAGAGTGATGGCATTCCACCGCTTCAAAAAATTGCCCTCATAAACTTACTTTAACTATAATACAATATACATTATCTTAGCTATCCTATTTAGTATACTCAATATATTACATATCAATGTCAACTAGGTAATTGGCTTTAATAAATAAACAATAAATGCTTTATATTTATTACATAGATATGTAAATGACTACTACGCATATAATAGATTCATTATAAGATTGACAAACAACTTAAATAAAAAGCTGAGACATTACTATATTTAAAACTTTTTAAATATCTTTATCTTTCTTAATATATTATTTTATTTATGTCGTCTAAACATTGCGACGAATTTTACTATTAAAGTTCATTTAATATTCACATAATAACAGTTCCTAAATACCTTCACGAATTTTTATATTTTTTATTATCGATGTGCCCTGTGAACACATCGACTATCAAGACGCCGGTAACTCTATTGGAAGTTATGATAAACTGAACACTTTAACACTTCATTAGCGGTAGATCTTTTGTAAATAAGAACCTATTTAATTACTTTTAAGGTTCTCACAATAATTTTATACTTTATCGCCCGCTATATATTGTGGTAGTACTGGGTACTGACCATCAATATTTATAGTTGGTTATGAAAAGAGTTGTATTTTGATATTAAAAGTTTAAGAAACTTATAAATAGAAATAGTATTATGAAAATTGATGTTTATTATCCTAGTATTAATATTTACAATTGTTGATTTGATAATGTAGTAAAGTCCATTGGTTAAGGTCCATGGTTCAGCAAATGAAACCAAAACCTGTAAAATAGAGATTTTGATATTAATCGTGTGTTTATTTTGTAATATAAAATTGTAAGAACTTGTTCAATTGTCTTAAATGATGAGAATTGATTTTTAAAAAGGAAACTTTGTTTAAAAGTAACGTTAAAATAGATAAAAACTCCCGCCATAATTTAATTAGAGGAAAAGTCAGTGGTTGACAGATTTTGACATTTACAGAATTTTTGAGAGAGTATATTTTAAAATTGTTTTGAATACTGAAATACATTTATAAATTCATGGTAAAAATTGTTAAAATATGAATATTGTAATATAGAAAAGCATACAAGAGAATATTAAAATAATAGAATGTAATTTGAATATCATTAAGAGGTGTTGAATAGAGATTGGTCAATTCAAATATAGAAATTATTACTAAGGTAATTGGAGAGTAAATAAAGGATTCTTCTTAAAAAATTCTGAGAAGAGAGTTGATGAAAATTCGGTACGAAGAATTTATACCGTATTTTCATACATAAAAGTGCATAAAGAACATATTGTGTATAGAAAATTAATATTCTGTTACTGGGTTATATAAAATATAAATTTAAACTCAGTATTTGTACATCATTACTGCAACGTAGTCAGTATAAAGTGATTTGGATAGCAAAAGAAGAGTCGAATGAATATAAAACATAAAAACAAATAAAAGTACTCACCATTAAAGGATATAATTTCTTGGGGAATTCCAGTAGCACGTTACAGTTGGAAAGGAAAAGGAGAAGAATATATCCATAGCAAGAAGTTCATTGTGAGAATATTCTTGAGCGCAGTTCACGAATATTAGAAATATAAGAAGTGCATAACCAATTAAATAAATCCAGCCGAGGTAGGCGTATAACCAGTTTAACAATTGAGCAAACATAGGTATTGAAGATTTTCCTGGGACGAAGACACCGAATAATAGGATCCTTGTACCTGCAAATCCAGTAGAATATCCAGTACGAACACTGGTAATTATTTTTCCGAAGCATAAACAGCTGGTAGTTTGTGGAATCCCAGTTCAACTGATGCTACAAAGAGACAAGAATCAACAAATCAAAAGGAACTCCATAATAAGAAGTTACACAAATAAATTATAAGGTTGTATTATTTGATTGTTCCTATTAATATGAAAATCTCTTTAATTTAACGAATTGACACAGAATAGATTAAAATTAAAGGACTAAATGTATCAGAAATTAAATCTTGAAGTATAAACAACAGTTACATAATACTATTTGAAGTAGAAATTATTGATATACATTTTTAAAGTTTATTACATGTTGTAAATTAATCTTACCTTGAAAAATAGGGTTAGAATATCAATTCCTATCATAACCACAGATATAAATAATAAGATATTGGACAAGTTTAAATAAGAAATTGTTAAATATACTGGCATTCTCATCATATACATGATAATTGTATGTTATTTCTCAACAGCACATTATATTTATTGTTACTCAACCATTTTTGATTTTATTTACGTAAAGGTATTTGATAGGTTAATATTCTGCAATTCTCATAGTATTTTGACCTCCTAAAAATAAAGTAAACATACCAATTAATGTATTGGGAAGATATAGAAATAGTTTAAAAGTAACTTACCATTCTATTAGATAAGAAATGATGTAGATTAGAACTTAATCTGAATATAAAGATATTTGTATCAATTAACGAAAACAGTTAGTAAATTTATCAAAGATAGTTCACATGAGTAGCGGTAAAATCGTTTAGTTGCGGATTACCAACGTTTAGAGTAAAAAGAACTTGGACAATAATCTTTCTTAGATATTTTAAAGAGACAGGTCCGGACTAAGATTTTTATGATTAATTATAATATGCAAGTATTAGAATTTTTTTTAAACGACTGAGTTAGTTAGGGCATATAAATAATTGATTTATAAACAAGTAAAATATAATATTGAAAACATTCTACGTTAATTTATTGGCTTACCCAACGTGTGACGTAGGAAGAAGTTGAATGTCTAACTTAGGGTGTAATTAAGGGATTATTTGGGTGATTGATGGTTATATTAGCTTGATTTTACTTAGATATTTTTATACACTCTGGGTTACGACATTAATATGGCTTCCGAACGTGGGGCGTTATAAAAGAAACTCGCAAAGATTGTGTTTTGATATTTTATTCTCCTGATTATTATTAGTTAAATACATTTTGCAATACACAGAGATTAACAGTATAATAAAACCAGAAACGTAAATACAAGTAATTTTTATTAAAGTGTTGTTACATAAAATTATATAAACATGAATACTAGGTCTAAAAGTAGTTCTATAGTAGATAGGCCCGAGTCTTCAAGCGATAGTGAGGAAGAAACACAACAAATAGGTAATATGCAAGATGAAGGAGATATACCACAGTTACAGGAAGAGACACGACAGTTAGAAGAAGGACATGATAGGGGTGATAAGACGCAGATACAAGGAGAAACTTCGAAAACAGAGATGTCGAATTCTTCAATAGACATGAGATTATTTCAACAAATGTTTGAAGGGTTGAAGGAGTTGAGTGGTAAATTTGATAAGACGAGCGAGGAAGCTAAGAAAAATAGAGAGGAGGATAAAATAGAATTAAATGGAAGATTAGACAAATTAGAGAAGGCAAGTGAGGAGTTGAGTGGTAAATTAATAAAGGCAAATGAAGAGAGTAAGAAAAATTTGGTGGATATTAAGGAAGAATTAAGAGGAGAATTAGTGAAGGTGAATGAAGAATTATGTGGCAAGCTAGATAAGACATATGAAGAATTTACCAGAAATTTAAATAATTTAAAGGAAGAAAACAAAGTTATAAGAGAAGAAAATAATAAGAAGCTTGAAGAATTGAAGGTATCGTTATTGAATAATACACAAGATAGTATTGACAAAGTTGTAGTAGATATGAACGAGAAATTTATTACCAAAGAATCAGAAGCTATAATTTTTATTACTACTGAAGTTCAACGGGTAGAAAAAGATGTAAAGGAAATTAAAGGTAATTTAAGTCAGTTGGAAGTAGATAATGTTTCAAAACATAAAGAGATGGCTGAGAATTTAAAACAAGGATTGGAAAAGGTAAATAAAGAAACTACTGATCAGGTAGTAAGAATGGAAGAAAATTTGAATAAGAAAATAGAATCAACGGAAATAAATTGTATTAAAGAAATACAAGCAACTACATCGACTACTGATGCACAGAAGTCTTGTATGGAGGGAATTTTAAAAGAATGTGAAGAGCAGAAGAAGAAAATACAAGATTTGTTAGTTAAAGCACAGAATGTTAGGATTTCAAATGGTAATAGTATTCCAGTGTATAGTAATTTGAATACAGGAATTAGGATAGAGAATATCATGCATTTTAGTGGTGATAAATTATCTACACATCCTATGGCTTATTTGACGAATATACTAAAATACGTAGAGGACTTACCAGATTTCAAAAATCAAATGAATGTTATTCGAGTAACATTAAGTAACGGTGCAGCTGATTGGCTACAACGAATCGAGGATAGTTGTAAGAGTTTAGAACAGTTTGTGGATTTATTTAAAAAGAATTTTTGGAATGAAACACAACAAAGCCGAGCACATCAAAGATTGTTAACTGGACGATATCAGTTAGGTAAATCATCTAGGGAAGCCTATGCACAGCGCATGTTTAATTATTGTCGGTATATATCGCATCTAAATGAACAGACAATCTCACAACATCTTTTACAGCATTTTATTCCAGTGGATACTCACGCAATAATATGCCAGAATGTCACTGATATGGATGGATTGATTGAGATTTTACGTCGTTTGGATGATTATTCAGATGGTATGAAGTATCGGGAATTTAGACAGTCAACGAGTAGACCAGAGGCACCAGGTAATAATCAGCGAAATTATAATAATGATGGAACGTACAATTATTATAACAGAAACAATTCAGCTAATCAACAGGCCAATAATAATTATAGAAATAATTATTCGTCAAATAATAATACATATGGATTTGGAACAAGACAGGGTTTACAGAATCCTAATCAAGAACGAAGTGGGAATTATAGAAGTGTTAATGTTCAAGGGAATAGTAATGGTATGGGGGCAAACAATAGAGGTACACAAAATGGTAATAATAATAATAGACCAAATTTTAATAGATATACGCCTTTTAATAATCCGCAATCAAACAGGATATCATATAATAATTATAATTATCAGGAACAGAATAGAAGATTTTATAGTAAAGATAATACAAGAGCAATAAATACAATTAATACTCAAGAGGATAGAATTAATAGATATGGCAGTTCAAGTAATGATAATTTGAAAGGAAATAGTGGAATAAGAATGGAAAATCTAGAAGAAGAAAAAACGCCGATTTTAGAGATACCCAGGAACTTATACAAGGATCCTGTACCGGGAACCTCTCATTAGAAAATTTGTTTATATCAGAAGAGGATATTTGTAGTAATGACAAGTATCAAGTGTTTTCAGAAATAAGGGAATTTAACAATATTACAGAAGTAGGAGATATTTTAAATAATTATGAAAGCTTACCTTTCTTTTCAATTACAATTAAGAAGATTAATTTTAGAACATTATTAGATTCCGGAGCGGAGATTTCTTTGATAAAGCAGGAATATTAAAGCTTATCATATTTCGATACGTCATCCTCAAGCTAACCCATCGGAAAGGTATATTAAAGAGGTTATAAAGTATTTACGAATATTACTAATTGATTGCCATCATAAGTGGGCGAAATATATTAAACAGATTGAGCTAGTGATGAATAATACACCTAGTACAGTACATGAAGCTTGCCCAATTACTATTTTTACTGGACAACAACCTCAAAGGCCATGGAAGAATGAAGATATAGCTTATCTAGGGGATAAATATGAGCAAGTTAGACAAAAATTATTGAAGCGAAAGGAAAGATGGGAAAATAAGAAAAAAGAAAAACAACGAAAATATAAAACATACAATGTAAATGATAAAGTAATTGTACGAGCACTGAGAGTAACTGATAGGAAAAATAAAATAGTAGCTAAACTTTTGAGGCCATTTATAGGACCATATACTGTTCATCGAAGAATAGGTGCAAATAATTATGATTTAGTGGATGAAAATACTGGATACTTCAAAGGAACATATCATGTGTCAATGTTACATGACTATGTAAATGAATAGTAATCACATTTATTTATGGACATGGCGGATACTTTAGGGCAGTATTCGAAGGTACCGGCGACACCTTCCTACCAGAGCTGCAACAAGATATAAGCCCTCATAAAAATTATTATACCCGGATAAAGAATTTGGACATGGCAGATAATATAGGGTAGTATTTGATGGTACTAGTGACAACAACTGTTACAAGAGCTACCACAAATTAAAGAATAATAGCCCTTATAAAATGATCTTTCCCAATTTAAGGACATGGATCTAATATACAGATATCCCCACTCGATTATAAGATAGGGGCAGGATATAATTTCCAATAATAGAATCACTCATATAGTATGTTAACCAAGACAGAAGTATAGAGAAAATTCTGGTAGGTGTTAAGCATCACCAATTATCAAGGATAAAATTAAGAATACAATGACCAGAAAAGGACAAGACCCTTATTACAATATTTCTCAAATTAAATGTTAGGAGCATGAGAGTTGATATTATTAGGGGCATAGAGATTGATTAAAAGACAATAAAATGATGGTGAATTTAGATATTTCACTCATAACCAGAGCGATTACAAATAATACGAGCCCATATATGAAAGGTATCTATTTGATAATAAGGTAGGGGCAGGAATTTTTCAGAAACTCGTCCGGAAGTTTAGTTAAGGTATAGAAATAGGAGCGTTATAAATATTAAATTTAGTATCATCATTTATTAAAAGTTATTCCCTTATTTCAAAATATTTGTATATAGTAGAAACAAAAAAATGATGTAATATAAGTTGATAATATAAGAACATGTGTGTAAAAGAAAAGGAATGTAAAGAAGATAACTGGAAATGTAAGAAACTTAAAATAAAATAAAATTGTCTATGGAAAGAAAATATTATCAAGAAAAGAATGTATAAGAGTATTTAAAACTAAGAAGATAGACTACGATGAGTTTGCACAATAAAGCAAATCGTGTGAAACATTAGGTGAATAAGAGAATATAATTATTAAGAAGAAAGAAAAAGGGCCTTTTACGAAGAAATATGATAATTGAAGTAATTATAAAATGCTTACTATAATAAAGTAATTTAAAATGATCCATGAAAATATGGTATTATAAATGTAAAAATGTATGAGAAAGGGTAAAGAAACCCAGAGTTGTAAAATGTATATGACAAAAAAATGTCTACATATTATTTAAATGGTAACGTACGCCAATAAAACGTAATTATAAGTAAAAGCTTTCGTATGATGAAAGTAAGGGATAAGACGAAAATGTCTAATAAGGTATATAGGGGAAATGTTCGAATAAGAACAAAATAGATAATAATTAATAATGTATAAGTGAGCATGACTAAAGCATATTTCAGAGAGGCAATTTAAGTTCCAAAGAAATAATGGAAAAGATGATTTAATATTCACCATAATGTGACAAAGATATTACATATGGTAGTTATAATAAAGTTTTCATATATGTTTAAAAAATCATGATATAGAGGTATACAAAGAGAAAATATTTTATACAGAAATTGGAGACAATAAAGTACTTACAGATAACCAGATGTTTTAAAAAAAAAATATACTTAGAATATAAATAACATTTTTGAGAATAATAATTTTCCTAATACCAAATACACATAAGAAAAAAAAAATAAAGACAGAAAAGAAACTTATGTTACAGTCAAAATAGTTATAATAGTAATACATGTATATAGTTTTGCATAGAGTTTGATGAATTGTTAAAAAATTTATGATAAAGTTTACATGATGAAAATGTCATATGGTTAAAATAATACAAACATAGTGCTAGAATATAGCAAGCATAATAATAAAAAAATGTTACGTTAAAAGTTGTTAATAGTGTAATTGTTTTATATAGGTGACAGATATTTTATTATTACTTAAACAGAAAATTTCTTATTTAATAAATGAAAAATTATTCAAACCTGTTGAAATTTTACATTTATTAAAGGGGCAAAATGTGGTAGTACTGGGTACTGACCATCAATATTTATAGTTGGTTATGAAAAGAGTTGTATTTTGATATTAAAAGTTTAAGAAACTTATAAATAGAAATAGTATTATGAAAATTGATGTTTATTATCCTAGTATTAATATTTACAATTGTTGATTTGATAATGTAGTAAAGTCCATTGGTTAAGGTCCATGGTTCAGCAAATGAAACCAAAACCTGTAAAATAGAGATTTTGATATTAATCGTGTGTTTATTTTGTAATATAAAATTGTAAGAACTTGTTCAATTGTCTTAAATGATGAGAATTGATTTTTAAAAAGGAAACTTTGTTTAAAAGTAACGTTAAAATAGATAAAAACTCCCGCCATAATTTAATTAGAGGAAAAGTCAGTGGTTGACAGATTTTGACATTTACAGAATTTTTGAGAGAGTATATTTTAAAATTGTTTTGAATACTGAAATACATTTATAAATTCATGGTAAAAATTGTTAAAATATGAATATTGTAATATAGAAAAGCATACAAGAGAATATTAAAATAATAGAATGTAATTTGAATATCATTAAGAGGTGTTGAATAGAGATTGGTCAATTCAAATATAGAAATTATTACTAAGGTAATTGGAGAGTAAATAAAGGATTCTTCTTAAAAAATTCTGAGAAGAGAGTTGATGAAAATTCGGTACGAAGAATTTATACCGTATTTTCATACATAAAAGTGCATAAAGAACATATTGTGTATAGAAAATTAATATTCTGTTACTGGGTTATATAAAATATAAATTTAAACTCAGTATTTGTACATCATTACTGCAACGTAGTCAGTATAAAGTGATTTGGATAGCAAAAGAAGAGTTGAATGAATATAAAACATAAAAACAAATAAAAGTACTCACCATTAAAGGATATAATTTCTTGGGGAATTCCAGTAGCACGTTACAGTTGGAAAGGAAAAGGAGAAGAATATATCCATAGCAAGAAGTTCATTGTGAGAATATTCTTGAGCGCAGTTCACGAATATTAGAAATATAAGAAGTGCATAACCAATTAAATAAATCCAGCCGAGGTAGGCGTATAACCAGTTTAACAATTGAGCAAACATAGGTATTGAAGATTTTCCTGGGACGAAGACACCGAATAATAGGATCCTTGTACCTGCAAATCCAGTAGAATATCCAGTACGAACACTGGTAATTATTTTTCCGAAGCATAAACAGCTGGTAGTTTGTGGAATCCCAGTTCAACTGATGCTACAAAGAGACAAGAATCAACAAATCAAAAGGAACTCCATAATAAGAAGTTACACAAATAAATTATAAGGTTGTATTATTTGATTGTTCCTATTAATATGAAAATCTCTTTAATTTAACGAATTGACACAGAATAGATTAAAATTAAAGGACTAAATGTATCAGAAATTAAATCTTGAAGTATAAACAACAGTTACATAATACTATTTGAAGTAGAAATTATTGATATACATTTTTAAAGTTTATTACATGTTGTAAATTAATCTTACCTTGAAAAATAGGGTTAGAATATCAATTCCTATCATAACCACAGATATAAATAATAAGATATTGGACAAGTTTAAATAAGAAATTGTTAAATATACTGGCATTCTCATCATATACATGATAATTGTATGTTATTTCTCAACAGCACATTATATTTATTGTTACTCAACCATTTTTGATTTTATTTACGTAAAGGTATTTGATAGGTTAATATTCTGCAATTCTCATAGTATTTTGACCTCCTAAAAATAAAGTAAACATACCAATTAATGTATTGGGAAGATATAGAAATAGTTTAAAAGTAACTTACCATTCTATTAGATAAGAAATGATGTAGATTAGAACTTAATCTGAATATAAAGATATTTGTATCAATTAACGAAAACAGTTAGTAAATTTATCAAAGATAGTTCACATGAGTAGCGGTAAAATCGTTTAGTTGCGGATTACCAACGTTTAGAGTAAAAAGAACTTGGACAATAATCTTTCTTAGATATTTTAAAGAGACAGGTCCGGACTAAGATTTTTATGATTAATTATAATATGCAAGTATTAGAATTTTTTTTAAACGACTGAGTTAGTTAGGGCATATAAATAATTGATTTATAAACAAGTAAAATATAATATTGAAAACATTCTACGTTAATTTATTGGCTTACCCAACGTGTGACGTAGGAAGAAGTTGAATGTCTAACTTAGGGTGTAATTAAGGGATTATTTGGGTGATTGATGGTTATATTAGCTTGATTTTACTTAGATATTTTTATACACTCTGGGTTACGACAATATATATATATATAATTATAATTAGATTTTTCTTTGCCGTATATTCAATAATATAATAGATGTTTTCCTTGGGAATTATTTTTGTCTGTTTTTCTTTCATTATGTTTTTAACAACAAATGCAGATGTTAGAGTTTCTCATTTCAAGGTTTGACACAGAAATAACATTGACCAATTGATAAAAATAGAATTTAGTATATACAATTTTAAATTAAAATGCATTACTGCGGAGAAAATAGAAGATACAACGGAAAGTAATAATGTAGAAGTAAAAAAAGAAATAATACAAAAGATGATCATTAATAGAAAAATAAACAAAAATAAATGTAAGTAGATTTAATGTACCTATATTTTCATCGTTCATACAATTGTTTTTATATGTTATATGTATAGTTTGTCTTTATAAACTTATTTGTACAGAGTGTTTATGCAAATCAATTTTAAACAAAGTTAAATTAATAATAACTCAATAGATCTAATTTTAATTATATCTAAAGCTTATCTTTTTTCTATAAAATTACAGAGGTCTGAAGAAAACATAAATAAATGTTGAAACGTCACAATCAATTATAGTTTTATTCACATATGCCGCTATTCCCAAGGAAAACATCTATTATATTATATATATATATATATATATATATACGACTTTATTTTTGGAATCTCGTCGTTCACCTTTTATAGTTCAAATCTTGGGGTTCCCCTTTTTCTAGGATGCCCATGTATCTTCGTTATGGTTTTCACACGTAATGTCACGTATAACGTGTGAAATTGTAAATACCACGTCACTAATCTTATACTAAACATAAATATTTGACGCCAATTTTCTTACAAATACTTGCTTATCAAACTAATGCTTATTTTATACATAGATTAACATATAAGAAATATATTTCTAGAAATGATTTCTAATACGTACAGCTCATCACATATAAGTTGAGCGGTCATCGGCGCAGATCAAGAAGAGAGAGAATGGACGATAAAGATGGATATAGGTGTGACAAATGCATGCGTGTACACCCCGCTACTACCACTCTCCCCCTTATTGTCCTTTGCGCATATGACCTTCACCGCTCAAGTTATATGTGGTGAGCTGTAATTATAAAAGTACCATTTATATACATATTTAATATTATAAAATTTATTAAAATTATAAAATGTGCCGCCGTACCATGCTTTGCGCAAACATTCGAGCATCATACATGTGCGCATGTGAAGTTGTTATAAATTGAAAACTGATTTCCTAAAAATAATTACGTTAGAGGTTGAGGTTGAGATGTTTATGTTCATCCAATGCATTTACCAACTTAAAACCATTGTAATAGAAATACTTCTGTTGACATGAATGAGAGGTGGTGTATCTTATAAAAATGATCTGTCTGACCACTTAGAAATTCACTCAAATGAAATCAAATGATTGTAAATGTAACAGCAAGTAAAGAAATAATATGAAAATCTCAGAAAATCTATATTTGTTAACTTTTGAATAGTTGTAGTTTATCTAATTAAAATTACAAAAGACTAAGTAGATAAAATAAATATACTGTTAAGTGTATATTTATTTGTTGTACATCAGAGTGAAAGTATTTAAAAATATCGACAATATTTCTAACTTACACTAACATTAAAATATTCTTTTACAGGAAGTATATTGTGGAACTGAAACAATTTGCACGGTGGACGGGCTGCATTTCCATTGTATGTACAACGCGAGAGTGAAAGCCTTTAACAGCTCTGGTGAAGGAGAATATAGTGATCTAATAGGTCTTCAAACAGCCGAAGGTTCGTATGAAAAGAATATTTCTAATTTATATTTTATTTTTATTTAATCGATTTCAACTAATACCAGAATCATTTAGTGCAAATACTTTTAACTGTAGGTCCTGCACTGCTGAAGAAATGAGTACTTGATATTTTAAGATACGTGCTAATATAAAAGTAAATACGCCACCATTCATTCATGAGTTATATTTTATATTGCAATGGTCTCAATAATGAAAATAGTCAGAACAAAAAAACTGTAGATATCGATACTTAGGTTTAGCTACTTTCTGTTGTCGAACACAAAAAAAACTATTAATGTGTGATATTCAAAGTTTAAAAAATACCATCCTAGAATCCACCGATACCTCTAGAGTCTAGAACAACAAATGTTAAATAATGACATCGATATTGATGTAGGTTTGAGTCTTACAATAATAGGGCGAGTGGATTTAATCTTTATTAATCGAAGTCTATAATACTATAATTATAAATATGCGGGTTTCTTTATACAACCAAATTATATAAAATATATTTAAAATGTCTTTATAAGAAGGTTTTAATGCTATCATTATCTGTATACAAAAGATATACATCATATCACAAAAGTACTACATACAACTTGAAAGAGCTTTTCGTTATATCTGACATAAAAATATTTTCTTAAAATTCGGATATTCTATTTATTTCGAAATACCTCTGTTTAGAATTGAATAGAGCTTGAAAAGCTAACGAAACTTCTCGTATGGATTATATTTCTTTCTATAAGATGTCTAGAATTATCTACACCCTGTACATAATATGGAAAGAATAAAATTAGATTTCTTGGATAATACACAAAATATAACAAATACGATGCACTCTTAAATAATCCAGTAGAGGTACATACGTGTGTAGGATCACATAGTAAACTATCTCTTATTTAGTTTAGATCAAAACAAATACGCTCCCGGTAAGTCATTTAACCTGCCAGTAAAAGAAAAACTTACAAGAAGATTTAATTCTATTACAGTTGCAGTTAATAGTTAGAAGGATCGCCCAAGGTTGAATATCAGAGCCAACACTCTTCTTAAATTATGCCGATAATATCGGTTATACTTATTATCAGACAACATGTGTGATTTAGAAGGCATGGCCACCATTTAGGTTTTTATAGCAATGGATCCGTGGTACAAAAATAATTTCACATTCAATAGAACGACTTAAAAAGACTGTTTGCTTGTTCTAACTAAGACCAGTGTTACCAATACATATCACTACGACGCGTTTGCAGGTGTTTGAAGTTCATGTTAAAATTACTGTCATGTTTTTTTCCTAGTTCTGTCATTTTTGACATGACATAAAAAAAACAGAGACGGTTAGTCGAGTTGTGTCAATTTTGACAAAATTGACACACATTATCTACGGTGTTTAAAAGATTCATTTTAATTCAATAAAGAGTAAATTATTAAAGCCATCTCCTCTCTTTAATTGTGAATCGGAGTGTGAATTATTACACCGGTAACAATTTGGCGCGCCATCGTGTGGCAGAATTTTTCTGTATTAGACGTACAGAAATTCTCAGTGCAGAAAGCATTGACGAACCCAGGTGAAGATGGCTCCGAAAAGATCCTCGAAGAAAAGACAGTCTAGCGTCTCCGAACGCTCATTCTCGCCTGTCATAAATAATGTTTCCCTCATGGAACAAATCGCCGAACGGGTAACACGGGAAATTTTGGCTAATTATTCACCAAAGAAGGGAACTACACCTGAGAAGGTTGATAAGCCGACAGTGCCACCGCCTGTTGCAGAGACAGTGGTTAATGCTGAAGCCGTGGCGACACTCGCTGAGGCACTAAGACAGTTAACTGTCGCGCCAGCATTAGCGCCGACGAACCGACCACCACCACGTCCTTACCATGGACGAATAACGGAAGACCCAGTGTTATTTATCGAAAGACTGGAGGGTTACCTACAGCATTTGGAGTTGGAGGTACCAGAGGATATAGACGAAGCCGTACTTCCACATTTAGAGGGAGAAGCTGCGGACTGGTTTTCCTATTATATGGGAAGTTTTTTATCTACTGAAGATTTTGTACGGAGATTTGAGGATGAATTTCTCAGCCATCAGCGTAAGACAGCATTAGAAGTAGCAGTGTATGCCACAAGGCAGAGTACAAGCGAGTCACCTGACAAATTCTTATACCGCCTTAAGCAGTTGTGTCTCCGGTTAAAGCCAAACTGGCCTGAAGAGGAACTGATTCTGCACATCATTGATCGGATGAACAAAGAGTTCAATTTACAGTTATTCCAAGTAATACCAAAGACAATGAAGGAGATGGAACAACAGTGCTCACGTTGGTCAAGACTCAATGATGCAGATAAAATATGGGAAAAACGGTCTAGAAGAAGACCCACAACGACGCCAAATCAAGAGACCAGGCAAGTGACACGATCTTTAGCCGAGGGTCGTTCTCTACCAAGATGTTGGTTTTGTCCGGAAAGGCACCTGAATAGAGATTGCCCAAAACAACCGCGCGAGTTCAAGGAACGTCATCCACAACCTCAACAAAGACAGGGGGAAGAGCAAGGGGCCGTCCCGAAGCAGTAACAGGAACCCTAATAACTAACGACGACGAGGTAGCTTTGCCTTCAATACGGCTTCAGGTGAATGGACAAGAGGTGGTAGCATTGATCGACACAGCTGCTACCAGGAACCTCATGAGATCTGAGTATATGACTGGAGTAGCTAGAGAAACTCGCCCAATAACATTCACCTGGATCCGAGAGGGTATTGCCTTCCAAGCTCATCATGAAGGCACATTGAAGGCCACAGCTCATGGTTATACATTCACATGCAACGCAACGTTCATATCAAACATGCGTGCCGCCATTATCTTGGGATGTCCATGGCTCACAGAAAATAAGGTGGTAATCGACATGGCACGTAGGTGCATGCATGTGGCCAAAGAAAGAAGAGAAACATTACATTTCAACACCAAGAGTACTAGGAAACACCCCACCAGAAATATCCAGGTCGACATGGGCAATACACCTTGGACAATAGTGGACAGGGAGATTTTCCAGAAAACCCTAAATGACTTTGGGGAATTGTTCGAGGAAGGGGAGGTCATTACTACAACCGCCACCACAAAACATGTTATCCAACTTTCCGATGACACACCAGTAAGGGTGTCTACCTACCGATATTCGCCGGACAAGAAGCGTGTGATTGGTGAACAGATAGAGAAAATGCTCGCGGCGAATGTTATTCGCCCTAGTCATAGTAACTACAATTCACCAATTGTAATTGTAAATAAAAAGAACGGCGACCCGAGATTTTGCGTTGACTATCGAAGACTGAATAGTCGAACGAAGGACGAGGTCAGTTCTTTACCTCCTGTACAAGAGTCGCTCAAGGACCTAGGAACATCCAAGGTTTTCTCCACGCTTGATTTGCGGAATGGGTATTGGCAAATTGACTTGGAGGAAGCGTCCAAGCAGTATACGGCATTTACTACTCCGGATGGAGCATCTTATGAATTTAATGTCATGCCGTTTGGTCTTAAGGGAGCTCCGACGACCTTTCAGAAGCTGATGGTGCAGGATGTTCTAGTTGGGTATCTTCGTGAGTTTGCCATAGCGTATCTCGATGACATAATCGTGTATTCAGAGAACATGGAGCAGCATCAACGGCACCTACGGTTAGTTTTTGAGAGACTGGCTCAACATGGTCTGAGGTTGAACCAGAGTAAGTGTCATTTCGCAAGTCAAACATTGGACTATCTAGGACACGTGGTGACCATGGATGGGAACCATCCCCAGACCGGACATATTGAAGCAATCCAGGCTACCGAACCCCCTCGCACTCGGAAGAGTCTACGAAGGTTTCTTGGTTTGATAAACTGGTTACGGGATTACATCCAGGATTGTTCCAGGATAATGGCTCCCCTCACGGATCTTCTAGCTACGAACCAGTCTTACAAATGGACTACAGAGGCGATGAGTGCGTTTCAAGCAATAAAGGAGGCGGCTACCAAGCCTTTATATTTGCATCGACCAAACTTGAAGGAGCAATTTTTTCTGCAGACTGATGCCGGCGCAATAGGTGCGTCCGCTGTCCTCTACCAGGAAAACAAGGGCCTTAGAAATGTAGTAAGTTATGCCAGTCTAAGATTCAATAAAGCCGAACAAAGATACCACTGTAATGAACAGGAATGCTTGGCGGTTATCTGGGCTATTAAACGTTATCGTCCCTACTTGGAGGATAGGCCATTCATATTAAGGACTGATAACAAAGCACTGACTTGGCTTCAGCAATTTAAGGAGACCAAGTCCAAGTTAATGCGATGGTCATTATTGTTACAAGAATTTTCCTACAGCATCGAACACATTCCTGGTAGAGAAAATGAATTGCCAGACGCGCTTTCTCGAAGTCCTGGGAATGACAGAGTGCCCGCTGAGTTAGTTGACATCGAGCGGTTACTTCCCAACGAAGCCTCCAGCAACTCCGAAACTGAAATCACAAATGACTTGTTTGTTATTGAGGTCGATGAGCCTTTGATTGATGCTATCTTAGACGCGCAACAGGAGGACCCACAGGTCTTAGAGATGGTGGGCAATTTGGCCCGAAATTCTGCAATATCTGAACATCCGAATGTGGCATTGAAGGATGGTTTTGTAAGATATCGTCTGGATGATAAATGGTTGATATGGATACCGCCTACGATCCGCGAGCGAGTGTTAAACCAGTATCATGATCATTTTACCGCAGGTCATCCTGGAGCGGAAGAGACTTACCGAGCGATTAGAGAACGTTTTTTCTGGACCACCGCCCAAACCGACGTAGCGAAGCATGTCAGGGCCTGTCGGATCTGTAATGCGTTTAAAAGAGGACCGCCACAGTTTCAAGCTCCTCTACGACCACATTCACCGAAACAGCCGTTTGAGGTAGTTTCTATCGATATCATCGGTCCGCTAATCCAGTCTAGGAAGAAGAACAGATTTGGTATAGTAGTTACCGATTTATACTCTCGTTGGACGGAAGCTTGCGCGGTGAGAAGCGCTACCAGTACTACAATCATAGATTACTTAACCCGAGTGTTTCAAAGGTTTGGTTTTCCAAAGGCCATATTGACTGACAATGGTCGACAGTTCATCTCGGTAGCATGGGACTTGGCTCTTCGAAAGTGGCAGTGCATGCATTGGACCACACCCATCTATCATCCTAGAGCCAACCCGGTCGAGAGAAGGAATCAGGAACTTAAGAAGGGTCTCCGAATCTTACTAGTTGATGCAAACCCCAAGCAATGGGATGAGAAGTTGGATCAAGTTCTCTTCAACCTGCGATGCCGAAAAAACGCTGCCACGGGTTATTCTCCGGCCAAAGCTCTATTCGGGTTCGATATTCACAGACCCGGAGAATGGCGAGATCCGTCACAAGGGCGCCCAGTACCTGCCGACCAGAGGATACAACAGGTACACGCCAATGAGTTACGATATCGCGAGCACCGGTACGCACAACTCGACGCGCCGTTGCCCGTAATATTCCGACCCGGTGAGTTTGTGATGGTGAAGGCACACCATCCGACGGGCAAACACTTCGCCGAGAAGTGGATGGGACCGTACCCTGTGGTGGAGAACGCTGGCCCAATAGCAATATGGGTCCAACGTCCAGGCGCTCAGCGAACAAAATACCACCTTGACCAGGTACGGCCCATGAGACCAGCCAATCCAGCCCACCAGCCTACTGCTCCTCAAGAACAACAATACCACCCAGAGCCTGATGTCCATCCGGAGCACCTGGAAGCGCCCATTGTTAATGCGTAACAAATGAACAAACCGCGAGTGCGAAAACCATTTTTTTTTTCTTCGCGAGTGCGTCCTAAATCTCTATAGTCTTATAAGACAGACAATTTTCCCATAGTAAATTGTTAAGTTAATTTTGATTACAATTTTTTTTTCAAACACCCTGCAAACGGCGTCTATCCGAGGGGTGGCCATTTGTTACCAATACATAATAATAATAATAATAATAATAATAATATGCTTTATTTCAAGATACATACAATATATTCACATATAACACACACACATATATATTAATACATATATGTATATATCAAAAACACACGAAATATGTAACTGAAACCCTAAGGCGTGGTTCAGATGGATGGAGAAATTTTCCATCCCCTGTTCTTACACCAAAACCTTAACATTAAGACAAGACATATAACAAAGTTTGCCTATACTAACTTAATACTAATATTCTGCTATGATTACGTAGTCGTATGTGAATTAAGGTGGCACGCAAGTAACTGTATGCAAAAAAAAAAGAAAATGTATATACATAAGAAAAGAAAATCATTTACAAGTAACGACTGAGAACCACTACTGACATTCAAAGAGATACTGCACAATTTGACGTTTAAACGCCCCTGGCTCCAAGGATTTGTAATGAACAGGAATAATATTGTATAGTTGATAAATGTTGTATGTGAAGGATCTTTCGAAAATTGCCAGTCTATGTTTTGGGGGTCTAATCAAGTTCGTGTTGCGAAGATTTATATTATGAACATCTGATCGAAAACGTATTTTTGAAGTTAGATATGACGGAGTTTGAGAAACAAGAATTTTATGATAGAGGCATAGAGCATGTAATCTTCTCCTATTATCCATGTTCAACCAACGCAACTCAATAGGTTTATGCGTAATATGATCAAATTTACGTATGCCAAAAATATAACGCATACAAGCATTCTGTACCTTTTGGATACGAGATCGATCCGCATTATCTAAGCAGGGACCGTAAACTGGGGAAGCATAATTAAAGTGTGATAAAACAAGACTTTCGCACAGCATAGTCTTAGTACGAACGTCAAAAATTAATCGGTAAGGATATAGTGTTTTCAGATTGGCGTAGGCTAACTGTATAATTTTTGAGATGTGTTCCTTAAATCTGAAGCTGTTATCAATCATCAGACCAAGATTTCTCGCGGACTGAACCAACGGTATCTCCGTATCATTGACATTTATTTTAATCCGTTCTTTAGTGTTCTGAATTAAAGAGGGATTGCCAAACAGGACAGCAGTGGTTTTCTCAGGATTAATTTTCAGGGCATGATGCCGCGAAAATGACTGTATGCGCTGCAAGTCTCGATTAATACAATCCACAGCCATCTGTACATCGTGTTTTGAAAAATCCATGTAAAGTTGTGTATCATCGGCATACATCTGCAATTGACAGTGTTGTACACATTTGTTTAAATGACTAGTGTAAAGGGAGAAAAAAAGAGGGCCAAGGATGGATCCCTGGGGAACACCTCTAGTCAAGGCCAAAGCTGATGAGACATCACCGTGCAGCTTCACGCACTGGTACCTTTCGGAAAAATATGAATGCACGAGACCCACAGCGCTGCCACTGAAACCCAGATGGTGTAGGAGAGCCAACAAGATATCATAGTTAACAGTGTCGAAAGCCTTACTGTAATCCAGCAAGACCAATAGAGACATGGAGTTATTATCTCTAGATCTAAGAATATCATCCGTAACCTTCAGGAGTGTAGTAGTGCAACTGTGGTTACGTCGAAAACCCGACTGACATTGAGGGAGCAAATCAAATGCTTCCAAATGTTCATGAATTTGAAAACTTAATATCTTTTCCAGAACTTTACTCAGGACAGGCAACAAACTAATAGGGCGAAGGTCACCAATGTTAACAGGATTTGCTTTTTTAGGTATAGGAATTACCAGTGATGTTTTCCAAGATGCAGGAAAAGTGCTCTCTGCTATGCAACAGTTCACCAGGTGGGTTATGTATGGAAGGACATGTGGTAGAAGCAGTCTAAGCATATGAATGCTAATACCATCAATGCCAACAGCAGCACTACCAATGCTCAAAATCAAGCGAAGAACAGTATCCTCATCAACAGTGCGAAATGCAAAAACATTCGCTAGATCCTCCCGGGTATTTTCCATATAGTTACGAATACACCCCGCAAAATCTCCAGAAACGACAGGTATGTTGCTAATAAAACTGGAGTTGATAAGGTTCGAGTCAGAAAACCCACAAGGAATCCCACTTCGCTTTTTTTTCCCAATATTTAAACTATTAAGTTCACGCCAAATTAGTTTGCTGTTTTTGTTGCACGATAAATAACGAAAATAAGCTGACTTTTCATTTCGAATCGCCAATGTAGTGAAATTCAGACTACTACGACGCGTTTGCAGGTGTTTGAAGTTCATGTTAAAATTACTGTCATGTTTTTTTTTCCTAGTTCTGTCATTTTTAACATGACATAAAAAAACAGAGACGGTTAGTCGAGTTGTGTCAATTTTGACAAAATTGACACACATTATCTACGGTGTTTAAAAGATTCATTTTATTTCAATAAAGAGTAAATTATTAAAGCCATCTCCTCTCTTTAATTGTGAATCGGAGTGTGAATTATTACACCGGTAACACCAGGAATCGAATACGAGTAATTCAAATATCATATAGAATTATATTTGAATTTATATATTCGAATAGTTAAAATTATGTCGTATCCAATTCAGTGAGGGCCCGTGATTTTTTGGGACGGGAGGGCACCGGGGTCGGAGTGTTTAATATCAAAAATTAAGTACACACAAAAAAATAAATTCAATATGTTATTTAATTAATTTATTTGAAAATAGAATCCATTCGCCGTTCCTTACGATTAGCAAAATGATTAATAACTAATTCATTGAAGTTTGGTGTTCAGGAGTTTATCTTTATTATAAAATTCATCTAGAAATGTTTTGTTTGCTGTAAAATTGTCAAATTGTATTGTATATTTAAAAAATGTGTTCTTAGTTGCTTTAACAAGATGTGGTACATCAAAAATATAATAGTAAATTCTGCAATGAGCATTTAATGGTAGCGAAGCCGAGTATTGTAATGAGTACGAGTGTCTTAATAGATATTAAATGCGAGTTGCATACACTATGTTTTCTACGACCCCATAATAAAACTATTTTTTGAACATTCCATTTCATAAATTGAGGTTAACATTTTCCATGCACCTTTGCGAATTTAGCTGGTAATAAATTGTTCGTGGTTGCTAAGGCTTGTTCCATAATTTCTGGTGGACTCAAATTTTATATTTCAGCATATCTAATAATACAATTAAAGTATGGGAGTAGAAAGAGTATTTCTTCTACTCCCATACTTTAATTATATTATTAGATATGCCGAACCTGTACTTTAATGATGTCCATTACGATACAGATTTTCATTATGATACAAGTTTATATCCAATAGGAATACAGATTTTTCATTACGATTCAAATTTATATCCAATAGGAATGCGACATTCCAATATTCAAGCAATATTCAATATGGCGACTGCATATCTGGCAGAAATACAAATTAAATAAATGTAACAGTTCTCTGCAATTTACTAGTAAGTACTTAAAATTTGTGCTTTTTTGAAAATATATACGGTAAAAATGAGGGATAATGACAGTGAAATGTAAAATTTGACTCCAGCAGAAATTATGGAACAAGCCTTAGTAGCCACGAACAATTTATTACCAGCTAAAGTCGCAAAAACGTACGGAAAATTTTACGCTTAATTTATGAAATGGAATGTTCAAAAAATAATGTTTTATTATGTGGTCGTAGAAAAAATAGTGTATGCAACTCGCATTTAATGGCTATTAAGACACCCGTATTCATTACAATATTCGCCTTCGGCTCGTATTGTAATTTTCATTCTCGTGTCTTAATAGCTATCATTAAATGCTCATTGCATAATATACTATTATGTTCTTCTAAGTAAAAGTATGGTGATTCTGGAGTAACTCCTTTTTCTTTTGAATATTTACAAAAATTTGATCCAACATCAGATACTAGTGCTCAGACAGAAAGCCCAATTGCAAATAACTTTAGTATTGTATTATCTACAGTCTCCTCTAAAGCTTAACCACTACATGTGCTGCTGACTAACCAACTGGCTGTTTACAGTTCTTATGATTGCCCTTAGCAAAGAGAACCTCAGCAAATTTTGCTGGTTTATATGTTGTTTGACCATTTATTTTATGAAATCCTACAATTTCGTCTTTAGTTATATTATAAAATAAATTAGCTTTTAGTGACATTTCATCAATGCATAGAATGCATTCACGTACTTCCGGTGTAAAATGAGCAGTTTTCATTTCAATTGCAGAATACACAAAATCACACAGTCCTGGAGTTATACTCCAATTCTGTGTTAATCCTTGTAATGTTCTTACGCTTGGCAATTGTAGTATTTTATTCAAGTATTTATAAACTCTTGATCCCAAAAAATAGATATTTAAAGCAAATTGTTTGTACACTATGCTGTATCTTGCAATATTCTTATTTTTATTAACTGCATTAAATTTAACAACAGTTGCCAGTTTTTTTAATAAATATCTGTCACAATCCCTAGAAAATATTGTAAATTCTCCTGTTTAGGATAGGATTTCATTTTAGATTTAGTAGCTATAACTCGATGCTGTTTTAGATATTTTCTCAGTCTTTCCTTTCTGCGTGTATGGGCAGAGAGATTGTTTTCTGTTTGAACCCCAACATCACTTGTAGTAGGCATTTCCATAACTGCTAAAATACAATTAAAAAATTATACATTTCATTAAATACAAATTAATTGTATGTTTGTAACTGAAAGTTCCAAATTATTCTACTTTATACTAGGTTAAATACATATTGCAGTGATCTTGAATAAATAATAATATGTAAATAAATAAGTATAATCAAGATCACTTTAAGATTTTATTTAAATTAATTTTTACTTTATTCATTTTTACTATGATGTGTATAAATATTCACTATATTGATAATTTACTAAAACTTTATTTTTATTTAAGTAAAACAATAAAAGGATCTTAGTAAATTTTTATAAGGTTATAATTTTAAGACGTATTAAATGTTACGGGTAAAGGATCGAGCAGGTGTTTCTCGCACAAACACGTCTGGCTTTGGCAGGGATCGACCGGATGGACCGGCACAAAAAGTATTGTTTATCAGGTGTACGGCTGAGTCATAATGTATAGACGGGTTTATGGTCACATGTTTGTTTACCTCTCGCAAGGATTATTAATACGCTGTTTCCTCATGCAACCGATAAGAGCAGCACCGTCGACATACAATTTTGGGAGATGGATTCGTGCTTAACGAAAGTTGCCGTACGTTTTTGTAAGAAAATTTACGAATAAAAGCGCGGACAGATAAAAATTTCGGCAATTGCTGGTGAAAACCGCAATATTAGCAAGTCTAAAAGTAGGTGAAAACTACTTCCTCCCTCTTCTTTAATAGGATTATTTTAAAATCTGGACTTAGAATAATTTCTGAGATTTTCAATACTTATAAAATTTTTACAAGATTCTACACTTATAATAATTTTATTTTTAACATGCTGCGCGTATTACATTAAAATGTTTAGATGTATTCGAATAACTACCTATGTATGAAATACTTTTATTTCTATGAACTCGGTGTTTGAATTTATTTAATTTCATTTTATTTTTTTTTTCTTTCTAGAGGTTTTTGTTTTGCATGTAGGGTACTATGCCGTACGTTATGACAAAACTTTCTAGTATTTGTAATGATAACTTTGAATAACATAATCATTTTCTTTTCCGTATAATTTATTTTTCTTTTAAATTTATTCATCCTACAAAGGATATTTGAAACTAATAATTTTGTTTATGTGTATATAGGTTATATATATATTAAGTGAACAAAATCTTTTATTGAAAATTATGGATGAGTTTAATACGATGTATGAAGAATTAAGGTGATTAACAATATTTGTTATAAATGTGTGTATAGTGGCGTCTCCAAATTCTTTATTTGTAGTGGTGTTTTTGTATTGGAATTTCGTGAAAAAGGTAAAGTTTATTTTCTTTTAATATATATATATATATATTATTTCTTTTTGATATGAGAATTAAGTATATTTTGTTGTATTTGGGTGTTCAATATTAACGTGTTGAATAATACATCAGGGATGTGTGAAATGAATTATGTCATTATTTAATTCATAGCATGGAGTCCTGGTGAATTTGATATACACGAATTGGTCTTGGTGGTACTGCGTTTGGGAGCGAGAAAAGGCACCAGGCAGAACTAATCAGGGCTGAGTTAATTTATTGAATACGCAGAGACATTGTTTTATTTCATTTTATTTATTTAATTAAAATATATATATTCCTTAAGGGGTGTGCACATGATGATGTATGTTCGGGTTGCGTCCGACGAGCTGAAAATGACATGCTCGTAGGGTGGAACTTTGGGATACTTTTCTGTGTGAATTTGTTACTGATGGTACTGTGTTGGGAGCGAGAAAAGGCGCCGGACAGGACTAATTAGGGCAAAGCCACTTCCTTAATGTCTATATTTTGTTATCAAATAGTAGACCGCACAATTTTATTTTCTTTTATTTACATTCCAGTACAATTCATCACGGTTAATTTATTTTTAATTTTTGATTGTTTACATGTATCTATGACAAATATTAATAATAATAATCACGTTCACATTTAGATATAAGCTGGCACGACATGATAATTTCATTTATTCTTTATTTCTTGTAATATTTTATTGTTTATGATGTATAAATCTGAATTATGACCGAATATTGATTTTGGATGTGTAAATATTTGTAGATTAAAACTTTTGAATTTATTTAGAATTATTTTATTTTAATAAATTAGATATTAAGATTTATTTTGTATTTTATTTCTTTACCTGACCTGGAGATGATTAAAGAGAAGGAGAATCAAGTCATATTTTCTGCCCCTGAGAGAACTATTTATTTTCAAACTGAGCTAGTTACATGTAGAATGTTTTGCTTAACCTACCTTTCAGCAGAAAGTTCACCGTATCATAGTCTAGCATAAGGCCTAGCACTAGGATGCGTGCTTGACTCCCAGTTACGACTTAATTAAGTAAACTAAATTTATTTTATTTATATGTAAATTTGAAAGAGTCACAGCATATATATGGACGCTAGCCAACGTGGGGCCATGATACATCTACATTTATATATATCATTTATTAACACTTTCTATAATGTATATATGGCGCACAACGTCGTGGGGCAAAACATTTGCATTTACATTTCAAATATATTTACAATTTATTAGCAATTTCACATTTCCATATTATTGATATGATGCCCAATGTTCATGGTGTAAAAGTTTTGCCGTTCCATAGCAAATATATATGGCGACCAACGTAGTGGGGCAAAACTTCTACATTTTTAAACTGTTTAGATAAAAATTAATTGATTATTTAATATTCAAATAGCTGTATAATTAAAGGGAGGTACTTTCACCTTTAGGTGCATTTGAATAATTAATAAATATAATTCACAAATAAAATTTTGTCAAGTTTTGATTTATTTTTCTCCACAAATAAGTCTCTTTAAGTGCCAGGACAGATAAAGTAAATATGTCTGAGTATAAAGGCGAGGGTGAAAATCCTGAAAGTAGTATGGACACCAAATATTTATTTGAAACGTACAGGGAACCACAAGGCATTTCCTCTGTGACAGATTCAGAAAAGACGATACCTCTTGATGAGGATGAAAATGTGACTGAAAATGTAAAAATTGAAACAAAAGAAGTGCCAGGCGGAGATAGATTTGATTTTCTATTTGAAAAACTTTTCTGTAAATTGGAAAGTGACAAGATAGAAATGAAAGAAGATATAAATAGAAAGTTAGATGAAAATAAAACTGAAATGAACAAGAAGTTTCAAGAAAATAAAGAAGATATAAACAAGAAACTGGATGAGAATAAATTAGAGATACAAGCTGTAGTAAAGTCGATGAATGAGAAGATTGATGAAAGAATTAAAGCTTGTAGAATAGAAATGTCTGCAATGAATAATAAAATAAAAGAAGATGTGAAACAAAACACGGCACAGATCAATGAAAAAATTGAAGCAAATGAAAAGAAGTGCAAGGATAGCAGTAATTTTTTAATAGATGAAATGAATCAGAGGGCCGGTGTAGCGAGAGAAAATTTTAGACAGATAGAAGAAAGGATTGGAGGACAAGATGAGAAGATACGATTCTTGGAACTGAAGGTGGACAGTAGTGCCATGTCAGTTCAGAAAGATGTTCAAAATCTAACAAATAAATTCGAGGACTGTAGAATCAAATATGGAGCATGCACAGATTCACTTTTAAAGCTACAGGATATGACATTAAATTGTCAAGACACGATTAAGAATTTGAAAACAAGAGTTGAACAGGGTACAATTACACCTTGTGTGGTGTCGCAACAGGTATCACTTGGCACAGAAAATATACCAAAATTTTCTGGGTATAATAAAGACAACCCTATGGCATTTCTTAAAACCATTAAGACATATATTCGTGGTATTCATGATGATATGTCGAAATTACATTTCATGAGAGGGTGTCTTAGAGATTATGCGTTATTATGGTACGATATGGTAATTGATGAGGTACAGTTGTACGAAGAATTAGAAAACATGTTTATTAGGCAGTACTGGGGACAAACTCAGCAAAGACGTATTAGACATGACCTTACTTTTGGAAAATATCGTTCCATTACATCTAGAGAGAATTATGTTATTCGGAAATATTCTTTCTTGAAACATATACAACCTGTGATCCAGGAGTGTGACATTGTTACCCAGTTAGCTAATCATTTTGAGCATGAGGTAGTACAAGCAGTTGCTTTACAGGGTATAGACACCGTTGAGCAACTCTTGGAATTGGTAAAGCGGCTGGACGACGTGGAAGATAGGAGTGTATTTCAGAATAAAAATGGGTACAAAGCAGGTAACAATGGTAACTATTATAATGCTCAGCAAAGATATAATGGTAATAACCAACAAAGAAACAATGGTAATCGGTATCAGAATAATAATTACCAGGGAGGAAGGGTGGAGAATGGTAACAACAAGAACATGGGTAATAATAATAGTAGTAGTAATAATAATAATAATAATTGGAGACAGGAGGGTCATGTAGGAAGGAAATATGGGAAAAATGAAACAGAAGATACCCGAGGATTTAATAACGTAGTTATAGAAAATAAAGAAAATAAAACAGAAGCTGTGATGAAAGATGCGTCAAGAGGAGCAATAAAGAAGGACCTGGATTTTTGGTAGGTCCAACCAAAGGGAGAAAGAAGAAACAACGAAGCAAGAGAAACGTCGTAGATTTAAGTAATATAACCACTGAATTTCCACTGGTAGATGTTAAAGTAGGGGATGTATATGGTGTAGCTGTAATAGATAGTGAATTAGAATTGTCACTTTTAGATGGGGGATTATTTGATAAAAGGTTTGAAAAATTAGGTTTTTATAAGCAAGATAATGTATTTTGTATAAATATAGAGATGGGTGATGTAGAACTTGTAACACAATTTATTGTTACACCGAGATTAAAATATTGCTGCGTACTTGGGATGGATTTTTTGAGTCTATATACATCGAAATTGGAAAGGGAAAATAGAACCTTCCACAATAGTAAAGTAAACATGTCTAGGGACAAAAGTGCTCAAGATGATAAAATATTAGTTAATAATTCAATCATTGATAATTTTGATAGGGACCTCACTTTAAAAATAAATAATGATAGTTTGATTGACAAGGATAAAGGTTCACACCATGTGGATGATCTTCAAAGGGAAGAGTCCATGTTTGCCACGGGTGACATAAATAATAAATGTACACACCATGTGGAGGGTCTTCAAAAGAAAGACGCCACGAAATATATGGGTGACATAATAAATAAATGTTCACACCGGGAAATAAATATGGGTGACAAAAATTTGATTTGCAACAAACAGATTAATAATGATAATGTGAGTGATCCTTTGATAAAAGATGTTAAATTATTTAATGGTAATATAGATTTAACAGTAGGCTATATAAGTTGTATTAAAACAGAAACGACTCGTCCATTTTCCCAGTACAAAGTAAGTGTAAAGTTTAAAATTAAAAGTTTGTTAAAAGATGTAATTATTGAAAATTTAGTATATAATTTAATGAACCCCATCACAGTAGTAATTAAGGAATATTTAGATTATTTAGAAAACATTAAGAATAATAAATTAAGTTTATGTTTATTTCAATCAATAAAACAACAGCTACAACTCCCCAAATTAATAGAAACATTATTGTTAATGACTACTGATGCAAAGTGGTTTGTAAACGTTAATTCTCTTTGGTTGGTACAGCTATATAAATGTTTCGTGAAATTATATCCAATAGTGGTAAATTTATTAGTGAATTTAAATAAAATTGTTCATAAGGAACAAAATATTTTACATTATGGGTATGTAAAGCCCGTACAGCACATATTAAACCCACATGATGAAAATGTGTCACATCATGTGAATGATAAAATGATTTTACAAGAGGGTGTGAAATTTATATGGACCCATGCGAGAATAGAGGTTTTGGATGCAGTTGAAAAGTACCCACAGCCCAGATACTTAAAAATGTTAAGAAGTTTTTCCAAAATAGTGGACTACAATTGCCACTTCATTTTAAGGGAACTCGATGATGCAATTACAATATTTGTAATACCTATGAAAGGTGTAAAATTTAAAGAATTTAAGTACACTTTTGTATATATAGTAATAAGTAGTTTAATTAGTTTAGGTGTTCTAAATGTCATTTGTTTAAATTTTATTGTCATGAAAGGAGTAAAGTTTAAAATAAACTCCAAGAGTTTTGCATATTTATTCCTGACTTGTATATAGATAGAATAAGCATATTATAGGGAAATTTCATGTCTCTATGCTTTATATCAATAATATTGTAAATAATGTATAAGTATATTAACTGGTATTTATGGGAAATCTTGAATTTATACCATTGGCATTAGCGATTCTCGCTTATAAATCGCAGATATTCCCATAGGGATATTTATGCAGTGATCTTGAATAAATAATAATATGTAAATAAATAAGTATAATCAAGATCACTTTAAGATTTTATTTAAATTAATTTTTACTTTATTCATTTTTACTATGATGTGTATAAATATTCACTATATTGATAATTTACTAAAACTTTATTTTTATTTAAGTAAAACAATAAAAGGATCTTAGTAAATTTTTATAAGGTTATAATTTTAAGACGTATTAAATGTTACGGGTAAAGGATCGAGCAGGTGTTTCTCGCACAAACACGTCTGGCTTTGGCAGGGATCGACCGGATGGACCGGCACAAAAAGTATTGTTTATCAGGTGTACGGCTGAGTCATAATGTATAGACGGGTTTATGGTCACATGTTTGTTTACCTCTCGCAAGGATTATTAATACGCTGTTTCCTCATGCAACCGATAAGAGCAGCACCGTCGACATACAATTTTGGGAGATGGATTCGTGCTTAACGAAAGTTGCCGTACGTTTTTGTAAGAAAATTTACGAATAAAAGCGCGGACAGATAAAAATTTCGGCAATTGCTGGTGAAAACCGCAATATTAGCAAGTCTAAAAGTAGGTGAAAACTACTTCCTCCCTCTTCTTTAATAGGATTATTTTAAAATCTGGACTTAGAATAATTTCTGAGATTTTCAATACTTATAAAATTTTTACAAGATTCTACACTTATAATAATTTTATTTTTAACATGCTGCGCGTATTACATTAAAATGTTTAGATGTATTCGAATAACTACCTATGTATGAAATACTTTTATTTCTATGAACTCGGTGTTTGAATTTATTTAATTTCATTTTATTTTTTTTTTCTTTCTAGAGGTTTTTGTTTTGCATGTAGGGTACTATGCCGTACGTTATGACAAAACTTTCTAGTATTTGTAATGATAACTTTGAATAACATAATCATTTTCTTTTCCGTATAATTTATTTTTCTTTTAAATTTATTCATCCTACAAAGGATATTTGAAACTAATAATTTTGTTTATGTGTATATAGGTTATATATATATTAAGTGAACAAAATCTTTTATTGAAAATTATGGATGAGTTTAATACGATGTATGAAGAATTAAGGTGATTAACAATATTTGTTATAAATGTGTGTATAGTGGCGTCTCCAAATTCTTTATTTGTAGTGGTGTTTTTGTATTGGAATTTCGTGAAAAAGGTAAAGTTTATTTTCTTTTAATATATATATATATATATTATTTCTTTTTGATATGAGAATTAAGTATATTTTGTTGTATTTGGGTGTTCAATATTAACGTGTTGAATAATACATCAGGGATGTGTGAAATGAATTATGTCATTATTTAATTCATAGCATGGAGTCCTGGTGAATTTGATATACACGAATTGGTCTTGGTGGTACTGCGTTTGGGAGCGAGAAAAGGCACCAGGCAGAACTAATCAGGGCTGAGTTAATTTATTGAATACGCAGAGACATTGTTTTATTTCATTTTATTTATTTAATTAAAATATATATATTCCTTAAGGGGTGTGCACATGATGATGTATGTTCGGGTTGCGTCCGACGAGCTGAAAATGACATGCTCGTAGGGTGGAACTTTGGGATACTTTTCTGTGTGAATTTGTTACTGATGGTACTGTGTTGGGAGCGAGAAAAGGCGCCGGACAGGACTAATTAGGGCAAAGCCACTTCCTTAATGTCTATATTTTGTTATCAAATAGTAGACCGCACAATTTTATTTTCTTTTATTTACATTCCAGTACAATTCATCACGGTTAATTTATTTTTAATTTTTGATTGTTTACATGTATCTATGACAAATATTAATAATAATAATCACGTTCACATTTAGATATAAGCTGGCACGACATGATAATTTCATTTATTCTTTATTTCTTGTAATATTTTATTGTTTATGATGTATAAATCTGAATTATGACCGAATATTGATTTTGGATGTGTAAATATTTGTAGATTAAAACTTTTGAATTTATTTAGAATTATTTTATTTTAATAAATTAGATATTAAGATTTATTTTGTATTTTATTTCTTTACCTGACCTGGAGATGATTAAAGAGAAGGAGAATCAAGTCATATTTTCTGCCCCTGAGAGAACTATTTATTTTCAAACTGAGCTAGTTACATGTAGAATGTTTTGCTTAACCTACCTTTCAGCAGAAAGTTCACCGTATCATAGTCTAGCATAAGGCCTAGCACTAGGATGCGTGCTTGACTCCCAGTTACGACTTAATTAAGTAAACTAAATTTATTTTATTTATATGTAAATTTGAAAGAGTCACAGCAATATGTGTTGAATTTTTGTTCAAAAATGACTTGAATTCTTCAGTTAAACAACTAAACGAATTTTATGTTTTGCTCATAATATGATTTTGTATTGTAAATATTAATTGTCATACCTATATAGTTGGTTCAGTTTCTGTTAAATTTTGGGATCCAATATCACTTGTGCTAGGAACATTCATAGTTTCCACACATTCTAAAATACATTTTGAAATTTTATGCTTTTCAAATTTCAAATAATACTTAGTTCTTATAAAATAATATTTTATAATAAACATTTACCTGTAGATAGTTCCTTAACCGGTGAGGTTTGAATTGATTTCTTTTCATTTCATGGCTGTGATAGATAACGATGCTCTCTAAAATTCTTAATTTCGAAGGAGGTTCCTTCACTAATATAAAAAGATAAGAAACACATTAGAAATACATATATATTTTCATGCTTCATCTTTCATTAAAACTTTAATTATAAGTGCAAACCTTATCAAAACTTATATTTGACAATGATAAATAAATAAGATCATATATTTTTTGTAGGTAGTAAATAAATTTACAAATTTAAATTACGAAATATCTTCACAAAAACACTAAAACACCTTACCACACTAAAGCACAAAAATGGCTAAATACGTATTTCAACAACTAAGTTGTCATCATCAGTAGCACTGATCAAAAATCGCGCTGTCTACACACCGTAGCGTACAGAGCAACACTGATTTCCAATTTACGGGGATGGTTTATTCTTTTACCTAGGCTATTAACAACTTCATTAAAAATACCTGATCGTTGTACCGTTAAATACGTCATACTTACTATTCTAATCCTATCCTTTAATTCTAATATTCTAAGAAAACCAACAATATAATTTCCTATTTACGGGGATGGTTTAAATATTTTTACCTAAACTATTAACTACGTCATTAACAGTACCTGATCGCTGTATCGTTAAATTAGTGCTTAATACTATAATTCTATCATTTAATTCTAATGTACTATGAAAAACTAACGGTATCTAAAAGGTATTGTTTACACCACAAACTTATATAAACAAGATTGGGGAATTGGCCCGTTATCTGAATTCATTAATTTATTTTTATTTTTCTGAATGTATATACTCTCGTAACTATCTAGTTCTCTATAATTGCGCACTTGTTTTATAAGTTTGAGGCCGCTTGCTGGAATATCATGACCTGTGTCCGAAATATGTCGAGCTACACTAGACTTCTCTGTCCTATTAAACCGAAAATGAGCAATGTGCTCTTTATAGCGAGTTGCAATCGAACGTCTAGTTTGGCCGATATATTTTCTCTCGCATTTATTACAATTAATTTCATAAATTCCAGATTTTTGTTCTACCTCAATTTTATCTTTAGTACTACTCAAAAGACTTTTCAACGAATTACATGATTTAAACGCGACTTGCAAACCAACATTTTTAAAAATATTATTTAAGTTTCTCGAAATATTATGAAAAGGTAGGACAACAAATTTCTTATCTACATATATCACTTTGAGGTAGCAAAGTTGTGGAATTTAGAATTACATTCTTACGTTTCATTTTTCTTAAGATATTGTCAACTACGTGTGTCTGGAAACCATTGTATTCAGCGATACCTCTTATAAGGCGTAATTCTTTCTCGTATCTATCTCTTGTAAGTGGGAAGTTTAACAAGCGATGGATTAGAAAATTGAATGAAGACAATTTTTGTTGCAAACAATGATTAGAATCTGCTGTAATGAATCTGTTTACATTGGTTTCCTTTCTATAAATATCTATTTCTATATTGCAACCTACTTTAATTACTAATGTATCTAGAAAAGCTAATTGTCCATTGTTTTCCTTCTCAAGAGTGAATTTAATCGTGGGGAATTTTGAGTTTAATTCATTAAGAAACATTTCGGTATCATACATTTTAGTGTCAAAAATCGCGAAAATATCATCAACGTACCTTAACCATACTTTAGGGAAATATTTGGCGTTCTTTTTGAAATCCATTTCAAAATTACTCATGAATAAATCGGCAATAAATGGAGACAAGCAATTTCCCATGGCAGTCCCATGTCGTTGTTCATAGAATTTACCTTCTATTTGAAAACAGTTATGAGGCATACAAAGAGATGTTAACTGCATGTATTCATCTATTATCGCCTTTTCGATATTATTGTTCTGAAGTAAACGTTCCAAATATTTCAGGGTTTCTGGAATCGGTACTGAAGGAAACAATGAACTGACATCAAACGAAATCAAAATCTCACCTTCTTGCAACTTATAATGTTTGATTTTTTGAATGAACTCCAGCGAGTTTTTTACTGCAAAGCTATCTTGATGCAATGGTAAATTTGTGAATTCATTTACTAGCCATTTAGACAGTAAATAAGTCGGCGAGTTTATACCTGACACAATAGGTCTCATCGACTTACCGGGCTTATGTATTTTAGGTAAACAATACATTCTAGGCATGACCGGATTGGATACATTTAACCGAAACTTGAGTGACGAAGTTATCAATTTTGGACAATTATTCAACACGTTCTTAGTTTCTCTGACTAATTTTGGTAGTGGATTTTTGTTTAAACACACGTACGGACCCGTACTAATAAGTTCTTGAACTCGGCAAAAATAGTCCGATTTATCCAAAATTACTAACGTGTTACCCTTGTCGGCCTTAATATAAAAGCAATCTTTCGATCTGAGATTTTTAATAATGCTTAATTCCCTATTATTTCTGTTTTGTTTATGCAGTTGTAAGTTCCTTTCAATTTGAACCTTGCAGGCCTCCCTAATAAATAGTTTCGATGATTCATCAAGACTTTTTATGGGAGTTTCAATGCCAGCAATTACTTCTTCAAAAGGGATCTTACCACTAGGTATACAATATTTCAAACCTTTATTTAATAAATTTAACTCTTCGGCGTTAAAAGTCTCAGATGAATGGTTGACTATAAGTGTCTCTTTCATAGAACATACCTTCTGACATTTATTGACGTACGGACAAAGCTTTTGAAATTTATTATTGAGTTTCACAACTTTCTTTTCAAGTTTATAGTTAGTTACTTCCACGATCTTTCTATGCAATATTTCCCTAAAGTATGGTTAAGGTACGTTGATGATATTTTCGCGATTTTTGACACTAAAATGTATGATACCGAAATGTTTCTTAATGAATTAAACTCAAAATTCCCCACGATTAAATTCACTCTTGAGAAGGAAAACAATGGACAATTAGCTTTTCTAGATACATTAGTAATTAAAGTAGGTTGCAATATAGAAATAGATATTTATAGAAAGGAAACCAATGTAAACAGATTCATTACAGCAGATTCTAATCATTGTTTGCAACAAAAATTGTCTTCATTCAATTTTCTAATCCATCGCTTGTTAAACTTCCCACTTACAAGAGATAGATACGAGAAAGAATTACGCCTTATAAGAGGTATCGCTGAATACAATGGTTTCCAGACAGACGTAGTTGACAATATCTTAAGAAAAATGAAACGTACGAATGTAATTCTAAATTCCACAACTTTGCTACCTCAAAGTGATATAGATAAGAAATTTGTTGTCCTACCTTTTCATAATATTTCGAGAAACTTAAATAATATTTTTAAAAATGTTGGTTTGCAAGTCGCGTTTAAATCATGTAATTCGTTGAAAAGTCTTTTGAGTAGTACTAAAGATAAAATTGAGGTAGAACAAAAATCTGGAATTTATGAAATTAATTGTAATAAATGCGAGAAAAAATATATCGGCCAAACTAGACGTTCGATTGCAACTCGCTATAAAGAGCACATTGCTCATTTTCGGTTTAATAGGACAGAGAAGTCTAGTGTAGCTCGACATATTTCGGACACAGGTCATGATATTCCAGCAAGCGGCCTCAAACTTATAAAACAAGTGCGCAATTATAGAGAACTAGATAGTTACGAGAGTATATACATTCAGAAAAATAAAAATAAATTAATGAATTCAGATAACGGGCCAATTCCCCAATCTTGTTTATATAAGTTTGTGGTGTAAACAATACCTTTTAGATACCGTTAGTTTTTCATAGTACATTAGAATTAAATGATAGAATTATAGTATTAAGCACTAATTTAACGATACAGCGATCAGGTACTGTTAATGACGTAGTTAATAGTTTAGGTAAAAATATTTAAACCATCCTCGTAAATAGGAAATTATATTGTTGGTTTTCTTAGAATATTAGAATTAAAGGATAGGATTAGAATAGTAAGTATGACGTATTTAACGGTACAACGATCAGGTATTTTTAATGAAGTTGTTAATAGCCTAGGTAAAAGAATAAACCATCCCCGTAAATTGGAAATCAGTGTTGCTCTGTACGCTACGGTGTGTAGACAGCGCGATTTTTGATCAGTGCTACTGATGATGACAACTTAGTTGTTGAAATACGTATTTAGCCATTTTTGTGCTTTAGTGTGGTAAGGTGTTTTAGTGTTTTTGTGTAGTTTCAAGCCACATACTCCAAGTTTAGTTTCTTTCACGAAATATCTTATTAGAGAAATTAAAGTAAAACATTGTTATCATCATGTACAGATTATTTTGGAATATTTCAAATTATAAAGTCATCTTATTATATTTATTCTACTCCAATGATGATGTATGATGTTACATATTTTAAAATTACAATGCAACTGTATTGCGACTTAATATAGATAAAAATTGTTGAATATATAAAAGATAAATGCTAACTTTATGATAGTTTATATTAAAAACACTTTTATGAATAATAACCTACCCGTGTGAAATTCTGCATCAAAAGCTGTTGATGTTTCTGGTGTTTCCGTGCGGAGTGAGAGAAATAATGTGGGAATTGCATTGGATTCCTTAAATCATTTAAACACATGTGTGATTCAAAGTGTTTACCACACACAAATGTTGTTTGTCATAATTTTGACAAATCTTTACTTAGAAGGTCATTCCGGTTACAGCTGGTGATCCACTGTAAGACACTACAAAAAAGATGAATTATTTCAAATTATCTGTTACTCAATAGCAATAATTTACCAATTTTCTTCTTTAGGAAGCGAAAAGAAACTGTAATATATTTTGTTGCTGAACATTTTTACAAGTAAAAATACAACATCTACATACACCAGATTTCTTCTTTCGTACAGTTTCCATTATTTATATCAAAACAATTTAACTGGCACCTTTACTTATTATTCTTTTGTAAATTATAAGTTATAAAACTTAGACAGGTTATATTTATACAAGTACACAACAAAAACAAAACACGCTGTTGTGTATCATAGATGGCTCTGTCATGCAGTACACGGAGTTAGTAATAAGTTAATAATGGCTGTAACATGATGTTAAAAAGATATACTAACGTTTAATAAAGATATATATTTAAACAACTAGTCTTATATTAATATAGACAAATATAAAACATGGCGCTGCGATAATAAGTGTGATAATAACTGCGATAATAAGTGCGAGAATATAAGTGTAAGAATAAAAACAAAAAAGTAATAAAAGGGCTAATAAGAAGTGCCACACCCATATTAACCTGGAAGGTCTAACATAATATAATATTAATAAAGTAAAATGGAGTCATCATATAGAATCCCGAAACCATTAGAAATTAATGAAAATTTATGCACAAATTGGAAAAAATTTCAACAGCAGTATAATATACCGGTAGGTTTTCTGGTAACGCAACGATTGTATAGCGCATGTATCAGTCCCCACAACTGAACGACTACGTATATGTACTCCCCTCCGTTAACCAGAGCGGTGGTAGTAGTATACTACAGCCGTTCGCGTCGGGGAATACGATAACTGTAGCGAGTGATAGTGGGGACTTGGACACTCCTCTGTCGTTGCTTCACCCGAAAACTTACCGGTATATTTAACGGCATCTGGTCATGATGATTCAGAAAAAAAGACGAAGGCGGCCATTTTACTTAATTTTCTAGGAGAAGAAGGATTGGAACTGTTTAATACGTTTAATTTATCGTTGACGGATCAACAAGACCCAGTAAAAATAGTAGATGCGTTTGATAAATATATTTCACCCAGGAAAAATATAATATACGATCGTTATTTGTTCTACAGCCGTAATCAAGCAGAGGGAGAAAACTTCGATAATTTTTTAACAGATATTAAAAAATTATTAGTATCATGTGAATTTAAAGAAGAAAAAGATGATATGCTAAGAGATCGTATCGTTTTAGGTATAAAAAGCTCTGAAATAAAAGAGAGATTATTAAGAACACATGATTTATCATTGTCAACTGCTATTAATATATGCAGATCATCAGAAATTAGTCGGAGTCAAGTTCAAAGTCTACAAAGTGAGAAAACAATTGAAGTAGTTAAAAAGAAAATACAAAGGAGTAACCAAGGTAATAATGACAATGGAATTTATTTATGTAAAAAGTGCAACACAAAACATGAACCAAGAAAATGTCCAGCATATGGAAAGGTATGCCGAAACTGCAATAAACCGAATCATTATGCTGTGGGATGTAAACTAAAAACAAATAAAAGAAAATATGTTCGTGAAGTCAATGTGCCTAGTACAGAAAATATAGAAAATACAGATGTCCAAGTAGAAAGCCTGTTTGTGAATATAAATGAAATAAACTCTGAAGCAAGGGACACATGGAAAGAAGAATTAATATTAGAAAATAAATTTAAAATTAAATTTAAGTTAGATACAGGGTCTCAGGTAAATTTAATACCTTTACATATATATAATAAATGTAAATTTGATAAACATGTTCAGAATACTAATGTTAAATTGCATGCATTTGGTGGGTTCCCAATAGAACCATTATTTGCAGTAAATTTGGTAACAAAAGTAGGTAATAATCTGGATAATGTAGAATATATTATAGTGAATTTGGATAATACAGAACCAATTTTAGGGTTAAGTAGCTGTATTAAACTAAATTTAATTAATAAGAGAGCCAGTATTAATGAATTAAGTATTAATGATAGTAAAATTAATTTTATTAATAATAATAAAATAATATTTGAAGAGTTAGGCGTATTTCCAGATAAATATAAAATTAAAATTAATGAAAATGTTGAAGGTGTTATAAGACAACCTAGAAGGTTACCACAAACTTTAATGAATAAATTAAAATGTGAATTAGAAAATTTAAGTAAGAGTAATGTTATAGAAAAAGTAGATACACCTAAAAAGTGGTCGAGTAATTTAGTATTAGTAGAAAAGCCCAATAATAGTTTACGTTTGTGCCTAGATCCTATAGATCTAAATAAAGCTATAAGTAGAGATTATTATTTAATACCGAAAATAGATGATATCAGAACAAAATTATTAAATAAAAAGTATTTCACAGTACTTGATATCAAGCAGGGATTTTGGCATATTAAATTAGATGAGGAATCTACTGATTTGTGTACATTCACAACACCATTTGGGTATTATAAATTCAATAGACTTCCGTTTGGCTTGTCTTGTGCCCCTGAGGCATTTATAAAGTTAAACCAAAAATATTTTGAAGACATAGATAGTAAAGATGTAGTAATTTACTTTGATGACATCTTAATAGCAACTAAAACAGAAGAAAAGCATGATTTATTATTAAAAAAGTTAGTTGAAAGGGCAAAAAAATATAATGTGAGATTTAATAAAGATAAATTGCAATACAAAGTCAAAGAAGTAAAATTTTTAGGTCATGTATTTAGTGAATCTGGAATGAAATTAGATGCTGATCAGGTAAAGTCACTATTAGAATTAAAAGAACCCCAGAATGTGAAAGAATTACAACGAATCTTAGGAATGATAAACTTTTTAAGAGATTTTATTCCTAATATGTCTAGCATTACTAGTCCGTTAAGAGAGTTATTAAAAAATAATGTAATTTGGTCATGGGAAAAAAGACATTCAGAAGCTTTAACTAAATTAAAACAATTAATAGCAAACTCTCCTATTTTATATCAATTTGATCCTAATAAACAAATATTAATACAATGTGATGCATCGAAAGATGGATTAGGATGTGTTCTTTTGCAGGAGGGTAAACCGATTTCATTTGCTTCAAGATCTTTAAATAATAATGAGGTTGGTTATGCTCAAATTGAGAAAGAACTTTTAAGTTTAGTTTTTGCTTGTAAAAAATTTCACTATTATATTTATGGACATAAAATTATGGCTCAAACAGATCATAAGCCATTAATTAGTATAATGAACAAGGAGATTAATAAAATTCCTAATAACAGATTACAAAAAATGAGATTAAAATTACTTAATTATAATATAGACCTATCATACTTACCTGGTAGGAAGATGATCGTAGCAGACCTATTGTCTAGAAATTATTTAAATACTACCTGTTACGATGATCTAGACTTAACTAGTATAGTACATTGCATTAACAGATATGACGCATCATACAATAAATTGTACGATATTAAAAAACATACTGAATTAGACCCTATTTTAAAACAAGTTTGTGAGTATTATTACACAAACTGGCCAAAGAATAAGAAACTTATTAATTCAGAATTGCGTTATTACTATAATATTAGAAATGAAATTATTGTTGAAGATGGTATTGTGTATTATGGTCACAGAATAATAATTCCAAAGTCTTTACAATTACAAATTTTGGGACTGCTACACGAAAGCCATATAGGCGTAGTAAAAAGTAAATTAAGAGCCAAAAATTTATTTTATTGGCCTGGTTTTTGTAATGATATAGAATGTTATATAGGCAGGTGTGGAATTTGTGAACAGTTTAATAGTAATAACAAAAAAGAACCTTTATTACCACATGAAATACCAAATTTACCATATAATAAAATTGGTGCAGATGTTTTAACATTTGCCAATGATGATTATTTAGTAGTAATAGACTATTACTCAAGATGGATTGACGTTAAAAAACTAAAGTCTAAAACTAGTTGTGAATTAATTAATGAATTCAGAGAAATCTTTAGTATACATGGCATTCCTAAAATAATTATTGCGGACAATATGCCATTTAATTCATTTGAATTTAATCAATTTGCCAATAATTGGAATTTTAAAATTATCACATCAAGTCCAAGATACCCCCGAAGTAATGGCCTTGCCGAAAAAGCAGTTCATATGGTAAAACAAATGTTACGTAAAAATACATTGGAAGGTAAAGATATAACTGTATCTCTATTAGAATATCGTACTACAGAAATACCAGAATTAAAGGCATCACCATCTCAATTATTAATGAGTCGGGTATTACGCTCAAAATTACCTGTTAGTGACTTTCATTTAAAACCCAAAATTGAAAACGATGTCAAAAACAGACTTTTAAGAAATCAAGCCAAATACAAAACTTATCATGATAAAACAGCAAAGAGAAATATCAAATTCAATGTTAATGATAGTGTGATGATAAGATACAATAATACATGGATTAGAGGTAAAATTATAGGACTACATAGTTCGCCAAGGTCTTATATTGTAAAAGATCAGAATAATAGAATATTACGTAGGAATAGTTACCACTTAAGAAAAACTTTTAATGAACCTGTAAATCGTTATGATTATGATTATAGTAATGATTATGATTATAATGTTGATGATAATATAACTAATAATCAAATGTCTGCAGCGACTGAATCATCCGTGCGCACAAAGTCAGGTAGAATCATTAAGAGACCATCACGATTTGATAATTAAAATAAAAATAAGCATTATAAAAAGGGGAGATGTTGTGTATCATAGATGGCTCTGTCATGCAGTACACGGAGTTAGTAATAAGTTAATAATGGCTGTAACATGATGTTAAAAAGATATACTAACGTTTAATAAAGATATATATTTAAACAACTAGTCTTATATTAATATAGACAAATATAAAACACACGCCATTTTGAAATGTGCCCTTGTTTCATTTTGCGCACAAATATCGGAATTATGCAAGTGAGGTTTTTGTCACTTCTGTTATTCTGTGATATTACATACTGGATTGCCATCCGGCATCACAGACTAGTGCCCGCTCGCTGACATATACCGCTCTCGCCCGCGCATCTTTTTATCCGCTGCTAGGATTAATATTCAAATCAGAAAAATTACATACAAATTAGGTATTTATAATTAATTTATCTGTTAAAAGAAATTTATCACGGGGGGGGGGGGGTTCCCCGTTGCCCTCCCTGCAGCAGCCGCCACTGATCCAGTTTCCAAATGTAACAAATAGTAATTACTTATACGCAGTATAAGAAAGAATTGTGATGACGAATATTTTCCACCTTGAGATTTCTGCAGTGGTCATAGGAAGTGGGACAATGTGAAAAGTGAAAAGTGAAAAGAACTAACAATGCAAATGTGAAGCATATTACGTTGACAACCGACTGTAGGAGCTCGAGAGCAAATGAATCTTATAACACAATAACTGCTTAATACATAAAAGCATACTGGGAACATGTAGCACGTAACATTACCACTGGGGGAACGACACACCATACAAAATCTGAAAACATTTTGACGGAATGGAATATAAGGAGAAAATGTATGGCAGTGATACATGACAATACGCAAGTATTGTGGGAGTAATTCGGCAGCTGCCGTACGATTCAGTTTGTTGCATTGCACTTTCATTGCAATTGGTTATGAAAAAAATAATAGAGGAAACACTACAACATTATTGTCATCAGAATCCCAACCGACGATTTCAATGGTGATGCCCGTTTGCAATCTTTCATAGCGAATTTTATTTAAAATATTGATAAGAATGAATCAGAAGAGATAAAGAAATGAAATCTGTTTTGCAACGGGAATTTCAATCAAAGTAGTAATGTTTTGGTTACCTGTGCTTCACCAATTGAATTATTTTACAGTATCTACTTTTCTACTTTTCCAAGGTTTAAAAAGAAAGAAAACATTTTTGGTTCTCTGCTTAAAACAGAAGACACTTTTGTTGCAATTTTTTGGATAGCTACAATAAACAGCCTTATTAAGTGATTTCCAAAACACTGAATAATAATAACAATAACAATAATAAATAATCAAATATCGGAATATTGGAATGGGTGATAAAAATTCAAATTTTTGTGTTGGAATATTCTAATACAGAAGTACAGGTTGAAATATTCAAATATTCGAATATTTAAATAAATCAAATATTTAAATATTTATCAAAATAAATATTTGAATACTGAAATTTGGAAAATTCCCGGCCTTAGTTTTATCGAGGCTCTAAACGGTTAATAAATAATTAGAAAAATGTTCAGTTCGACTTGAAACCACCGTTTACTGAATTAAATATTCACACATTCAATATTTTAATTAATAAATATTTGTGGTTAACAAATAATTTGATTTTGTCCAGAATTGTGACGAATATATAATGCATTGAAGGCTCTGCAACATTTTCTCTGTTAGTGTACACAATTCATATTACAAAATGGAACGTTGTTAACAAGCGATTAAAAGTATTAATCCTTAATCTCTTGCTAGAAACAAACCTATTGGAAGGCAGTGGCGGCTGCTGCAGGGAGGGCAACGGGGCACTGCCCCGCGTGACAAATTTCTTTTAACAGATAAATTAATTATTAATACCTTGTAATTTTTCTGATTTGTTTGATAACAAATAATATGTTTTCGGAAGTAACAGTCCGCCTTTCAGCGCGTTTAAAAATCGCAGTCTGACGTAGGCTCCGGGGCATCTCTCGCGTCTGCCCGTCTTTGTTAGAAATCGAGCGATGAAACTGGCGCGGGTAGTGCACGTATATATGTCAGCGCTGGGGCACTATTCTATGGTGCCGCGTGGCGGTCCAGTATGTAATATACAGCGGTAAGTGTATGTTGTAATTTCTATAGATACAAATGCAACTATGAAATGCGTTAGTAACATAATCGATATGATAGAAAATAACACACTGAGCTATGACATTAAGATAGAATTAAAAAATCTAAGTTTTTTCTATTTCGGTGCTATAAAGTTCACTTTACGACACCCGTTTTTGTTGCAAAAGTATTTCTTTATCGCACGCTAATTTTGTTGTTTTTACGTTGGTAACAAAAAAATGGAACCAAATTATATTTAAATGTCAAAATGTAAGCCTTTAATGTAACAAACATAATAGAAGTTGTACAAAGAATAAAAAGCACACATGCTAATATTTTATTTACTAATTAACAATATAAATTGTTAAGCAGAGTTGGATGATAAGTTTTCTGATGCTACTATTGAAATTTACTTCCAATGTTGAATAGTACAACTGTTATAAAAGTTTGTTTTTGATAATATGTCGAGACTATGTTGGCGAAAGATTTTGTAAATTGTTTCTGCTATTTGCGAATCTCTGAGGGCGTGCAATTATTTATTTCGTCCTTTTTGTTGATAATTTGAAATTATTTATTGCATGAATCAGTCTGAATTTTAATCATAATTACATATAACACCGCCTATATTCAAATATTTAAAATGTTCGAACGAAACATGTCTCTCATTTTAAGCTTTTTCGAACTTTTAATAACCAAAATAGAAAAAATCAAGTGAACGGTGTTTTTCTACTTTGAAGAGAATAAAAACATTTTCTAGAAATACCATGCGGGAAAGCAGACTATGTGCCTTAGCAATGTGTTCCATTGAAAAACAATTACTGACATCAACACCAAACTTCAATGAATTAGTTATTAATCATTTTGCTGATCGTAAGGAACGTCGGATGGATTTTATTTTCAAACAAGTTAATTAAATAGCATATTGAGTTTATTTTTTGTCAGTAGGTACTTAAATTTTTGATATTAAGCACTCAGACCTCTCGGTGCCCTCCCGTCCCAAAAAAAAATCAAGGGCCGCCACTGCTGAAAGGACTTATTATGAAGCTAGGCGTAGTACTGGAAAAATAACCACGTATAACAAGACAACGACTGCAATTAGCAATTACATTACTTCGACTCATACAGTTACAGACACCATTCTATGTATAGTGCTGCGTCTTAGGTGAAATACGACTGTAAGTGTGTACATATTTTATAAAACTTACTATTATAAAAAAGAAGAATTTTAATAAGTCATTGTATTAAAATCCATTAACCAGTCACATATTTATATCAGCTTAATTCCTGCGGTCGTTAATCATCCATGAAAGACGTTAACTCCATGCAATCTCGTAATACTCCCTCATTTCGTGACTTACCAGTTGCTTTTTTCTTTTATTGCGTCTGTTTTTTCATCATCTTCGTCATCGTGCGGTATAATTATAATCCAATATCACCTTTCTGTTAAGTTTAGCATGTTATTATTTCATGTCCGTCGACGCCTTATTGTTTTCCGGTTTTCCGTGACTATCAACCGGATGGTGAAGAAATTTGGCTCATTGCAGGGTAATTAAGAACGTCGAAATTAGTTGCTTCAATTTCAACCTTTCACATGCAAGTATATCAAACTGATATCTTACCTATCATTATGCGTTCTAAAAATGATGATGGATAGAGTTAGGGTATATATTTATTAAAACCAGACAGACTAGTTATTACTTTTTTCTTTATATACACAAAACATTACTGAAGTAGAAACCTATGTATTACAAAAACATCCTTTTACTTTCTTATACGTAGTATAAGGAAGTATTGTGATGATGAAAATTTTCGACCTCGAGATTTTTGCAGATGTCCACGTTTTGAGGTCCCCTGATACCAAAGAAGTGGTTTTTAAAAAATGTCTGTGTGTCTGTGTGCCTGTGTGTGTGTGTGTGTGTGTCTGTGTGTGTGTGACCACGATAGCGGTCAAACCGCTGTAGATATCAATTCCAAATTTTGTATTTACGAATATAATCTCTCTCTTGAGAACTGATTAGATTTTGAGCAAAATCGGCAGACCGGAAGTAGTAGTTTACTTCAGTGAAAAAATCGAATTTTGCCAATATTTCGTCAATTACTAAGTTTAAACAAATTTATAAAGAATTCAAATGTACTCAAAATTAAATTTGAGAAAAATTGTTTTAATAAAGTTTTTCGAAATTCCTACCGGAAGTAGGTCTTTTACTCTTATCGAAAATCAGTTTTTTGCGAATATCTCGCAAGTTATGCTTTCTAGGCAGGTACATTATGAATATAAAAGTATTTAGAACATACTTTTAAATATCTTTTGTATAAAAAAAATTTCAAAATTCAGACCGGAAGTACCACTTTTACTCTTATCGAATAGCGATTTTTTGCAAATATGTCGTAAATTATGCATTCTATATATATTTATGAAGAGTACAAAAGTATTTAGAGTTGGATTTGGAATATTTTTTGTATAAATGAAATTTCAAAATTTGGACCGGAAGTAACACTTTCATACGTATAAGAAGGTCGTGTGGTGGCCACACCTCATTTTTTTCATATTATTCACCCTACAAAATTATAAGAAGTACTGTTTTGCCAGCTTATTTAGAACCTACTACACCATTTGCAAATACAAAGAATGTTTGTTAATTTTACGATTCTCAAATGCCAAGGTAACGTAGTGATTCAAAATTAATTTAAAAAAATCGATATCATTTTATTATTAAGCACATTTTGTTAATAATTTTTAATAATCAATCACTGAAAGGAATTTAGGTTTAATGAAATTTAAACCTACCTATGCTATAATATATAATACATTATAAAGTACCTGTTGGGCATTTATTGTTGTTATAATTAATAGTTATTGTAATTATGGATAATGCAGATTTCTATAACAACATTAGTTTCTTTTGAAGTCTATGTCTACTTCCATTGGTAAACTTTTAATTTAAAGTTTAAATTATATATATATATATATGTCAAAATTAGGCTAAATATTTCAAGATGGCGGCTAAAGGTGGGTATTTTTAGAGAGCCTTTATAGTGAGAGTGATGACACGAGATAGAAAATCAATAGAAACCATATTGGCCATTATGTGGGTAGGTACCTACCCTGTGGATATCTGTCAAAAGATAAAATAACAAATAATTCAGTATTATTAAATAAGGATTGATAATATAGTAACCTATAATTTGCGTGTTAAATGGATAATTATTTTTAAAAACGAAAAAAACGTGAAAAAGAAAGATAAGAATGTAACTCTAAAATACATGTTGGCACTGAACTGACTTTCATGTAGCAGTAGTAGTAGTAGTAGTAGTAGTACTTTTATTTATTGAAGTTGCCAGTAATGGATACAATACGTCAAAATGTATGTATATACAATAAAAAAATAGCTAACTAACAAATACATATCATAAGACATATGTCAAATAATAAAACAGTTGGTGTAAAAATATAAAAACACTAGAAGACTAAGGATTACATTCTATATCCCGAGGTATTTACTTGTTGTCAGAAATTTCTGCTCACATGTTTCCCCTTTCAAATAGGGGGGTAGCGAATTAAATAGTTTAGTACCCAGCCAGAGAGACATTTTCCTCGTCATGACCAATCTATCATTGTTAATGACATAGTCATCCTTACTTCTGGTGTTATAACTATGTACGTCTGAAATTTTTTTTGAAACATTCCTTATTTTTAAAAACGTAATATAGAGTCTCTAGAATGTGGAGACTCGGGACTGTCAAAATATTGTAGCTCTTGAAAAAAGGCCGACAAGACTCAGAACTGATAATACCCGCTATACAGCGTACTATCCGCTTTTGCGCCAAGAATACGTCACGCGACGATACTGAGTTGCCCCAAAATGCAACACCATATGAAATACGTGACTGTACCTCACCATATTAAAACAATAGCAGATAGTCATGGGATAAAATAGATTTTAAATTTCTTATTAAGTAGCATAAAGATTTAGCTTTTTTACAAGGGTATCACAGTGATCCTTCCAACTCATATGTGCATCCAATATAAGGCCCAGAAACTTTGCAGACTGCTGGGTCTCCATAAGCGCATCATTCACACCAGCCTCAATCCCTCGATCCAGCCTAGATTGAGGGGTATGTATCAAGAGAGTGTGCATCTTACTTAAATTCATGTGTAGACCATTACTACTAAACCAGCGACAAAGATCCTTGAGGGCGTTATTTATATTATTTTCGATTTCAGACACATTTGAGCTTCTTATCACAAGGAAAGTATCATCTGCATATAAATATAACGAGTAATTAATGAATTGTACTATATCGTTTATAAATAAAATAAACAATATAGGCCCAAGAATAGATCCCTGTGGGACGCCAATCGTCACCTGCAGAAAAGAAGACATCCATTTTTATTAGATTATTTGTCTTGTGCCTTACTCTAACAAACTTCATCCGACCCGAGAGATATGATTCGATCCAATCTGCAACGACATTCCCTAATCCCATATTTTCTAATTTTCCCAGTAATACTTGGTGATTAACACAATTACAAGCCCGAGTTAGGTCACAGAAAACGCCCGCAACACTGTTCCCCCCATCTATAGTCTATTTTTTAATTCGGAGGAGTAAAATGAAAAGGCGCGTTTACACAATGGAATTTTGCAAAATTCCTTTTTGGCGGCAGTTTTACAACTAGCGGCGATTTTATATAAATTGTAGTCAAGTAATTAATTAAAAATTCATTTAAAAAATTAGATAATTTTAATTTGAAATAAAAAGGAATCATCATCGTAAGTGAAATGCTTAAATCAAAAGTTTTAAAGGTGATTTGTATATTTTCAAATTTAAAAAGAAAACACAGATGGTTCGTATTCTTATATGATTATTTACAAGCGAACAAAAATTTAGACAAATATTAATTATAGCATATACATATAAAACAACAATATAATTATTCGCTATTTTTTATTATTATATACAAGTAAACAACAATTTAGACAGATGTTAAATATAGCATATACATATGAAACAGTAGCAATTTATAATTATTCACTATCATTACGTAAGCCTATAGTCAGTCCTTCATTAAATGCCTGTCGTCGACTTCTTATATTGCCATCTACCCAAACTCATTCTTTGGTATAACCTTCATTTAGTCATGTTTCATCTAAATAATAAATTGGCTGATTTTGACGATGATAATATTTAATTGTCATCCAATATCTTCTTCTCCACCTAATTATATCATTACGTTCTATAAAAACACTCTTTCGATTTCTCTTCATATACCTACAATAATATATCATATTTATTCTAACATATCAAAGCATGTAAAATATAAATTTGAGTACTTATATACTCAATTTTTTTTTGCATATTAATTAGAACATTGGCGCTGACCTAAAGTTTATCATTTTCATCAATTTCAGTGGCGGCTGCTGCAAGGAGGGCAACGGGGCACTGCCCTCCCGTGACAAATTTCTTTTAACAGATAAATTAATTATAAATACCTAATTTGTATGTAATTTTTCTGATTTGTTTCATGACAAATAATATGTTTTCGGAAGTAACAGTCCGTCTATTCAGCGCGTTTAAAAATCGCAGTCTGACGTAGGCTCCGGGGCATCTCGCGCGACTGCCCCGTCTGTATTCTGTATTAGAAATCGAGCGATGAAACTGGCGCGGGTAGCGCGCGTATATATGTAGGCGGCGGGGCACTGCTCTATGATGCCGGGTCCGGGTGGCGGTCCAGTATGTAATATACAACGGTGGGTGTATGTTGTAATTTCTATCGGTGCAAATATGAATTGCGTTAGTAACATTAAGACAGAATTAAAAAATCTAGGTCTGCCTAGACCAGATTTATTGATTACACTAGATCACAATTTGAAAACTAATAAAACCGTGACGAGAAAATTCAACAGAAGCTGTTACGGTTTATCAGACAGGTACTGTGGGTGTAATGTGCAAAATGCTTTTTTCTTCTATTTCGGTGCTATAAAGTTTACTTTACGACATCCGTTTTGGCTAATGTTGTAGTTTTGACGTTGGTAACAAAAAAAAATGGAACCAAATTATATTTAAATGTCAAAATGTAGGCGTTTAATGTAACAAACATGTGCAATAGAAGTTGTACAAAGAATAAAAAGCACACATGCTAACATTTTATTTACTAATTAACAATATAAATTGTTAAGCAGAGTTGGATGATAAGTTTTCTCATGCTACTATTGTAATTTACTTCCAAGGTTGAATAGTACAACTGTTATAAAAGTTTGTTATTGATAATATGTCGAGACTATGTTGGCGAAAGATTTTGTAAATTGTCTTCTGCTATTTTACGAATCTCTGTGGGCGTGCAAAATAGAAAAAATCAAGTGAACGGTGTTTTTCTACTTTGAAGGGAATAAAAACATTATCTAGAAATACATTGCGGGAAAGCAGACTATGTGCCTTAGCAATGTGTTCCATTGAAAAACAATTACTGACATCAACACCAAACTTCAATGAATGAGTTATTAATTATTTTGTTGATCGTGAGGAACGGCGGATGGATTTTATTTTCAAACAAGTTAATTATTTATTGTTAGTTATTGAGTTTATTTTTTGTCTGTGCTTAATTTTTGATATTAAACACTCAGACCCCCGGTGCCCTCCCGTCCCAAAAAATCACGGGCCGCCACTGATCAATTTGTATAATGTTGAACGGCTCATCTGTGGCAAATCATCACGCTGTTTGATTTCATTCAACCCTTTATCAAGTGTAGGAAGCTCATTTTTATAAAAAAAATTGTGAATTATTTGCCTTATAGAATTCTTGACGGTTTCTCCATAATCAGCAATTAAAGAGTGTCTTCGAGAACTTTGCTTGGGTGGGATAGCTTGTCCTTTCTACTTATATTCTTTTATGGTACGATAGACAGTAGACCGTGCCATTCCTAAAAACAAGATAACATAATAATATATACCTAATGATGGTAGTATATTATAATACTAACCTATCATACTCGATATTCTTGCGACAATAGCAATAATCCTCATTCTGGGGTTATCAGCACGTAATTTTTTGAATATATTTACTATATTCAGCTTCTCAACAACAGATAGATGTCCTAAGATCACAAATTTTCGCCTTTTCAATGGGCATATTTGCGTTCCAGAAGTGCTTACTACTTCCTCCATATTCAAGAAAAACGCTATGAAAATGTTTTACACGGAGAGTATATCAGTCGATTTATTCTTAAAAGAAGTTTTTTACTATTATAACGTAAATTGAACAGAAACGCACTGGCAAAAATAAACGATGTATACAACAGCTGTTGTAACAGTTTGGCGGCCGTAAACATGTAAAATTTTCATACTGTAATTCTTCCCGAAAACTGACAAATAAGCTTCCTTTTTAGCGCTTCAATTTAAAAACACTCCTTCTAATTAAAAAATAGACTATAGAGCCTGCGCAACATCATTTATAAATTCGTGAATAGTTGTAATTTTAGAACGCTGATTCCTAAAACCGTGTTGCCTGCCACACAACACGTCAAAACTATCCAAATGGTTTTGAAGTCTTCCAAGCATAGCACTTTCGAATATTTTCGAGAAACTAGATGTTAGCGATATAGGACGAAAATTTGACACATCCAAAGGACAACCCTTCTTATAAACCGGCGTAACCGCCGCCAGCTTCAATTTTTCGGGAAAGATGCCCCTCGCCAAAGACAAATTTACAAGTTGAGTCAATGGAGATATAATACTTGGTGCAATGTTACGCAACAACCAAGCCGCAATGTTATCAGTTCCGCTACTGCGTTTGTTCTTTAGCTGTGAGATAATTAGAAATTGACTTCACTGCCTTAATATTTGTTAAACGCGCAGAGCTACCGACTTGAGCCACAATTTCATGAGGTTTGTTTACAAAAAAGTAATTAAAGAATTAAAGAGCGCTTATTGTCACATCATTAATTTTTATATTAAGCTCCGAATTTTTTTGATCACGATCTGTAAATTCTGAGATAATGTTCACTGGATATCCATTTTTTGTTTTGAGATCTGTTATCACTGATTGTGATTAGTTTTTCAGGAAAGAATGCATTAAATAAATTTATAAATATATTGTAAAAGTAATTGAAAGCTTCATTAAAACAATTAAAGTCTTCAAAATTTGGCCAATTTTCGCTAGTCAAAGCGTTCTGAAAATCCGTTATAGACTATTCATTATACATCCGAGTGTATCTTTTACTTTTTGTCAATTTTTTTGGAACAAAAACAAGTGGACATTGTACTGTTACTTAATGGTGGTCTGATATTAAACATAGATATACTACACAACTCGCACCCCCAAAATTAACAAACACATTATCAAGAATTGCGCTATTACGTGTATATTCCGTGACCAAACCAGTCATACTAAATGTAGACAATAGACGAAATAACGCCTGATACCGATTATCATTCTTTTCAAAATGAATATTAAAGTCACCGGCAAGTAATTTATCGTGTAAGTAAAACGTAGCAGGTCTGACAACAAATCCATAAACAGAGTTGTAATAGTCTTTGAGTAGCGGAAGCTATATATTCTGAAATATTAATTAATCACTTTAATTTTAATGTTTTGAAATTGTTCCCGTCCATAAGAATTTGTAGTGGCATTGATTCGTCGTCTTTAGTTCTTACCGTGGCCATATACTGTAAATGCTAATTTTAGTTCTCTACTTTAGTTGATCACATAACATTAGACCTAAACAGTAGTAATAAAACAAAACTAAAACCTACTCAACTTCAACCAACAACCTTATCCAACTTGCACCGAGCTATTTCTTTCAAGCACTTGATTTATTAAAAGATATATTTTAGATACGATAGCACGTCAGTTTACGACGCTATATTGAAATAAATCTCGACACAAGCATTACTTTCAACTGGACGTGCACGAAACAGTAATAAGTTATCTGAAAACGGGAAACGCAAATAGAATCGCAGGGTGGTGAATAGAAGACTGGGGCTAAAACAGGACACCGTCTGCAGCACTAAACGACAGGGCGATGCACGGAAAACTTAAAATGGGGTAGACGGTCCACACGCCAAAAGATAAAGATTTTACTGCCATAAATAAAACATAATTTAATAGGTGAACTCTGTTTTTGAAGATGGGGTCGTGCGACTGCACGAAGAGCTGTCGTGCGAAGACGATCGGTGCAAGGTTACCGATTGGTACTGTTTCGTGAAAAACGAATACAGAAATCAATTGAATATTATTACACGGAAAGTAGCTACATAATGTGTTTCTACTTACTTAGACTGACTGGTTAGATATGTTATTGCATGTAGATATTCCAATACGAGGAACTATATTAATATTGAGTGGACCAGATTTTTAGGTCTATTCAAACATTATTTTGCTGCATAGGTTGAACGAAAAATTACCATCACCTGGCTATACAACGTTGGCAGTTCGGGCAAGTTCGATCTCATAATTAGTCATAATTTTCGTTTAATTTATTTATTCCTAAATTTGTTCTATATTATTGCATAACTGTTTCTATTGCATTGCATTACTTAAACGCTAATAAACAAAAATACCTACATAATTGCACAATATTATTAACTTTTATTTACAAACATTTCTATGAGTTGCTACTGTGCTTCGGAAGGCATGGTAAGTCTTCGGTATTAACTATTTCGATAGTCGTTAGGCAAATGTTGGGAGCGCTTTCTCGGTCTGGAAACTACCAATATCTTACTTTAGCCAGCCAGCAGTCCGCATACTGCAAAAAATCCGATACATCGTTTTTGTAAAATAGTAATTAACCATTCAGAGAATAAATCAAAATAAAATCACTTAGTAATAATTATGACACGAACAGAAGAAGAAGAAGAAAACTATTAGCATACTTTTGCATAACTCGCCACGGAAAAGTGTGTACAAATGTTTTTTTTGGAGGGTACTGAAAACAAATCTGGCATTCAAATATGCATATCTGCTGTATATTCGCTTCTTGCACTCATCAAAACTAATATAAATGACCACCAATTAATATCTCGAAAAAGCTTAAAATCGCGAAAGAGGCAAACTGCCACGTATGAAATGCAAAGGGCGTAAGTGTCAGTATATTAAGGCGTCGGGTTACGTAATCGAAAGTATAGTAACCACAAAGGCCAAATGTTTTCCATTAATCTAAACCCACCTACCTGTGACTAAAGTTTCCATTCGGGCTGTCGCCGGCTTAAAAGAAGATGTACGGGGTCGAAACGAATGTTAAAATAAATAGGGCGCCAACCGTCACAAGGAAAGTCCGTCAAAGTAAAACGGTTGTGAAACCGTGGATGTAATGTTGGTAGTTAAGCGGATATAGGAAATTGAATCACAGAAAACAAAAAAATGTAGACGAAATCGTTCAATAATAAAAATATGAGGTGTGGCCACCACACGACTTTCTTATACGTATGAGCGTTTCAAATTACAGAATTTTAAGAATTCTTTACAGAAATTACTCAAAATCCTATTCTAAGTACTTCTATTCCCTTAATAAATTTTTATAGAATGCATACTTTGCAAGATATTATCAAAAAATGAGGTGTGGCCACCACACGACTTTCTTATACGTATGAACGTTTCAAACTATACAATTTTAAGAATTTTTTTATACAAAACTTATTCAAAATCCTATTCTAGGTACTTTCATTCGCTTAATAAATCGCTATAGAATGCATACTTTGCAAGATATTATCAAAAAAGTGCTCCTCGCTAAGAGTAAAAGTGCTACTTCCGGTCCGAATTTTGAAATTTCATATATACAAAAAATATTGCAAATCCAGTTCTAAATACTTTTGTACTCTTGATAAATATATATAGAATGCATAACTTACGACATATTTGCAAAAAATCGCTATTCGATAAGAGTAAAAGTGGTACTTCCGGTCTGAATTTTGAATTTTTTTTTATACAAAAGATATTGAAAATTATGTTTTAAATACTTTTATATCCGTAACGTGTATGAATTCTTTATAAATTTGTTAAAACTTAGTAGTTGACGAAATATTGGCAAAATTCGATTTTTTCGCTGAAGTAAACTGCTACTTCTGGTCTACCGATTTTACTGAAAAACTAATCAGATCTCAAGAGGGAGATTATACACGTAATACAAAATTTGGAATTGATATCTACAGCGACTTGACCGCTATCGTGGTCACACACACACACACACATGGCAAAGTGTTCCACAATGAATCAGCCTCCATGGTATCCACTCAATTGCTTAAATAACTAAAGAAAGCAACACAGGTAGTGCCAGGTGGAACAACCTTTATATGAAATATATGTTCATAAATATTTTAGGTTCTGCCTCCGTAGAATGAAACTAATTATCTAAATTTAATAATTCAATACTAACAAATTTGTCGAAGGATAAATACGTCTACTTTGAATTTGGAACCTCCAAATGGTGATTAATTTTAGCACTAATTCATTGAAGTACTCCAACTACTGTATTCTAAATAAGTAAAGGTACACTTGACGTAATACGGTTTCTTGAGTTACGTGACACCTGCTGCGGTTCCACATGTTACGTGACACCAGTTGAGGTTCCACTAGTTCCGTGAATCTGCCAGAGAATAAAACTCCAATCAATTAAACCGGACAAGGTGCACTATTCAGCAGATAGTTGGATACTTCTGTGTCCAAACAGAACAACATGTGCTTAATACAAAATATTCGACATCAAAGTCGTGGAAGTTCGGCACAGCAAATTAACCGATATATCTGCAAATTCATCTACCCCAGAATGAATCCCGTATCAATTTACCGTTAATACGAGAAATAAATTATAAACCGAATTGGACTGGTAAGTCACACTGGCTTACCACACTAATGCGGCTTTGTCGACACTAAATTCGGGAGTGGGCGGAATCGCCGAAACGTGCCAGCAACAATAATTATAATGTGGCGCTGGGTAAATTATACGCAAAGACAAAATAGATACAAATAATGACACCAAATGAGTTACACCCTCTATATCCACCTATCTGTTATCCTCGTCATTTAGGCTGCCGCTACTCAGCGAAGATGGGGCGGTTCAAAACGTTGTGAAGCTAAAACTAACAGGGCGCCACCGCCTCTCTGAGTTAACTGAACGCGGATCGTAGATGACAATTAAATCAGGTGGGAATAGGTATGGTAACTCAATAAAAAAAACAACCCAAATTCAAAACACAGGATCTAAATTTAATTACCACAAGTAAATATTCAACATACAAATATAATATTGAAAAAAAGGTCAATTAGTGAATTAAAAAGAAAAGAGAGAAAATTGAAATTATGAACACAAAAAAAAGTATTAAATTACTAGATTTTGAACTACAAATGTTAAAAAAAGAAATATAATGTCAAGTGAATAGCAGAAATTAATTAAGTTATCAAAAACAAAAAATCAGAGCACACCTAAAATTTAAAATTTCACAAACAGAGGATACGAAAAATTTGCAAATTTGTTCACTTACAGCGTAGGTCAAACGACCACTTAAACTACTAGCAATATTAACCAATTAATTAAATTCACAATTACTGTAAGCTTAAATGCTTATTACTCATATAAAAAAAAATTTAAATACACTTCAGAATGAAAGTCAAAATCTAAATTCACTCTGTATATTAGCAAAAGAAAATTAAATATGCTTCAAATTAAAGTCAAAATCCAAATTCACTCTGTACACTATCAAAAGAAAATTAAATATATTTCAGAATGGAAGTCAAAATTACCAAGTTAATTTAAGAGCACCCGAAAGGGGTAGGCTTATTCACAATAATATTATTAACTGGCGATACCACAAACTTATTATTTATGAAATTAAAAGAAATAATTAAGAACACACAGTCCTCGTTAGCTGGAACCGCAATTAAAATGCAAACTCCACCCGTTATCGAGGGGGAAAGTAGCTATTTCCAGTGAAAAGGAAGGGTTAACCATATAACACATCAGCGATCCTTCAACATCATTAAAAATCTACGTCTTTAAAGGTCATCAACATTAACGTCTAGTGTCTTATAGACTCCAAAATTAAACGCCGAAATTATTCCATCATAAACGTCTACGGAATTTCCCTAAATAAAGATAATAATTTAGCTCTAACGAAAGAATATTAAAAAGAAAATCAAACAATAAGGTTAAGAAAATGAATCATTAACAGTTCCAAATTAATTGAAAGATAATTAAATAGGTACCTGACTTAATTGACTGTCCTCCTATTCATCAACGTGTACCATAATAACATCAAGGCTCAAACAATTTTAAGCAGGAGCACGTGTAGATAACCAAAAATATCCGGGTCAACCGATATCAGAAAATTATACTTCAAAAATATTCCAAAATGAGTACAAAATCTTCAGAACTGCATTACACTACTTAATAATCCGTCATAACAGACGATGATAATGGATTAACAAGTCGCAAAAGAATGACCGTGCGTGCGCCGACAAACGATCAACAAGCGCCGCCGATAAGAGTGGGACGAAAAATGAAGAAATCAAGCCAAATAAAATGTTAATCAAGCTTTATTAAACTGAACCCACATTTAAATTTGCTGCTAAATCATTAAGGAGAAAACACAAGAAACTTGAAATAATATTCGGACATTAGATCTAAAAATAATCAATAAATTTACAGATAACTACAACAGAAATCGGTACAACAAAAACCAACATACTTAAGTTACATGACTCAAGGCAGATGGCGCTACTTATACCAAATACACAAATAATATAAAAATATATTAAAATAACTATAATGAATATTTTAAAATGGAAACAAATTACGCCTATGATTTTTATAACGTTACAAACGTATGCATGTTAGATACCAAGAGCGACACACACGTTTAATATGCAAAGCAAATTCCCTTAATTGAATATTATCATTAGAATGTGAATTACAAGTACACAGAAATTTATTTAAGAAAATTAAGAACAATTTTTGTTAAACAAAGAAAAAATAACAGCAAAAAAGTAGGTTTAATAAGAATCTGTGGAAAATCAATTCCCAAAATAGAAATCTGTAAATCTGCAGCCCGCTTAAAGCAAATAAAGTCAGCTAGCCAGCAAATGGCGCAAATACACATCTGTCCATCAAAACTGAAATAAATCACGAACAATTAAAAGCTAAAAAAAAGCTTAAAATATCGAAACACACGATTTCGTTGCACATAAATAATTGCGATTTTGGTCAAGTCCAACGTTTTGGAGTGTGATGATGTCATTCAAATTATACACGTGTGCTGTGCATACGCATCTAGCGACTACCAAATTGAAATAAATGGTCAAAGAAATAATCCCCTAATTGTTTGCCACATGTTTGTATGTCATACACACACACAGTACTATTTAAAAAATGTAACCTATACGGCAATATATTGGTAATTTTTGATATAAATGTGGTAAGATATTTATTTTTAGGGAAACAATGATTCGCAAAACTTAGATTTTTTATTGTTGCTATAACCAAGTAAATGCAATCAAAATGACTGCAAGCTACTTTAATATGTTTAATAATAAAACTTCTTATTTTCTTATACGAAGTATAATTAAGTACGCCAAAGTTATAAATTTAAGAATTGAGGTGTTTACTTGATTTACAGACAAAAGGAATATGTCAATTTATTACTTTATTTCAATAAAATGACGTAGATATTTAATAATTTTATACTCGAATTTATTGGACACTATTAGTAAGAAAATAAGGAGATAATTTCAGCCTAGAGGTATAATACATATAAACAAACAATTGATATCCAAGCTGCGGGCTGCACTATAACAATACCTTGTGGAAAACAACACAAACACGTTTTCTTTTATTACAGTTGCCTGGTTCACGTTCGATCCCATTTTATCCGGTCCAGGTTTACAATACTCCGAAGACAGCACAAGAGTGACAGGAGAAGGCTGGGAATATCGAGTCGCTTTAGGAAGCGTCGGCTTTAGCAGAGGAATCCATTATTGGGAATTTACGGTAGATAAATTCGACGCGGACACAGATCCAGCATTTGGCATAGCTAGAATAGACGTGTGCAGAGATAAAATGCTAGGTATGTACGGAATCTTTCCCACATATTCAGAATCATGACCCGAAAAAAAGAAAATTCAGAAAATTAAAAATGTTCGTTCCTCTTTACGATTTTATTAAATTATTATTACATAATAAAAATAAATAGTGAGAAATAAAATGCATAAATTAGAATAGGAATCCAATATTGGAAAGGTTTTATTTTTTATTTTTGAACATATTCTCCGATAAAACAGTGAAATTAGTTTCCGAAACGTCAGATTTATTTAAACTCTGCTATGTCGTACAGTTAAAGGTCCTCGCTAGTGAATCGGAAATGTACTATTGGTTGCATAGCAGATAATTTAATAAGCCATGGATGTCCGAGTACCTATTACACATAGGGAATATATAATAAATATTTGAAATAATAACTCAATATCTAAGCGAATAAAAATTCGTTTATGATCAAATATTTACACATTTGTAACCGTGGGAATGATTTTTACCAGAATAGCATTCACTGTAATGTGGGTTGCCTAATTTCAATTTATTTTATATACATTTAAAACAAAGTAAAGAATAGTTGAACGAAAAATCAGTGCAGAGCGGGGTAGCTTTCTATTCATTTTTTAACGTGAACTAATGCAACAAATCTACTGCAAAGGATTTTTGAGAAAACTTGTTTTAAATATTTTGACATATTAATTAATTTTCTTTATCAGGTAATTTTTTTCTAAGTTTGAGTATTCAGCGGGGTAGATTACTAAATTCTTCATAAGTTGACGATGAAATGTTTTCTCCAAATTTAAAATCAACAAAAATATCTTGCATCAAAAATCTGCTATTTTTCAACTATTCACAGATCCATTATCGAGGAGCCTTAAGTTAACGCGGCATTTGGATTAGTAGAATAAACTGACGCATGCGTAATCTTGGTACAAACTCAAATACATGACATTTATGTAACCGCATTTCCTTCATGTTCACAAATTAATAACAAAATAAGTTCTTATCAGAACTTATAATTCCGTATCTTCTGAGTATATAGGTAGGTAGAGACTTGGTGCTTGTGTACGTCTGTAGTTAGGTCTGTCAATCTTAGTAAGGTGCAAATCTCAGATATAACTATGCGCTATGTTTTTTTTTTAAATTACCATAAAGGGCATGTACTACTTTGCAGTTCTATGTCCTGTTTGATTTTAAGAATTAAATAATATGGTTACTTCTCGCCACACTATTTTTTTTGTTATTGTGATAGCATTACTCTTTTTATTTACAATATGTTTGTGCTTGCCGCAAGTTCAGAAAGAACTTTTTTTTTCATTTTCGTTAAAATTCTTGCCCCCCGCGTTCTTCTGATCCATTTTACAGTGATCATGCAATTAACAAAACGACAATTGTAGCGTCATAATTAACTGGATATCGCTTTCAGAAACTCTATGTAATTTAATGGCACAGTTAAACTAACGAACGAGTTAATTAACGCTCAGTTAGAAATTTCTTTCAGAAACCGGCACTAGGAGGCTCTGTTATCCTAGAGTCATTATATCATATGACAGAGCAATTACATCCAATCTGTAAAATATTCAATAACCGCTTTAATTTCTGTTGCAAATATTTTTCTTAGTATCATCACAGACAATACTTCCAGACAAACCGTCCTTACCTAGCAAACGGCAACTCTATATTTAGTTTAAAAATACGCCAAAAGAGGCCACTAATAGTGCGAATACGCAAAATAAATTTATCTCATGTTGAAATGCCATCGAGTTTGGCAAATTTCTGCACAGAAATAGTTCGCACTATTACATACGAGATGACACTCGTGCGAATTGTGCGTAGAGAGAGCGCATTTTCTTCTAAATAGTGCAGCTTGTTAGGACGTTTAGACAAATCCATTACGAAGCGGACGTGCAGAAAGCGAAAGGAGCGACAGAGTCTACCCCATATAGTTGTATTTTTGTACTGGACTCCGACATACGTGTTTTTTCTTCACAGAAAAAAAAAACATGAAAAGAAAAAGTGTCTAGGCTTATTCACAAAATAAAATAACAGCATTTTGTTTGATTTTAATTTTATTTATATCGGTGGATTATGACTTTATTTTCGAACCGCCAGAATTTCGATTTTTAAGAAAAGGGGACTGAAAAAATATCGATTTTTCCTATTACCTCAGCCAGTTTTGATTTTTTCTTTGTATTAGTTTATCAGTATTTGGTAACAATATCATTTTGTAATAATAGAACATTATATTACTTGAGAAAATATATATTTAATAAACCCTGCTTATATTAGATGTTTATTATAAATCACAATAAAGTATTGTTATTGAACTGCATCAACAAAAACTTTCTTGAACACTGTAATGTGCAGAAAGTGCAAGTCATTCCGCCCCTTGCAAAATCGTTTTGTCCTATTATCTTGGTCAATTTCGACCTTTTGTTTGAAATACGTTGGGACAATTTAGAACAAACCTAGAACAACCTGAAACGACTGTCAGCAAGTTTTTCGAAATTGATACCGGAAGTAGGTCTTTTAGGTACTCTTATCAAAAATCAGTTTTTTGCAAATATTTCGCAAGTCATGCTTTTGAGACAGGTACGCTACGAATATAAAAGTATTTAAAACTTAATTTTAAATATTTTTTGTATAAAAAAAATTCAAAATACGGACCGGAAGTATCAGTTTTACTCTTATCGAATAGCTATTTTTTGCCAATATGTAGTAAATTATGCATTCTATAAATATTTGTCAACAGTACGAAAGTATTTAGAGTTGGTTTTGAAATATTTTTGTATAAACGAAATTTCAAAATTCGGACCGGAAGTAACACTTTTACTCTTTGCGAGTAGCACTTTCTTTCGAATATCTGGCAAAGTATGCATTCTATAGAGATTTATTAAGAGAATAGAGGTACTTATAATGGGTTTTTAATTAATTCTTGTATAAAAAAAAATTTAAAACTCTATAATTTGAAACGCTCATACGTATAAGAAAGTCGTGTGGTGGCCACACCTCATTTTTTCCTATTAACTCAGCCAATTATGATTTTTTATTTGAAATACTTTGGAACAATCTAAAACAAACCTAGGATAACCTAGAACAACCGTCAGAATTTCGATTTTCGAAAAAAGGGGGGCCAACTTCTCACTTTTGGATATAGTTTTTTGGCAATATCTTTTGATATATGAGATACGGTCTTGATGTATTAGAACAGTGTTTCGAACAAATCTAGAACAACCTGAAACAGAATTTTAATTTTCTCAAAAAGAGGGGCTATAAGAACATCGCTTTTCCTATTAACTCCAGCCAATTAAGATTTTTTTTTAAATACTTTGGAACAATTTAAAACAAACCTGGAACGACCGTCAGAATTTTGATTTTCGAAAAAAGGGGCCCTGGCAAAAAATTGTTTTGTTTTTCCCATTTTCTCGGCCGATTATGATTTAGTTTTGAAATACTTTGGAACAATTGAGAACCAACTTAGAGCAACCTGGAACAACCGTCACAATTCCGAATTCCGAAAAAAGAGGTCTAACTTCACACACCCAAAAGTGAAACTAAAACGACATGTGCGTGTATCGTTAAGAATTTTTCGAATTTCCGGAATATGTCACAGAGTGAGTAATTAAGAATTATTTGGATTACTAAATACTCGCACACGCAAGTATACCAGCACTTCGTACCTATACAATACCACTTGAAGGAAAAACTTTAAGACCTACCACCTGACGAGTTCAAGAAAAGGGTCAAAGGGCTGTTGATGGAAAGGAAGTACTACGGCGTCGAAGATTTTCTGGCAGTTAACGCGAGCTGCTGAAGTATATAACATTCTATCCTTTTTTATTATTTGATTATATAGTTGATACAGTGATCTTGTTATATATACTTTAATTTAAATTAATTTGTTATGCCCAGTACTTTGGTAGTTTTTATAAATCTTTTTCAGTAATTTGGTTTTTAATTTCTTTTGATAATAAATGGCAGTAAAATATCTTTCAAATAGTGACAAACATCTATCGATAATGTCAATAAATTCTGGTGCTCGTGCTGTAAGACCATGTTCAGATTTTATGCTTATGTTACCGTAAGTTTTGTGCAAAATAAGTAATTTTGTAGCGTCGTTCAAGTGTAAGTTTGTTGTTGAAAATAATTTACACGACAAACAATTAAATTCTTCCAAACACTTTCTAATTAAATAGGCCGCAAAATAAACAATAGCGCATTCTTGTAGATATGCTTCAGTAGTCGGCCCAGTTAACGTTGACATTTCCTTAACTGGTGACGATGAAGAAAAAGAAGAAGAGGAGGAAGAAGAAGAAGAAAAAGAAGAGAATTCACAGTGGACTTCATCATAGTCGGGTAGAGACATTATTTCCATCATTTCGTCAGTGTCAGGTTCATAATTTGCACTTGAGGGGTGGTTTCATCAGTGAGTTAATGGCGACACCCCCTTGCAGTTGGATTACGATTATAACCACCTTTTTGTAGAACAACCGAGAAAAAATTTTCAATTACGTCTTGATTTAACCGACTAGTTAAAATATACTGTTTTTCTCCTTGAAACAGCTGTAGCACTCCTTTCACTGTTTGCAACAATCCATCAAAACATATTTGCAAATGCTTTGCAAACTAGATTTAGGATCTGTGACTTCCAAACTTTCACAACTGCAGAAGCGTAACCAGGGGAGGAGGGGTTTGAGGGTTAGAACCCCCCGCCCCCATCATAAAAAAGAAAAGAAAAATTGGGTCATTAAGTTTAAGTACTTTTTTAAAAGTCTTGACAAATGTATTATTTTTACACACTCTGATGGAAAGGAATAGAACTACTACCAGTACTGACAAATGCGAAAGAAAACGGGTTTGAAAAATGGACGATCATGGCATATCTTTGCAGTGACCCCCCCTATGGTCAAGGTCTAGTTACGCCTATGCATAACTGTATACTTCTAGAACAAGTAGCCTCGCGTTACACAAGAAATATACCGATTAGAGATCTACCTGAAGTCATAGCGACTCAACAAAACATTAGGAATAAAAAATGAGGTGTGGCCACCACACTACTTTCTTATACGTATTAGCGTATCAAATTATAGAATTTTCAGATTTTTTTTAATCAAACATTATTCAAAATCCTAATCTAAGTACTTCTATTGCCTTAATAAATTTCTATAGAATGCATACTTTGCAAGATACATAGAGTAAAGTGTTACTTCTCGTCCGAATTTTAAAATGTCATGTATGCCAAATACATTGCAAATCCAGCTCTAAATACTTTTGTACTCTTGACAAATATATATGAAATGCAGCATTAACGACATATTTGCAAAAACTCGTTATTCGATAACTATAAAAGTGTTACTTCCGGTCCGAATTTTGAAATTTTTTTTATACAAAAGGTATTGAAAATTAAGTTCTAAATACTTTTATACTCGTAACGTACCTGTCTAAAAAGCATAACTAGCGAAATATTCGCAAAAAACTTATTTTCGATAAGAGTAAAAGGCATATTTCCGGTAGGAATTTCGAAAAACTTTTTTAATAAAATCCTTCTCCAATTTAATTTTGAGTACATTTGAATTCTTTATAAATTTGTTTAAACTTAGTAAGTGAAGAAATATTGGCAAAATTCAATTTCTTCACTGAAGTAAACTACTACTTCCGGTCTACCGATTTTACTGAAAAACTAACACGCAAATACAAAATTTGGAATTGATATCTATAGCGGTTTGACCGCTATAGACCGTCACACACAGACACAGAGAGACAGGAGACACACAGACATTTTTTAAAAACCCCTTTTACGGTATCAGGGGACTCGAGGTCGAAAATTTTCGTCATAACAATACTTCCTTATACTATAAAAAAGTCACAAATATTAAATAATCTCTATATGGATAATCGAATTTCATTGTTTTATTATTATTATTAATATAAAGTATCAAAAATTTAATAATTGTTCATTATTATGTACTTATCTATGTAAATCAATAAGGAAATATCACGGATACATAATAAAAATAGGAGAAAGAATATCGGGTTAATCCGCTGTAGTGCAACCGCAGACACGTGTTTCAGACTCGTTGGTCATCGTCAGTACGGTGTAGCCAAGGAATAAGGTGGGATATCCTTGGAGATAGAAACAAAAGGAAGACCATCGGGAAGACAGACCACCAATTGCAGCTTAAATGTCAGAAGATCCTCAGGTCTGAGTGACAACAACTGAGTTGTGACATTTAAGCTGCAATTGGTGGCCTGTCTTCCCGATGGTCTTCCTTTTGTTTCTATCTCCAAGGATATCCCACCTTATTCCTTGGCTACACCGTACTGACGATGACCAACGAGTCTGAAACACGTGTCTGCGGTTGCACTACAGCGGATTAACCCGATATTCTTTCTCCTATTCTTATCTATGTATATACAGGGTGAGTCAACTACGCGGGTAAGGCCGATTGTGCCTTTACGAGTAAAGATATTTCGAAACGGTTTTTTTCTTGTGGTAGCTGTTCATTAGGGGCACATTTTAAAAATATGTTGTATTATACAGAGTGTTCCGTAACTTGGTGGCTAACCATAGTTATAGTTTTTTAAATGGAACAGCCTATATATTATTGCATTTTTGAATTCCCCGTATTATTTTTAGTCAAAAAGTTATAAGATAGTATAGGCCTAAAGTGTAAAGTTTTTGACTTATTCCCATTTTTCTGAAAAATTCAATGTTTGTATAAAATTATATTTCTCGAAAACGACGTATTAGATGGACAAAATTTTTTGCAATATTGTTTACAATAAGAGGTCCTAATAGAAGCATGTTCTATTTTTTTACAGTTACTAACTGCATGTGCAGGAAACTGGATTAAAATTAGATGACACGTTTTTGTATAAAAGTTATTTTTTTTAAATAGAACAGCCTGTATATCAGTTCATTTTTGAATTGTTTATTAAATTTTGTGTCAGAAACATGTAATACGTTAATACAGTAAAAGTGACTATTACAGAGTTATTGTCGTTTTTTGATATGCTTTTGTTAGTGTTTGCAAAAAAGCCAATTTTTTCAAATGGAACATCCTGTATATTATTTTATAAATGTGCTCCTAATGAACAGCTATCACAAGGAAAGAACCGCTTCGAAATATCTTTACTCATAAAGGCATAATCAGCCTTACCCTATTAGATGACTCACCCTGTATATACCTATGCATCTCTATTCTTGCCTGTGTTCTATATCATAATAAGTGGAAGCATCATAACATCCAATGTATTTGGATTTTAAAGCTTTTTAAATCATATTCTTTCCCGAGAATTTAGTCATTATTTACATTAACTCTTTTTATAACCGTCCGGACACCGGACTGTGTAAAAGAAATTTTTTTCGCGGTCATAAATTACTTTTGGGAACTGTGTCTGTCTGGTGCAATTTCTGAAGTTCGGTTTGGAAGAAGTACGTACCATCCATCTATCTCTATCTATATTAGCCAAGTTATTTTATTTTTATTCTGCCCATTAAAAATGCTGTATATTTATAAATATTATTTAAATATTTATACTGGGTAATATTCAAAAGTCTCTAAAATGGAATATTTGAATTTATATTTTATTTAATTCTAAAATTTAAATTTTGTTTTCTTAATCTTAAACAAAATGACATCTATCGGTTAAAAGTAATAAGTCAGCATAATCCTCTTTGGTGGTGCCACCTAAAGTTTGCTCGTGGAATTTAAAAAATACAGTGGCGACGCCTAACGCTTGCATTCTTTTTAGCGCTGCCTAATAATGTTTAAAGACGGTTTGTCTGTATAGTATTGTCTGTGGTATCATTTAGGAAACATCTTCTCGTATATATGGATCACAAGTACTGACTAAATCTAAATTTGAAAGTAGTTACAAACTGTTACTAAACATGTACTCGTCGAGTTCAGCATTAAAATTCACTGTTATTATATTACTGTACTAGTTTGTCCTACTGTATTAAAACGACCGAAAAAGATGATTTTCTTGAATTTATAACAGGGTTGTCCAAAAAGATATTACCACTTACATGGTACTACATAATTTTTATTTTTTTATGCTTATGGACTAAGTATGGCCACGAGAAGTGTTTGGGTCACCCACAGTAGTGACAAAAAAAAGTTCAACAATGATTTTAGAAGGATCCTTCAAGGCGTTTAACTATCCGTCGACTGTATGAGAAATTTGTGCACACAAGGTCTACAACCAATGACTGTAATAATTCTTCACCTCGATCTGGGAATGAAGCCGTATCACATTCGAATGGTATAGGCCCTTTCTGATTCTGATAAAATGGCTCGTGTAGGAGCTACAGAAGTGTTATTAGAAATGACGCACATAGACACTAATGTTGTATTATTTATGTCGGATGAAGTCACATTTCATGTAAGCGGCACCATTAATAAGAACAATTACGTCATTAGAGTGCAGGCAATCCCCATGATCTAAGACAGCAGACTCGATCCTTGCCCGAAAATTAACGTATGATATAGCTTTAGAATATTGGAGTACTTGCTCCATATTTTTTTAATGATCAGAGTGCAGCGGGAGATTCTTTACCTAGATATGTGACAGAATTTTGTTGGAGACTCCGTATCATAACATCTGGTTACTTTCAGCAAGTTTGTGCACCATCGTATTATTCTTAACGGTTCGACATTGCCTGGATGAAACATTTCGTAGACGCTGGATTGGGAGAGCTGGACCTTTGGCTTGGCTAGCACGGTCACCAGTATTGACTCCATATGATTTCCGGTAGTGGGGAATGGTGAAGGAACGCGTGTATGCTACAAGACCTACTAATATTAATGACCTTAAAGTACGCATAACAAGGGTTGTCCGCTCTATACCTACGGAAATGTGTAAACGAGCTATGGCCTGTATGTTGAAAAGACTTCACACATGTATTGAGAACCAAGGAGTACATGTCGAAGGAGTGCATTAGCGTCATTTGAACTGTGTACATAGTGTGTGTTATTATGTTATTAAAATTAAAGTCAATCCCATGCTAGTGGTAAAATCTTTTTGGACAACCTGTATATTAAAATTCTATGTTCTTAAAGTAGATTTTTGGTTTTAATTTAAAGTTTTGTCGTGCTAAAAAGTTTCTACATGGTGCTTTTACGTTTAAAAATTAAAAAAGAGTTACACTGCTCAAAAAAATTAGGGGAACACTGCTTTCAAAACCTGTAACTTTTTAAATAAGAGGTCAAGGAAAATCAAATTTGGTATACTATAACGACATATATTTATATTTAACTAAAGAAAATTGCAAAAACAATTATACAACTCTTAGTTACTTCTAAGTTACGCTTAAAAGTGTAAATCAATAACGCAAAACAAAATGGAAACAACTGTCATAGTATCGATGAGAGTAGGGTTTTCTGTGGATTGGTGGTCTGCGAAGATAGAAGCTTGTGTTAGTTCTTGTATGGTTAGTGGTGGATTAGGGCGCTTGCGAATTCGTCGGCCAAGTAGATCCCACACGTGTTCAATAAGATTCAGGTTAGGACTTAACGCCGGCCATTCCATGACCTGAATTCCACGTTTTTGTAAAAAAATGTCTAGTGATGCCAGTGGTATGTGGCTTTGCATTGTCCAGCATTAGGATGAAATTTGGACCGGCGCCATATGTAACAGGCACCACATGGTCCTCCAAGACATCTTCGATGTAATTCATTGCATTTAGTCTATTAGGAACCAAACCATCACAGATCCAAAACCAAATCTATCCACTTTCTGTATAGTAGCGGCTGAGTAGCGTTCACAAGGACGTCTATATACACGTACTCAACCGTCGGCGTCGCAACAATTTGCGAAATCTGGACTCGTCTGTAAACAGTACAGGCGTCTAGTGATGAAGTTGCCAATCTCTGTGATCCATAGCAAACCTCATTCGCGCTGCTTTGTGATGCTGCGTAATGCGTGGTGTGCGGACAGGTCTTCTTGGTTTCAAATTCGCTTCTTTTAATTTGTTTCTGACAGTTTGATCAGAAATGTCTATTCCATGTGCTCGTCTTAGGTCGTTTAGGAGGTCTCTTGCTGTAGCAGTACGCTTACGTAGAGAGGAAATGACAAGAAATCGCTCTTGATTTTGAATAGTTTTTCGATTTCGACCTTGTCCAGCTCTTCTGACATATTGGCCAGTCTACCGAAACCGATTCCATATACGCTGAATAACAGAAGAGGAAATTCCAAGGTCCCTGCTAACATGTTGAATAGAGTCGTGCTGAATAAGGGCGACTGTACGAGCAACATGCACAGCACTAAGATGCCTTATTTTACTTTTAATCAACGAAGATTGACAACTAAATTCATCTGTCATCTTTAGTAGGCTCTCATATGTCAATTCAAAGCATACTCGAGTTTTTTTCCATTTTGTTTTGCTTTATTAATTTACATTTTTAAGTTTAACTTAAAAGTAACTTAGAGTTGTAAAATTGTTTTAATATTTTTTTAAAGTTAAATATATGCCGTTGAAACATACCAAATTTGATTTGCCTAGAACAATTATTTAAAAAGTTACAGGTTTTTAAAAAAGTGTTTCCCTAACTTTTTTTGAGCAATGTATTATGAAAATAATGTCATATTTAATGCAAATTTTTAGAAAATATATCTTAACATAGAGATTTAATCTACCCCGCGATCATTTAAATTCTAAATTAGAGCAGGCTGTGAAATTTAAATTAAGTTGGTATATAAGTACTAATTTACAATTTGAATTGTCAAAGTGACGTTTCAAAATGTTAATTAATCAATAATTGACATTCTGGACAACCTAATAAAAAAAATCCCGCCTGCTATAATTTAGAATTTAAATGATCGCGTGGTATTACCACATACACAAACTGCTAGATACGGAATTACTACAGGCAGATAATAGTAAACGCATAAAATGATTAAAATGAATAATTTGTGTATCTACATATACCTACAAGGCTACAGGAAGCCAAATTTTTTAGTAAAAGTCACTTATTTTGGACAACTCTATAATTTGGCAATGCGTAGGTCAAACAATCAATATGGAAAACCTACTTGATGTTTGCTAAAATTACTGAAAAGAGAATATCTCAAATGACACATGTTTCATTCACTCTTAATAATAATATTGAATTTTGAGCCCAGGTTTATACATTTATTTTCTTATTCTCATATAAGAGCATGTTTTGAATATCTTATAACTAACACTCCTACAGGGGAAAGATCTGAGAAGCCTATGATCGAGATACACAGATTATTTTGACCCTTTTCCCAAAAGCAAAACAAGAAAGATGTGTCTGTTAGTTATAGTGGGTGTCTACAGGCCCTTAATAACATTATTTGCTTCCAGGAGTACTGCTTCTTCACAAACGTCAAAATAATCAGTCTTATTCAGAGAACAGTTCGATACTCCAATGTATAGGCAATACCTATACAGGAACCACTTACCAAAAATTTTACCGGACATGTGACATAGACATAAACTTATTGCTGCGCGTTATCTGCAAATAGTTATTGCTGATATTAAAGTGAATAGTATACTGTCCGTGAAATACAAGGAATGTGATAGAAAAACCTTGAAGTACAAAGGACCATATGTAGTTCTAGCTAGCTTACCTGGAGAAAGCTACCGAATAGAGAAACTTATTGGAAAAGTCTCCGGAAGAGGCTATATTTCTGCAGCAAATGTTTCTCAATAAAACATTTATAAGCATCATACCAATGTCGTTGTTACCACGAGGGACCACAAGGCGTATATGAATATATGTACGTACATATATTCATATACGTTTACGTATAAATGGATATATGTATATTTGTGATAATTATTATCCGTTAATGTACGTTACACATTCAAGTATTTCATATCCTATTTATTTGTGATATGGCGGTGCCACCTATTGGTCTTATATGCAGAGATACACATTTAGCGTACAGGTTTTGTCTTTAGCACAGTGTGCAAGATGAAGCTGTCGTGTTCGGTGTCGCGCTTAGATGGCAGATGTCGCCGAGATATTCTCATAGGCACTTCTGCGATTCAACGGACATAAGACACGGTTTTAGTTGTGGATCATTGCCAGCAGCACCACGTACACTGAAGAGGCCTCAAAGGCCGAAACACCGGTGTCTGTGCGTTCGCTGTTGGTAATGACACCTAAGTGTATGCTGTGTATCTCTACACGTACATATATTCATATACGTTTACGTATAAATGGATATATGTATATTTGTGATAATTATTATCCGTTAATGTACGTTACACATTCAAGTATTTCATATCCTATTTATTTTTAAAACATTTGCACGAGTTGTTTATATCGAACCCGAAAACGCTAAAATATGTTGTCCTACAGCATTCAGTGCTTACCCAACTCTGTTCAGTTTGATAACTAATAATTTTGCATATTTCTTGTTTAGGAAAAGATGACAAAGGATGGGCAATGTATATAGATCGACAACGTTCGTGGTTCCAGCATGCTGGTGGTCATGAGCAACGAGTTGAGGGAGGTATAACCGCTGGCGGTACGGTTGGCGTACTTCTGGACCTTAACAGGCATACTTTAGCTTTCTACGTGAACGAGGAACCACAAGGCTCCATAGCTTTCCGTGATCTATATGGTGTATTCTACCCAGCAGTAAGCATCAATAGAGGCGTTAGTGTAACATTACATACAGCCCTAGATCCTCCTTCAGATATTGACGATACGTAAATTGAACAAAGCATGCCAATATGGTAAATACCAATAACTAGGTGTCATCCACATAAAAGGAAAAGCCACTGAAAATGCCCTTAATTTTAATTTTATTGTTGTTCTGAATGTGACAACATTAAATAAAAATAGAATGATCTTTCACGTTGTAATGAAGAAGTACGCGAGAGGTATATACTTACATAAATGTTTTTTGTTTCAAGTTTAATATAAGGAATACAGTGTCTCCAAATAAGTATGTTGTTTACTTTAACATCCATAGTTCCATTCCAAAATATATGGAATCCTAAAAAATATATGTAATGCCCAAACATAAACATATCTATTTTGACGAATTTAAAGGATAATAAATAATAAATTAGGTTATTGTTTAAAAGAGAAATATTTTTATTTCATTAATTAAAGATTCGATTAATGTAAAACAATTTTTACTTGTTTTATAGAAATTCTTTATTTTATTTATTATTGAAAGAATATATTTATTATTTTAATATTCATTTATCGGACGGGGTTTTTGTACTAATTTTCTCATACAAATCATAATTGTCAATTTTATTTCTTATTTTAAAGTCACAATAAAACAGCTCAGACCTACTGACTATCAAAGAAAGTTGTGTGCTTATCTGCTTTAAACGATACTTGATATGACTACCTATTATAATATGTATCAACAAATAAACTTCCATTCCTTTGTAAATTTCATTAAAATCTAGAATGAACACGTGTACCCTTCTTTGTAGAATTATTATCATCTATTTAAATTTCAGAAATTACGAAAGCCCCGTTAAAAATTGTACAAAGACGTACCATTATTACAAATCAACTTAGAAATATGTGATTTTCTTCATTAATTTTGATACGTTTTCTTTACACAAGTATAACTTATATGCACTAAAGACTGATGAGGTTTTTCAAATGACATGAAATGAATTGAATTGATTGTTACACTATGAACCATTTTTATCCATTTGTACATAATTTAGAATATATATTACTATTAATATCTTGATTGTCGGTTTATACTATTATAATTATTTTATGTATTGATTAAACTTAAGCTTGAAATTTGAATTGATTTTGCAAATTTTCTAGTCCTACTCTGACCGAATAAAAAAAAATTAAAAATAGATTTTAAAACGGAATTTAAGTAATAATAATTATAACGTTCTTTATTCCTGTCTGTTAAAATCTAAATTAATATAATGTTATTCAATGTATTGTACATTTCATAACTGCCATGTAATACTTAGGTTTAGTGTATTTTGACGGTAATTCACATATGATTAGCTACATATTGTTGGTACTTGCAATTAAGTAAGGGGATCTTAAAATTTAATATATTTAAAACTATATGTCACTTGTATATAAAATTTGTATAATAAACCCATAAATTATAGAGATTATCTTGTTTTATTTTTATAATTATTACAGTAAATTTACAATTATTTGAATACTACCCTGGAAATTTAAACTTCCAAAAATGTTGTACATGAGCAACCAGTTATACACTAATCGTGTAATTTGGGTTGCCTAACTTAGTACACATCTTTACTATAACATCTCCTCTTTCTGTTCTCCTGATACTACATTCAAAATTTCAATTTTTACAAAAAATGTCGTTTAAAAGGGATATACATGCAACAAATTACATACTTGTAATTTGAGTTGCCTAATTTAGTACACTTGCTCCTAATATCTTCCTGCAATTCTGCTTTCCTGATACCTCATTACAAATTTCAATTTATGCAGAAAATTTCCCTCAAAAAGATTTATCAGAAACAAATTGCACATTAATAATGTGATTTGGATTGCCTAGCTCAGTACACGTCTTGCTCCTAATACCCTCTCCCGTTTCTGTACTCCAGATACGACATTGAAGATTTTAACTTTTACAGAAAATTTTGTTTAAAATAGTATCTAGGCAACCAAGTACACACCACAATGTGATTTTGGCTGTCTAGCTTTGAGCGCCTGTTGCTCCTAATACCCCCTTACGTTTCTGTTCTATTGATACTACAATGACATTTTTAACTTTCGTAGAACATTTTTTTTAAAAAGGATATATAGTCAACCAATTCACACACTTATGTGATTTCGGTGGCCTAATTTTTGTGCATCTCTTCCTCCTAATATTCCCTCCCGTGTTTGTTCTCCTGATACAACATTGAAAATGTTAAGTTTTGCATATGTAACATAGTGTATCTAGTGTCTAATACCACAGAGAAAAAACAGAGAGCTTAGGAGATAGGCTTTAATGTAGCCCGTCAGTTTTAGTTCATTTAAGGAAAATAGAAGACACTACGATTTAGAATTTAATATTATTTTATATTTGAACCACATGTCTGCGGGGGAAAATGAAATTATGATTTGCTATAAATTACATTTTAAGTTTAACTAATCGACACCAGATGACGATATTGGGGAACTTAAAAATGGTGGGTTTATGCAGCGTAAATTAGTTCTAACTTAGTATTAGTCTTAAGAAAGTTCGATCATTGAGTATACGTGTTAGCGTTCAGTCAGCTGATCTTATGGTCGTAAGCTTCTTATGACCGCGTTAGGACACACAGGTTTAGATCTTGGCTACCGAGGTTTTAACTCTTGAGACTAAGTTAAAACCTCGGTAGCCAAGATCTAAACCTTATGAAGTAATACGTACACCGATACGTACCATTCACGCAGCGTAATTTGAAAATTTAATATCTGTATAACGTGTACTTTTAAGGTTAAGACTAATTCTTAGGACTAATATTAATACTAAGATAAGGAACGCTGCACAAACCCACCATAAGATCTATTTTCTATTTTTAATATTGAAAAAGATTAGAAATAATCTTGTTATTCATCTCATCCCAAACATATTTAGCCTTGAGTTGACGACAAAAAACCTATTCACTTACGAACGACAAAAAAGCATATACCGCATGTGTCAAATATCATTAGCTATAGGGATTCAATGTTTAGCTGCGAAAACGTTGCGATCTAGTCTGCAATAAAAGCCATCTTATTACTGGAACGGAAAACATCAAATGGCCGCCGCGATCTCCCGATCTAGTAGTTTATTATTATTTTCAGAATCCTTTTTTATTTACCTTATTAGGGTTATTTTTTAATTTTATTAGAATTGCGCTTTTGTTTGTGTCATGCAGCGTGAATGCAGCTTAATAATTCTCTGCGTTTACTGAAAGGAAAAAGAAAAACAAATCCAACAACTCGTAAATATTATTTCTGAACGCATTACAAACACCCAAGTCAGTGGTCCAATAGTTACTGCTAACTTGTATTTTCGAGCATGTATCGGTCGCGCTGGCATTGGAGAGGAAAGTAGGGGTGCCACGTTGTCACGTATTGCATGAATTGATCGCCTATGGCTAATGAAAATTGACACATGCTGTATGTAAACACTAAGAAATTCTCCAATTTCACGTTATACAAATTCAAACATTATTTTGGATTTTCAGAGGGAGCTTTTATATTAAGAAAATGAATCAAAGAGTATGTTTATCTACCATCATGATCCTAGTTCAAAACACTTCTGCAGTAAGTAAAGCTATACGAAAAGTATAACAAGTATATTTGGGTACATTTGTTTACGCATGCTGTTAAATTTTATGTTCACCTCAGGCACGGATTAATCATTTTTTAAAACAATAAAGTTATTTGGTTACCTATTTAGCAGATTATTTAACAAATAAAAAGTATATACAACATATTTTAGAACAACTTTTGAATACAATTTTTTTTAATTTAGACCTTTAGTACGTATTAGACAGTGTATTGTGCCCACACCAATTTTTTTCGTTAGTTAACGGTGCAATAAATCTAACGCAGTTCAAGTTGACACTCGGCTAAGGTTTGAAGTAGTAGTTTACTTCAGTGAAAAAATCGAATTTTGACAATATTTTGTCAACTACTAAGTTTAAACAAATGTATAAAGAATTGAAATGTACTGAAAATTGAATTTGAGAAAAATTGTATTAAAAAGGTTTTTCGAAATTTCTGGTCTTTCACTCTTATCGAAAATAATTTTTTTCAAATATCTCGCAAGTCATGCTTTCTAGGCAAGTACATTTCAGTATAAAAGCATTTAAAACATCATTTTCAATATCTTTTGTATAAAAAAAAAATTCGGACCGGAAGTAACACTTTTACTCTTATCGAATAGCGATTTTTTGCAAATATGTCGTAAATTATGCATTTTGTATATATTTGTCAAGAGTACAACATTATTTAGAGCTGGATTGGGAATATTTTTTGTATAAGTGAAATTCAAAGTTCGAACCGGAAATAACACTTTTACCATTAGCGAGTAGCACTTTCTTTCGAATATCTCGGAACGTATGCATTCAATAGAGATTCACTAAGAGATTACAAGTACTTAGAAAAGGGTTTCAAATAATTTTTGTATAAAAAGAATTCTTAAAAATTTAGAACAATTTTGTATAATTTGAAAGGCTCATACGTATAAGAAAGTCGTGTGTTGGCCACACCTCATTTTTTAGGACTAAAATGCTTCCACTATAAACTATGTTAATAGATTTTTTACGTTTCTTATGGTGATTAGTAGTGATCGGCTCAGAGATACACTGGCAGAATTTACATGTTATAAATTCCGCCAAAGTACCCCTGACCGCCGGTCTCTAGTGATAACAATAGAACTAAATTATTTACTCCTTTATCATATCATTTTTAATTATGTATATTTTATAACTATATAAAATATTGTTAGTAACATGATAAGTGATATCTCAGCATTACTAGATTTTAGATATGAGCAGTGAAGTGAAGACATTATTATAGGTATTCATCTGTTATATAAAGAGAAACAATATATAGGTAACTACATATATTGAGGATTAACTATCTGTGTAAATAGGGTAGATTTATTATATTCCGTCCATTATTTCATATTAAGAAAAGTGAGGACTGTTTTGCTAATCAAGTACTTTTTTTATAGAAATAATATCTATGTTATAATTCGAAATGCATTTAGACACGTATATTTATGATATTATTATTAGGATATTTTATTAATGACAGACATTTTTATGCAATTTCAATGTGGTTTGCAAAGAGCGCGTTGTCTGGGTTTGAAATAAAGACACGGCTTTGTATTCAAAGAAATCAAAGTAAGTATTATGCGTTCGGGATGACTGTATTTGTTTTATTTGGAATTGCAGAGTAATATTAAATATTTAATGTAGTTAGTTGTTCCATGTTGTTCAGTGTAGCAGTTTGTATCTTTTTAAATTTTAATATTTTCAAAATACCGACGTAATAAGTGTGATATATAAATTCTCGAAGAAAAAATAGTAAGGTAATAATTAATAGTTCCATCTTATTGATTACATTGATTAACTAGAAGAATTGACAAAATCATTATATATATATTGATATATTTTTTATTTATATCACACAACTAAAGCAGTTAAACAATTCTATTAAAAAAAAAGAAATACGTATGTATACTGATTTTTTCAAGGCAGAAATTATAGTAACAAATTATATAAGGAGCGCATTTTCAGACACACAATAATTACTTTGGATTTATATCCTACCGAAGACGATTCATCTTGTTCTTCTGGAATAATGAAGTAACACTAAAAACGCTAAAACTATTTTTATATAGAGAAACCGTTTACTAGGCAAAAAAGAGCGTCACAATGACGCCTATGTGTGCTTATTCTTCGTGTCAACCAAAGAGATTGTAATATAATAGAGGAAGCATGAGTGCAGTTTGTACGCGAGATAAGTGGTCGCAACAACTGCAAGGGGAATTGATACACTACCAAGCGATTATAGTCCTTAAGGTAGTCAGACTTCGTGCTGTCATTGGTCGAAATGTCGTGCTCGTACGAAATCATACGAACCAAGTACGAGCACGACATTTCGACCAGTGACAGCACGAAGTCGGACTACCTTAAGCAATATAATCGTATCAATTCCCCTTACCCCACCTGCAGTTGTTGCGACCACTTACCTCGCCTACAAACTGCACGCATGCTTCCTCTATTAAATTACAATCTCTTTGGTGTCATTCAAATCTATGCCAACTACTTATTAATATACAAAAAATGTGTCGATTCTAACAGGAAGCAAAATTTCAATTAATTCGTTGCATATAGGTCACAAATGCATGTAGGTGATCTGTGATATAGGCACCGACTATGATTAAAGTACGACCATGCTATAATATTTCCTCTGCTTATAGTTTTTCTAAAGGGGCGGAGTCTATTTTCATAAAAATGCAAATAATAGTTTTGGCTTTACCGGAAATATCATAGAGCTTTAAATATGTATAAACCTTTTTACTATTTACATTCGAAGTATTTTCTATTTTCTGGTTTAGCAGTATTTTCTTATGGTCAGCAGGTTTTTTTCCAATCCTTTAATAGGAGATTCAATCACTTTTGACAACAAACACAGAAACACCTAAGGACGGTAAACAAGTAAGGATCCACATGCTCCAACTTTATGGTGATTACTAGACACTCAGTTATTTAGATTTTGTTTTTTTGTTTACTATTAATATTTAGGAATTTTCATCTACAAAACATGGTGTGCTGTGTTATATGGAACACCAGCCTCGTGGCAACTAAGAAAGCGAAGAAAAAGACTATGTTTCACCGATTTCCATAAAGGAAGATTTAGTGAAAGCTACAGTGAACGCTGAATGGGACTTGCGAAAGGGCTGAAAATCATTATTTTTTGAAAATAAATTAAATTATTAATTATATGCCCATCCATTTGACTGATTGATGAGATCTGCGTCATATGGGGCTGATGGCATCAATATCACAATGTTGAAAGTATGTTGTCCCTATACAGCACGTGTCAATTTTCATTAGCCATAGGCGATTAATTCATGCAATATGTGACAACATGGCACCCCCTACTTTTCTCTTCAATGCGAGCGCGACCGATGATACAAGATACAGATACAAGCTCAAGTTAGCAGTAGCTGTTGGACTATTGACTTGGATGTATGTACTGCGCTTAGAAATAATATTTACGCCTTGCAAGGATTTTTCTTTTTCCTTTCAGTAAATGCAGGGAATTATTAAGCATGACACAAACAAAAGCGTAATTCTAATAAAATTAAAAATAAGGTAAATAAAAAAGGATTCTGAAAATAATAATAAACAACAAGATCGCGCCGGCCATTTGATGATGACGGATTTTATTGCAGACTATATCTCGGAACGTGTTCGCTGCTCAACATTTAATGTAGAAGTGGCAAGATCGGGGAGAGTCGCTGTGATGTCGATTGTTGCCGGGAGACACACGTTGCCAAGTATTATTTGTATACGTATAAATCGCATGTAAACATTGAATCCCTATAGCTAATGAAAATAGACACATACGGTATATTGCCTTTCATCACGCACATAATTAATTCATGTATAGTTGAATCGGTGTTCCCGGATTGCTGGCGGCAGGCATTGGTTTCTCCAGTACCTAAGTCCACAGAACCTAAGCAAATGAAAGACCTTAGACCCATTAGCCTGCTGCCTGTAATGTCCAAGATCCTAGAGAAGGTCCTCGCTGCACAGATAGCTGTTTTTGTTGCAAGAGAGAACATTTTGCCATCTACTCAGTCGGGATTCAGGCCGGGGTATAGCTGCGAAACAGCTCTGTTGTGTATGACTGATGACCTGATTACGGCTTCTGATAAAAACCTTGTATCCTGCCTGGTCTTACTTGATTACAGCAAGGCATTTGATACAGTTAATCATGGCACTCTTCTTTGTATTTTGAAATCCATTGGCTTTAATGGTAGCGCTCTCACTCTAATGACAAATTATCTATATGGCCGTATGCAGGTGGTAAGATTAAAAGGCAATTGCTCTGCTCCTATTGCCTTAGTGCAAGGTGTACCCCAGGGTTCGGTTCTTGGGCCAATTCTATTCACTATATACACCTCAAAATTATTACTGTGTATAGAGCACTGTAAATCACATATGTATGCTGATGATACTCAGCTTTATTACTCCTTTCCCCCATCTGAATGGCAAGCTGCTATGCACAGAATTAACACCGATCTTTCAAATCTATTTGATGCTTCTGTCAATCACAGCCTTCATATAAACCCGGAGAAATCGCAGGTTGTCCTTTTCGGTCCTAAAAAAACGTGCTTCAACATTGGCAGAACTTTAGAGATTGTTATTGATAATATACATTTACCGGTTGTGAATAGGGTGAGGAGCCTTGGTCTCTACATTGACAACACATTCAGATATAAGGATCAGATATCCAAATATATTACCTCTGCTTTTATTAATTTGAAGAGACTATACCCTTACAGGCGTACTCTTAATGAAACAGTGAAGAAAATGTTGTGTGAGGCTTTTGTTTTGTCGCATTTTTCTTACTGTTCAACACTGTATCATGGGTCCTTGGATTCCTTTACCAGCTCCAGAATTCAAAAAATACAAAATGCTTGTCTACGATACATTTACAATATACGAAAATTTGATCACATCTCTCACAAGTTGAGAGATGCGGGCTGGTTGTGCATGGCGGGACGTAGGAGGTTGCAGGCATTGTGTTTCTATCATGGTGTACTTCTGCATAGGTCTCCGCCATATCTTTATAATAGGATTAGATTTAGGTCAGATGTACACAGTGTGACCACCAGATTTCGCGGATTGACCTCTCCCACGCCCCATAAGACTTCCCTATATGAACGATCTTTTACGTATCAGGTATACTGTAATTACAATCCCCTACCAACTGAGTTTTAAGTCCCTCACAGCATCCAAGTTTAGATCTAGACTCAAGTCACACCTTCTATTGCGGTAATGGGTTGATGCAAGCTGCTTGCTGGTTATCGATATGGACGTTCACTTGCAAGTGACTTTTATGTGTTATTATTTATTATTACACTATTTATTTTAGTTCATGGTGCTCATCATCGAACTTTAGGCTAAGTTAGTTTTAAGCAGGATTTTATTTTTGTTGCATATTGCTCATATTTATCATCAAGGTCAAGTAAACAGTTTATACTGGGGTTCGCCTTGCGATTATGTATTTCTTTATACATAATAAAGACATTTATTATTATTATTATTATTTTGTAATGCAGGGTCTCTCATAAAACAAAGGCGATTCAATAGCGCCAGCATTTGTTTGATGATTAAAATGATTGTTACACCACATAAAATGGTTGAAAGCAGACTATAAAATAGGCTTCTAAAATCATTTTATTTGTTGTACCACTCGTTCTAATCGTCAAAAAAATAAAGGCGTACGAGTTATTTTATTGAAAATCCCTGCATATTACATATATAAAATCAGTAAAATTGACTATTCAACTCATGTGTCATTTGTAAAAATATGACCAATAAGAATCAAAGAATCACATTTTTGTGTCCTAGTAACAAAAATACTGCTGCGTATTTACACTAGTGGGTATTTCATTGAAATCACCACTAGTGGTATCGGTGGATATTTTTGACAGATATATGTCTCCAGATATAATCTCTTGTTTTCTTTGTGTTTTCCGGAATAGTTTTATGAATTTCAGCATCAATTTCACTTTCACCTTTTTCACCAAACCTTTTTGAATTGCTTTCCATATCAGAAATCTATTTATTCTTGCAATAACTTATTAAATTCGAATCGTAGAAAATTTTCTACATTGACAGTAGTTTGTTGAAAACATACTACTATGGAAACCAACGCAATAGCTACTTAATTTTAGAAAATTAAAAAACTCAGTTCGTCATTTATGAATGAATCATTCGATGAATAGTCCTTCGAATACAATTCGTAATCAAAGTATGGTAGATCATTTTTGCGGTGTTATCACTCTTGTTTCCTTGCGCTTGTAAATAGGACTCGTGCTGTTTATTAATATTCAAGCGCAAGGAAACATTCGTGAACCACCACAAAAATAATCGAGCATACTTTGACTACTCGTTGTATTATATATGATAATTAATTATTATCATTAAATCTTGCTATTTCTTTAGTGTTTTTTTCAGTTTATTGTCTGTCAGACAGATATTTATTTCTGAAATATATATATAGAATGATTTACAACTACATTTTACACATCTTCATTTTTTCAGTACAAATCTCGTAACTCTCAATGCGAATAACGCGTGATAGGATGCAAAACAATCCGTGCGTTCAGGGAGTTACGGCGCTGGAAGCGTACACCGCTAGAGCTTGTGGCCAGCGCCTGAAGTCATTGAACGGGTCACAGTAGTATATTTTAAAATTGTTGCTTGGACATGCGTACTTTTACTACTTCTGAAGTCTGACAGCGGCAATATGGCGTTCTGAAGTGTATTATTATTTAATTTAATTATTATTATTGTTTGAAGTATGAAGACGTGACATACGTACTTTTAAAATCTAAACTAAAAATAAAGTCAACGTATTTGGTGTGTAATTAATATATGATAGCAATATAAAATCCTTATTTTAGAATTGACCGAGGAGATGGTAAATTATTTACTATAATATAAAGTGTGTCTAAATATTTAATACTAGTGTATTATATTGATTATGTGGAAGTTTTCGATGAAGTTGGTGTAATCTATTATCAATATTATATCAGCAGTTTTGGTTGATATATTTATCGGCACTGTGAACAGTATTCATTTCAATTTTAATTAGTTGATGAATTTTCTGAATGCTAATGTTGCAGTAAGAGTAGGTATAACCACAGAATTATAACTGATACATAAATTTATTACAAAGAAATAACTTTGTGCATTTATTTTGTTAGGTACTGTAGTTGTAAAAACAATATTCTTCCAATATTTAACTTATTGAAATCTGATGTTAGCAAATTCGTTGGAATATTTTGAGGTTTTAGTTGAAGATGATGTAACGATTAACACTATTATATTAGCAGTGTTGGCGGAGATATTTATCGGCACTGTGAATAGTTAGTTGTTCATTTCAATTTTAATTAATTGATGTATTTTCTGAATACTACTTTGTAATAAGTGTATAAATAAATAAATAAATCACCTATCCTATTGATAAATAAATATGACATAAACGGATAACATTGTGTGTTTGTTTTATTGTTGTGGTTGAAGAAGCAATATTATTCCAACATTTATCGTACTGGAATCTGATGGTAGATCTTGTGTAAAAGTCTTAAGTTATGTTACCTAATAGACTATGTAGCTATCTATACTTATGCATACAATACTAATGTATTTTAGAACACAAAAATATAAGAAGATAAGGCCCAAAAACAAACAATATTATATATATATAGCTCATTAGTTTCAGTAGCAGCTCTTAATATTTTTGATTAAATTTAGTGCCAAATTAGAAGGAATTATGCTGTTTGACATTACTTGTTAGTTATATCAATTTCAAAATACATTTCAATACCTATATAAACATATCAAAACGACTTATTAGGCACTATTTAAGATCTATTGTGCAACTTAATTGAAGTTTCGATTGATCGTATTATTCACAAGATTCAAATTTGAATTTTAACCGTTTCTTTTACCGCTGCTAAGTCATCGAGCCAAATTTATTTTTATATATTACTTAGGATTCACTAACAGTTGTTTGTTTATTAGAAATAAATAATCTATTTCAAGTAGAAAAAAGATATTCACTTTATATGTAAACCGAATATAATAGTACTTATCAATATCTATTTTATATGATAAATTTACCTATAACTTTCGCATAACATTAAATATAACAAGTACAACAGCAACCGTAAAAATAATATTTACTACTACAATTAATAAATTAATGTGTTTATTAATCCGCGAGTTTGAATTTTTAAATTCATATTTGAATATTCACCGCTTATCCCCACTTCTTTCTAGCGCGGCTAGGTCATCGAGCGAAATTTATTTCGCTAGACAAGATGGCAACCGCTAGCTCAGCGCCGGCACTCAGCAGTCGCGTTCAGGACACCGCTCGAGCTAGCACAGCTCAGCGCTAGCGGCGCCGTAACTCCCCCCTGAACGCACGGAATGTTTGTATGATTTTTATGAATATTCGGCATTAGTAAATTGCATTGAAAATCAGGTTTGAGCAGAATAATGTAGCCTATGTATTTACTCACATAAATTCTGAGACGCAAAAGCGTGGTTGCAATAAACAAAAACATGTTCATGAAAATCTATAATATTCTACTCGCGTCAGATTGTCAAATGCATGAAGGCTTACACAAAAATACCAACTTAAAAATGTAGGCTTCTACGATACCATATCCGCTTTCCATATCCCGATCACCATTAGGTCGGCCTGTGACATCATCGCGAAGATGCGTATACCGTTCTTACCTAAAGGTGCCCACACACTGCGTTTTTGTTCGACAGTTTTGTTCGAGGAACAAACAGTGGCGGCGGCATTAGCCATAAAATCAAAAGAGAAAAAAAAGAAACGGGCAAAATGGGCGAAGGAAGGAATTGCAATACCATTACAAAGGATTATAAGATCAGGGTGATAAACAGTTTGGATTTTCCGAAAGTTGTTAATAGATGTTTACAAAATCTCTAATGTGGGGAATAATTACCTTCGAAGAATTGTGTTATAGGTGCAGTAATTTAAATCTTGTAAAATATGTGTATGTTTTAAATTACATTATTTGAATACAATAAGTTCGTGTACAGATCTTGAAATTACGTAGATTAACTAAACTTGAAATGGTAAAGATTTTACAGTTATAATAACACGACTTAAATAAATATGAATATATATTACATAGAACTACACCACTGCAAAAAATTGTCGTCTTTTAAAACTGATTACCTCACACACTTCATATTTGTTCGACGGACATAAACAGGCCGAACCAGATTATTTTCAGCAGATTTGTACGCCAACATCAACGACGGTTTTCGACCCACACACTTCGGTTTTGCGACGTGTTTGTTCGAACAGGCTTGTTCGTCGAACAAATCTGTCGAACAAAAACGCAGTGTGTGGGCCCCTTAAGAGAAAATAAGATGCAGTTGCAAATATTATGTAGTATAGTTACATGATTTTTAAAGCTTATATATACATACATATTCGATAGTAACTAAAAGATATTTTAAATACATGTTCATATCTATTTAGTTTTAGTTAATATAGTCAGGTTCATATAACCCCTGCTCTACATTTTTCTATAACGGAATAACACTGGTTATATGCTTAAAATTACTGTATGTAAAAGCAACTGAAATAAAATACATTGATTGTAAAAATCGTTAGTTTTTATTGACATATGCACAAATATATAAAATTTATTAATACTGCTAGCCTTTTGTTCAATATTATAATGTAAATTCAACAATATTATACAGTGTATAAACATGACAATACAGAATCAATGTTAGACTTGGACGTTTTTCTCTCTTGCTATTATCATACATAGAAATTAGTTGCGAACAACTAAATAACAATCTTCTTTCTCCTTTGCTCACTCAGAAATTCAGTCATACATAAATCTTTACGTTTAAAAATCACCATTTCGCCCGTTTTCCCCAATCCTTAGGTGTCCAGTGCAAACACTTTGGATCTATTCGTACCAAACGTATTTCCATAGCTTTCCTATGATTTTCTATAATTTCCCTGTTCAATGTTATTATGTACTGCCCTTTGTAATAGTTGATGAGATTTAAATTCTGAAGAGTTGAGATAACATCTTCCTTTTTAATACTCGTTAATTCGCAGATTTCACTGAAAATATAACTATTAACACACACATACAAAATAAACCTACTTTTAAGTGAAGTTAGTGACATTAAGCCGGCAATACATTTACGAGTAAATCGTATACGAGAAAAAATCCTAGGTGTAAATGTAAACTCGTAACTCGTATACGACTGTCAAGATGAATAGAGTTGAATCCGATTTTGTTACGAGTTGGTAGAAATAAAAATGGCGGAAACTAAACTACTCGCGTGACACCGATGGGTTTATCGAAATTTATTAAGCTATGGACTGTTTATAACACAAAAACTAAAGAATATCGAGATATTATCGCCAGGTATAAGGCTTATGAAGCATTTGCTAATATAATGGACATTAGTATCCACGCAGTTAAAAAAAATTAATAACTGCGCTCTACTTATATAATAAAGAGAAGAAAAGGATTAGTGTAGAAAATGTGTTGTAGTTCACTGTCATGAAATTTTTATAATTCAATATACGATACTTACGAGATAATGTAAATGTAGTATGGTACTCGTATACGAGTACTCGTAAAAGTAAGGCCGACTTTACACATAAATATGTGTTTTCAAAAAGTACATATACAAATTTAAATAACATCTATTAATGATGATAAGGGCCGATTCATAGTATTAAGTAGGTACTATACGAAACTATCAGAATCTGAAGTACAAAGTATTGGTGTTCCTAAAGGTACCGGAGCCTTTATTAAGTCTAATAATAAACTGAATATGAAAAAAATTATTAATTTTCTTTGCAGAAAGAGATACTATTGCTCAGTGTTGGTTTGCTTATGTCGCTGTATGTGTATGACTATGTTAACAGGAATATTAACAAAGCCCATTTTTGATGCAATAATGATTATAATGAAACGTATGATAGACGCTACCGGTAAGCCCCTACATATACCAGCACATAAAAATAAACTCTTTGAGCAGTCCCCTCATTTTAACTGCACTAAACGTTTAAACTTCCATTGGAACTGAGAGAAAAAGTGCACTTAAACAGACTTAAGAGGGGATTTGTCCTGAACTCCAGGGGTATACTTCTTTGCGGAGCAAGAAACGAGGGTGCAATAAATTACACCAATGACCACCCACCAAAGACGGTCACCCGTCTGCATTCCCTAAAATTCAATCGCAATAAATATATTTCAACGGGTATTACTAGACGAAAAGGAAAATAATATTATAATTTAAAATAGACAAAAAATTATGTTTATAATGATACTTTATTTAATAATATATATATATTCTATATTTACATACATTTTAAATAAAAAGTGAGATTCAAGAAACAAATACCACAAAATTCGATATACAAAATACATTTTTAATTTATAATTCTTCAGGTGTTGTAGATTACCAATATTATCGAAAAATAGATTCAAACAGTAGGGACTTAAATAATAAATAATGTACATTTAATTTATAGTAGTTAAGATTGTATGTTAATATAATTATTAACAAACAATCTTAACTTCTATAAATAGAAAGCCAATTATGCATCCTATGAAGAGTTATAAATTAAAAAAGTAAAATGTATTTTGAATATCGAGTTTTTGTATTGTATTTATTATACAGTGGGTTCATGATGAAAGGAACAAATTCGTTTAAAATTCAAGTAATTATTTTGCAGAAAAACGCTCGAACAGGTCGATTAGTATTTTTAGTTGTGAACTTTTTGACATAAGAAAATTATATACAGGCTGTCTAAAGAAGAACATATGCAGCAATCATTGTTTTTTTTAAATGGAACATACTGTATGTTATGCCATATTTGAATTGAATGGTAAATTCTCAACACTTTTTGTGTAACATACCATATCCCCAAAATCAGCGGTTTTCGGAATAAGGACGTTTGAAATGTGATAAATTAAAAAAAAATACATGAAAATCGATTAATTTGAAGTAGAGTTTTTTGTTGAAGATAAAATTTGCAATACCAGGTTGTTTTTGTTGACTTTTAAAAAAATGTTCAAGGGTGTCCTTGTTCAATTTAAACATTTTATTTCATTACCTATGTGTATTTTAATTTATCACAAAACTCATTATTCCGAAAACCGCTGATTTTGGAGATATGGTATGTTACACAAAAATGTGTTTAATGTGTTTAGAATTTACCCTACAATTCAAGAATGGCATAATATACAGTATGTTCCTTTTTAAAAACAACAATGATTGCTGCATATGTTCTTCATTAGACACCCTATATATAATTTTCTTATGGAAAAAAAATCTCAACTAAAAATACTAATCGACCTGTCCGAGCGTTTTTCTGCAAAATAATTACCTGAATTTTAAACGAATTTGTTCCTTTCATCATGAACGCACTGTATAAATTATTATAAACAAATTTTACTGAATTAGCAATAATTATTGGAAATACTTTTGTTTTTGAAAACCAAAATTAATTATATTTCATTTATAAGTAAACAAGGCCAAACATAAACAGGGGTGAAAGGAACTCACAAGCATTCCTGGTACAAATGATTATTACGAAATGTGAAGCAATCTGGAGCTACTCAGTCACTGTAAGTAATTCGGGTTTTGATTTAACCTTATTTTTAATAGCGGTTATAATAATTTCCATGTTTCTGGTTTGTGGATCTATTATTTCTTGTAATAAAGAATTATAGTAAAATTTATGTAGTTTCGGAACCATTATGGTCATGGACATCGTCTCTAAAAACTGTGACAGACAGTACGTTTTTTATTGTCTATACTCCAAGGAGGCAAAATTCCTTGCTACAAATATTTAGTTGTCATTGTACTTGATAAAAATAATCCTGGATACGTTTTAACACATATGAACCTGAAGTTAACTCCAAGAATGGTGTCAGGCCACGAATGGTGTCAGGCCTTTCTCAACGGACTCCTCAACGGATATTTCTCTAGCCGAATACGGGCACTTTACTTCTATTATTGAGCCGTCGCGTCGCTACCAACTCTATCTGGAGAAACACCTAAATATGGCTATTTTTTATTTATAACAAGGTCAGACTCTGAAATTTCAATATCGCAGGCACTTGGTAATGCTTCCTTTGCCCTATCCTCATTATTTTCCCCCATATAACGTATTTTGCAAAACATCTTCTCTATATAAAATGTTTTTTTACTGTGGATTTACAACTTGTTTAAGTAGGACGCATTTTACACATTTTGCCAAATGTAGAAACAATGAGTAGATTTATTCTGTGCTGTCGCCAATCAATACTACCTGCTTGTAATCTAGTATTTTGTTCAATTGCTTTTAGTTCTTCCTCAGTTCTTTCTGTTTTCTAGAACACATGGCGTTGTTCAGATAATTCTTCCTCATCTAAGTCGGGTTTTTTCCATAATCTTTCTCTGTTCCAGCTCTGTTTGTCGCAAAAGTTAACTTGAGTCTGCATTTTAGATTTTTGCGTGTCTGTACCCTCCCAATTTTTTTGCCCACACGCTTTTTAAACATTTCCAGGGCTTATTCCTTTATTCAAATACTTATGAGTGACATAATGAGGTCGACCCGTATTTCTGGATACTACTGCCGCCATTCACCTACATTGGCAGCGTATTTAGCAATGAGAGAGTTGAATTGCTCAGCTGTAATTATTATCTACATCCACAATAAGACTTTTGGAGTGATTGGCCAGATACTTAACAGCAGTCATGATTTTTTCATATAAACCAAATGTTCCTAAATCTGACATATAATATAGAGGATCCGGAGAGGTTTTTTTACAAAAATATTCAATGGTAGAACATTCTTTATGTTCTCCAAAAATATGACTTATACAGGCTGCGGCAAAATGATAGGTACTATTTGGGATGTCAATAAAAACCAAACCACATAAACCAAACATTTCTTATTTTATTTCTTAAATCTACATTTCATGCCTTCAGGAGCGTTATTTTTTAAAAATGATATCTTTTAAATGACGGCCATTATTGTCGATGCACTCTTGTAGGTTCTCACGGAAGCGCGTCATTACCCGATGGATCATTTCTTGGGAAATTGCGGCAATTTCTTGTCTTACGGCTGTCTTTAATTCTTCCAAAGTCCGCGTACGATGTGTAAAAACTCTCGATTTGAGGTAACCCCAAAGAAAAAAAGTCGCAAGGCGACAAATCAGGCGAACGCGGCGGCCAGCCGAGATCACCCCGTAAAGACACCACTTTGTTTGGGAACATTTCTTGAAGAAGATTAAGTGAACGACGCGTGGTGTGCGATGTAGCACCATCCTGCTGGAACCAAAGATGTTCTCGGTGATTTTCGTTCAACTCGTTAACTTTTGGACGCAGGAAATTGTTAATCATATCAAAATATCGATCTCCGTTGAATGTTACCGTTATTCCATCTTCTTCGAAAAAGTAAGGGCCCCACACGCCGAATTCAGATATTGCACACCAGACGGTAACCTTTGGACTGTGAAGTGGTCGCTCATGAAATTCCTGTGGATTATTTGCCGACCAATAACGGACATTTTGCTTGTTTACGGTACCCGATAGATGAAAGTGAGCTTCATCGCTAGACATGAATACAGCGCCTCGGGGAATGTTTTGAAGAATATCCCGGCATGAATTTGTACGGGTTTAAAAATCTCTTTCTCCTACTTCCTGCACTACCATCATTTTGTACGTATGCATTTGGAGTGAGTTGTGTAAAATTTTTCGAACACTTCTATCGGAAATTCCCAAAGCAGCTGCATGCCTACGAGCTGAAGGCCTAGGAGACTGTTGTACGGAATCTCTTACTGCATTCACATTTTCTGGTGTTCTTACTGTCCTTGGTCGGCCAGTAGATTTTCGTTTAAGCGCAGAACCTGTTTCCCTGAAGTGTAAAACCCACCGACGAATTGTTCTTCCATCCGGAACCGCGCCATGCCGACCAACATCAAACTGATTACGGAAGGCACGCTGCGTCGCTATTACAGATTCCCTATTTCTAATAAACTCCTCGACAACGAAAGCACGATGCACTCCGCTCCAAGCCATGTCGATAACTGAAAATTGCATACTTTTGTCTACCTAACGCGACCGCGTGCACAGTGTTGCCGGTTTTACAAACCGAGCAACCACTATTTGAAATCCTACCTACCTTTTTGCCGCACCCTGTACTATTTAAAATGTCTCGCTTTAAATTTCTTATTTTCTGCACTTCTTGCTCTAAGTAAGTTTTCCGATATAATATTTTTTAGAGCCCTTGGTACATACCTAGTTTCAGCCCTCTGTTAGTTTGTTGTAATAATTTCTTAACAAATGATTTCGACATTCGATCTTCTCCACTACAAAATTTGTATATGGACTTTGCTCTAAAATTGTTCGCAATCAACCTATAGTATATTAAATTGTACATTTCAACACCTACAAAATCCTTCACTTATTATGGCAGATTCCATAGCATTAGAAGAATCAGTCCAATTCATATAACATGCTTAGGTTCTACTCCCTAAAATTTATTTTTTATTCCTAGAAATAGCACCTTTCGGGTTTTAACCCCAATTATAGCCGCAGCTCCTGATAATGAATTGTAGCTGCCACAACCACGATATGACCTTTTTGCACAGCTACCATCAGCAACAACAGTGATCATTGGTATTCCATCTACGCTGACACTACCCGATTGAACTGCTAATTTATTCTTCTTCGGCAGCTTCTCTCATTGTCTCCTACGCAACATTGTCATATGCATTACAGGCGGTATTACGTCCTGTTTGATATAATTTATAGCCCATCGAAGGTATATCCATGTCATTTGAGAAAACCTAGCACCAATGTTCATTATCCCAACAACCGCTTCCGCATTGATGTCTACTGTATACGACTATTCTGGACATGTAGAGAGAGACTGCACCAATGTAATTGCATAGATTCCATTTAAAATATAATTTTGACTGAAGACCATGCCTGCGTTCTTTAACGAGTTTCAAATTGGTGAGACTATTCCAGAAAGTATCTTCTAAATGGTTGCTTAAAGTCACTAAAGCATCAATGAATTGTTGCAATTGAACTATACGGGCGTCTTCAATCACATTAGTGTCATTGTTGTTTAGTTTTTCATTAGGCGTTGATGTGCTAACTTCGTTGTCAATATTATATGTTTCAGAGGTTGACCTGATTGGTACAGTAGGATCAGTTTCACAAACGTTTGATCCTTCTAATGGTCTTTTTAAATCTATGAACACGTTCTCGTCCTCTGAGTGTACAGATTCTTCTATAGAAGCACTTGAATTGGGCGACGTGCGACGGGGCAACTAGCAACATATTGCTTTCTGATGCCAGCACGTGTCGGTTTCCTTCATTATGTTGTTAATTTCCAATTTGGTCTTTGTTAGACACGGAAGATCAAATTGTCCAGCTCTGAAAAATAACATTTAGTGTACTTAGATATTCTTCGTTCTACACCTAACTATTTCAAAAATTGAGAAAAATAAATAACGGCATATTTCTTCTTCTTCTTCTTCTTCTTCTTCACGAAAGCTAACAGCTTGTTTCACCCATTCCCCATATTGATGTCCAACTATCCCTCCATCTCTTTGGTGGTGTAATACTTTGTTGGTTCGTTTATATAATTAATAACACCATATTGTTCGATATGTCTTTATTTACTTAATACTGCGTAAATCTAATTATAATCGTAACTGTAATTCTTCGTTCGTATATGTGCAAGATATATATATAGACTAAAATAAAGGAATGTGCAATATTGGTAACCTAGATTCATATCTACGTATTACTATATACATTTTACCATATTAGGATAGCAAGCATGCATGTCGTAAGCTTCCGCATTCAGTCAAACTGCTGACTTGTATTATTAATTGTTTTACAATACTTATAACACTATACTGAGTGTTACACCACCCATTTTTAGGAGAATGACCCTTGCTATGGCCACTTGCAAGAGGCATTAACAGGAACCTGGGTGTTCTATTTTCAAAAGTAATTAAATATGATTTTGAAGTAAGACATGCATACCTGTTATTCCTTACTGCTTATTTTAAACTTATTTAACTAACAATAAAATCTTATATCTAAGTAATACTAAAACATTGCATTTATTTTATCTTATATTTAGTTATTATTTACAATCTTGATTATTATATTTGCGTACACGATTTTTGTGTACTGTGGAAAGTCTACCCTTATTATCCTTAATTGTACAATTTGCCTCGTGAGTATTGACAATTTCAAAAGGACCATTGTACCAAGAATCGAATTTGTGTCGAGCCTCGTTAGTTACTGTAACTAGATCACCTGGTTTCAAATCAATTTTACTAGCTTTACTATCTAAATAGTTTTTACGATCAAATTTTGATTTTTCGAGTTGCTCTCTCGCCCTTCGCTGTGCGAGTTGCATTCTATATCTGAATTCTTGCTCATATGCATCAATGTTATACAGGGGATCAATTTGTGTGCCTAGTAACGACTCAGGAATGTTTGATTTTCTACCGAACACTAATTCGAATGGTGTGTAATTATGATAAGTATTTGGGGTAGTATTATAACAAAATGCGTAATATTGACTCCATGTTGGCCAATCAGATTTTGTATCATTTATGTACATACGTAGATATTCGTTTAAGACTCGGTGGTTTCTTTCACATCCACCTATCGACTGGCTGTGATATGCGGTTGAAGTTTTATGTTCGATTCTTAACAATTTTGCTATATTTTTGAATACTTCGTTCTTATATTCGGTGCCCATATATGTTCGTACTTCCTTCATGGGTCCGTATATAAGAATGAAATTTTTGACTATGCAATCTGCAACAGTATTTGCTTCCTTATTTTCTATAGGAATTATTACTATATATTTAGTTAGTTCGCATTGTATTGTTACAGCGTATTCGTAACCTTCAACCGATCTGGGTAGTTTGCCAATTGTATCGATAGAAACGATATCAAAGGGTTTTTGGGGAGTGGGAGTAATTATTAATGGTTCGGGGGGTTTAATCTTAGTCTTATTTATCTGACATTTATGACAGTTTTTAGTGAAATTAGCAATATCACGTGACATATTTTTCCATCTAAAAGAAACTCTAAGTTTTTTAAGAGTCCGTTTTTGACCGCAATGACCTCCTAGGAAAGGGTTATTGTGGAATTTTTGTATTAATTGCAGTTTTTCATTTTTATTAGTGATCACTTTTTTTTCACTGCAAAGTAGAATGGTAAGTTTATTAAGATATTTGTGCCCTAATTCTTTAAATTCATTTACAGTATACTGTTTAAAAATATCGTCGGCTAAGCTTAGTCTTAATTCATTAAACTTACAATCATCAGCTATAGATTCTAGCTTAGGTAGTATTTGCTCTAATGCAATAGTACCGTTAATGATTGGATATGTTTTTTGAACGTTCAATTTTCTTTTATACCTAATCATCAGTCTAAGTGATGTAGATAATATTTTGAATTGTAATATGGGCAATTTTAAAGTTTCATAATTGTCTAATGCTTCATAGACCGTTGGTTTTGTTTGCGACTGTATCATTGGTAATTCGCGTTGTTTACATGATATTTTTGACATTGATCGGGTAGTTGCAAGCACGTGATTTACATTCTTTGTAATGTCTTTAAGTGTATCAATTGTTATTCTAGAAAGAGCATCTGCACATACATTGTCTTGACCTCTAACGTATTGAATTTCGAAATTGTATTCTTCTAAATCTAAACGCATTCTAGTGAGTTTTGAAGTTGGGTCTTTCATGGAGAATAAATGTACTAATGGTCGGTGATCTGTTTTTACCAAAAATTTGGTATCGTAAACGTAACAATGGAAATATTTTATAGCCCAATGTACTGCTAATAGTTCTTTTAAAATGGTGGGTTTGTTTTTTTCGCTTTTAGTGAAAGAACGTGAAGCGTAAGCAATTGGCAATTCAACGCCATTGAATTTTTGTGCGAGTATAGCACCGCATGCATCACCAGATGCGTCACTTGTTATAATGAATGGTTTTGAAAAGTCTGGGTATTGCAATATCTGAGGGGAAATTAAACTACTTTTTAACTTCTCGAAAGAATGTTGACATTCGCTTGTCCAAACAAAAGTGGCATGCTTTCTAGTTAACTTATTTAAAGGGGCAGTAATTTCAGCAAAATTCGGTATAAATCTGCGATAATAATTGGTGAAAGCGACGAAGCGTTTTACTTGATCCGCGTTTTGGGGGACGGGGTATTTGTCTATAATATCATACTTTGATTCATCCGGTAAGATCCCTTTACTTGTAATTTTGTGCCCAAGGTATGTGACTTCTTTTTTGAAGAATGTACATTTTTCGGGGTTTAATTTTAAGTTAAATTTCCTACATGTTTCGAATACCTTTTCTAAATTCTTAAGATGATGCTTCTCAGAGCAGCCTACTACTATTAGATCATCTATATAAAGAAATGCTTTTTCGGGCGTGACTCCTGCGAATGCTAATGACATCATTCGCGAAAAGCTATTAGGACTCACTGACAAACCAAATGGAACCCTGGTATACCTGAAAGAACCCGTTTCAGTACTAAACGACGTTATATTGCGTGAATGCTCTTGTAACGGTATTTGGTGAAAACCTGATGCTAAGTCAATCACTGAAAACCATTTAGCTCTACCTAGTTGATCTAAAATGTCATCAATCCGTGGCAATGGGAATTTGTCCGCAATAAGTTTTTTATTTATTTGACGGAAATCTATTACTAGACGCCATTGTTTTTCTTCATTTTTAGATTTTTTGGGAACTAAAAGAACGGGGCTATTATAATCAGAAGTGGATGGCTCAATAATTCCATCTTCTAGCATTTTTTGAACTTGACGATTTATTTCGTCTTTGTGTACTCTAGGTGTTCTATAATTTTTTATATAAACTGGGGTATTATCTGCGAGTTTTAATTCTTGTTTGTAGAAATTATTTACTGTCAATTTATCTGTTTTCAAAGCAAAAATATCTGAAAATTCTTCACACAACTGAACTACATCATCTCTAACAAATTCAGGTATTTCATGAGTATTTAATTGCTTCATCAACGTTAAATGTCTATCGTTACTTTCCGATTCGATGTTGTACACATTAAACTCATTCAGATTTATGGTGTCAAGTGAAATATCCTTTAATATAACATTTTCACAATTAGTGTTAATAATTTTAACTAATGGATAATTTTTAGAAATAATTGTACTAGCTACGAAAACACCAGGATATACTTCTTTGTTAAGTACTACCGAATCCTGCGTAAGATGTTTTAAATGTTTCAGATGTCTTATTACTTCGCATCTAGGAGGAAGAACTAGTGAATGTTCTTCTGGACTACTGTGAATTGGAATGGTTACATTTTCGTTATTAATTTTAATGTTTATTGTCCAATTTGAATAATTAAGAATACATTTGTATTTCGACAGAAAGTCTCTACCTAAAATTGCGTCTGCGGGAATTGGAAAATTTGAATTTACAATGTGAAATTTATGCGTGATTGCATGATTATTTACGAATATTTTAGTTTCTGTAGTTCCTAGAGATTTTATTACACCGTCTGTCACACCTCTGATGTCACTGGGAATAGGTAGGTACATTTGCTGAGGAAAAATTTTAGTTCTTTTAAAGATGGATATATCAGCACCCGTATCGACTAAGTACGTATTTTCTGTGCCCGTCATTTCAGTTGGCAAAATTACGAAATTAGAAAAAGATAAATTGCAAGTAAATACATTTACATTTTGTCCCCCAACTGTACTTGTTGGGGACCCTGCTCGTTTCCCGACGGAGTGCTTGCACCCGTGGCTCTGACTGCGTACGAACGGTTTCTATAAGAGTTCGATCTATTCCCATTATTTGAGTTGAATCTATAATTACCTCTATAATTATCTCTACCACGCATATTATTATTTGATCGGAAATTATTGTTGATGTTATAATTTTGTGCCCTGCCTCTATTGTTATTATAATATTTATAATTGCGGTTCTGTTTGAAATGCAGAACACTCGATGTATCGACAGAATTACTGGGATTGACACTGGCAAATTTTGTAATGGCATTTTGAACAGTATCAAAGGAACCTGCTTCCATAACCAAGCGTGTTTTTTCTGAACTAGCATTATTACTTAAAGATCGAACGACATGTTCCGCGGTATATTTGCTTGCAACGTCATGAGGTACACCCTCACTAATAAACGCATTTTCTAAATTTTGTGCTAATTTTTCAACTTCTGTGCAATAAACTGAAGCATCTTTGTAATTTTGCTTGCAATTAAGTAGTTTATTTACTAATACTTGCGAGCTTTCGCCTTTAATTTTGGATTTTAAAGTAGTAATAATTTCTTTCAACGAATTTTCTGTTGTAATAATATTTCGAGCTTTACCGGATAAGCGCGTTTTAATGTAGGCAACTGCATTGCTTGCATGATTCTCGGAATCAAAAGGACTGCAATTTATCGAGTGAACCGTCAAATTCGTGGGGCACGATTTTGCTTGCTAAATTAAAAAATTCCGTTGGTGTCGTCATATTTGCGGGTTTTTTCTCTGTAATGAAGCTTTCGTCTACCAACAAACAATCTATTTTCCCTAAACAAGTAGTCGGAACTAGGTACTCAACGTTTAAGCAAATGAAGGATTTAACAACTTTTTCTCTAATTGAATTAAATATATTTTTAACAGAAATTTTTTGTTCGTTATCTAAATTATGCCAAAAAGTATTTATATAACTAGTAGTATCATTAAATAATATGATAAGAGCATCTCGAATTTCTTGTCTAGTAGTTTCTCCTTTGGGAACATCCTTTTTTATCGCGCGTTTGGATTGACCTACTATTTCCTCTTTGTATTTTAAAAGATTTAAATTAATGTGTTCCCACGTAGTCATGAATAGTAAAGATAGACTTAGCAATTACTTAAAATTAAGTTACAAATTTAAAATTCACATTAATTTACAATTAACACTATATTAGTACAAAGTTGCGTGTTTGCTATTACAATTTAACTAAATTTAACATAAAACGACTTACATTTTTATCTCTATTTTAAATTATCACGATTTATGCTTCTACGTTGATTCTTGACGATGCTGACTGTGACGCTGTGACTCTGAGCAGCACTCATTTCGACGAATGGCTTTCTTTCCATTTTTTTTCTGTGTATATTATTACATTGTCAAATTATATTCTTCTCGTTCCATAAACTTCGAACATGGTTTCCATAAAATTTAATAAGCTTATTCCATTTTAAATATTTAAATACCATCAAGCAAAGTTTTCTTCTCAAGCCTTAGTGCTAAAATTGTAATGCACTAACTGGCATGGATCGCCATGTAATACTTTGTTGGTTCGTTTATATAATTAATAACACCATATTGTTCGATATGTCTTTATTTACTTAATACTGCGTAAATCTAATTATAATCGTAACTGTAATTCTTCGTTCGTATATGTGCAAGATATATATATAGACTAAAATAAAGGAATGTGCAATATTGGTAACCTAGATTCATATCTACGTATTACTATATACATTTTACCATATTAGGATAGCAAGCATGCATGTCGTAAGCTTCCGCATTCAGTCAAACTGCTGACTTGTATTATTAATTGTTTTACAATACTTATAACACTATACTGAGTGTTACAGTGGTCTTCCTGGGGGTCGTGTGGACGCTGGTTTTCCATCCCTTGCAATCCCTGCCATTCTATCACTAGTCATGCGCGACACATGTTCATTCCAAAATCTCCTCCTCTCGCGACTCCATCTCACTACATCCTCCACTTGACACTCCTCTCTGATCTCCTCACTCCTCCTCTGGTCTCTAAGTGTGTTTCCCGTTATTGCCCTTAGTACCCTCATTTCACTTGCACGTGCCATTCTTTTTGTTTCCGCCGTGTCCGCTCTTGTTTCGGCTGTGTATGTCGTCACAGGCCTGACGCATGTTTTGTAAATCCTTACTTTGCTCGCTGTTGACATACTTTTATTTTTCCAAATGATGTCCCTCAGTCCGCCCGCTATTCTCGTTGCTTTGTTCATTTGGTGTCTTACGCTCTCTTTTAAGCTCCCGTATGGCGAGATCATGGTGCCCAGATAGTTGAATTCGAACACTTGTTGGATGTTCCTCTCGTTCACTTGAAGCTTGCATCGTCGCGGTTCCCTGGCTATTACCATGCTTTTCGTTTTGGATGTCGATATTTCCATATTACACTTCTTCGCTTCTATGTTGAATGTTTGTAGTAACCACTGCAATCCATCTTCGTCCTCCGCAAACAACACCGCGTCATCCGCATAGCAGAGTATTTTTATGAATTTGTTTCCCATTTTATAGCCATAATTGATCTTCCGTACGCCTTCTATTAGCTTATCCATTATCATATTGAAAAGCAGTGGGCTGAGGCTATCCCCCTGTCTGACCCCTGTATTGACTTTTATTTCTTCGGTCGTAGCTGTTCTTGTTTTAATTACGGTGGTGTTGGCTTTATTAAGTTGTTTGATCGTTTCTACTATGGTTGGGTGGACTTTCCTTCGCCTCAGTTCATCAACATCCTCCAGTTGTATCCTATCATATGCCTTCGTTAGATCCACAAAACATATATACGCTGGTTTACTGTACTCTATGGCTTTTTCAATTACCTGTCTAACGATGAATACCGCATCGACCGTCGAGCGGTTCCTTCGAAAGCCCTGTTGTTCTTCACTTAGTGTGGTATCCTTTAATATATGGTGACCCAGTATGCGTGTGAAAAGCTTCATTGAGGTATTTAGCAGTGTTATCCCTCGGTAGTTTTCCGGATCCGACCTTTCTCCCTTCTTGAAGAGTGGCATTTTCTCCACTTGTCAGGTGTCGCCGTGTCTTTTAATATTATGTTGTATAATTTTGTGAGTTGCTTCGCTAGCATTTCTCCTCCGTGTTTCAATAGCTCGTTGGGGACACCGTCCAGGCCCGGGGCTTTGCCGTTTTTGAGATGTTTTAATTCATTCATCACCTCTTCTTCTGTGATTTGTACCGTTTCGTCTATGTCCTCGACATCCTCTCGTCTCGAATCGTTCTGCTCTTCCCGTTGTACATCTGTGTTCTGTGTGAATAGGTTCGTGAAGTGGTCCCTCCATCTAATTGCCGAGATGTTATTTATTTGGACTGTCTCTTTTACCTCCTTTTTCGCAGCCCTTAGCATTTTCCATATGCGTTTCTGGGTTCCGTATAGGTCATTTTCCATTTCCCTACTAAAACCATCCCAGTGCTCTCTCTTTATTTCCCGTATTCTGATATTCACTCTGTTCCTTGTTTCTTTATATTGGATATAATTTTGGGGGGATCTTTTATTTATGTATGTTAGATGAACGGCATATTTCAACACTGAAAATGAAAAACAAAATACTTTTTGACAAAATCATTATTACTAACAGTACATTCACCTTTTTTACTGTTATAAATTGAAATTACTGAAGAAAAAATCGATAGAAAATGTGCACAAACGAAAGCAAATGCAATGTGTTTTCATTATTGATTGTCTTGGAAGAATTTAAATTTTGAAATATGCCATTATCATCTCCGGAGATGAAATATTTAAAAAAAATTATATACTTTTTTCTATCCTTGTTTTTCTATCTTTGTTTTTATAATCCGTTAGTAGTAGTTATTTTTGTTTTCATTACATACATATATTGAATTTGCCCATGTTAGACGTCCTCTTGCGTTTAGCTGACAATCGTAGTTTTCCGAGGGTCCATGATAGCAATTTTAACCTTATGCACAACACTCACAACACACTCAAACTTCAAGCAATAATAATTTTGTTCTAACTAAATTGTTTATAACTTTTAGTCAGCACACTTTTACCGCCACACCAAGAATCACAATTGCATATACACGCCGCCGCCGGTTAAGAGCGAAAATCTAATAAACTTCCCACATAGCCGAACATAAAAGAAAACGATAAATTATTACCTGAATCCATCCCTACATATTGGTGTAAGTAACACAAAGTGATTCATAGACACATGTTATCAGTGGAGTGGGTATTAAAAACCGGTCGCCGCCGTGAGCAGCACTTTTTAGTGATAGAAAAACCAAGGATACTTTCCTGTAAGCCTTCATAATTGTGTACAGATTAACGAAGAAGAAATTTTTAATTACCGAAACAATTACTTTTTTGCTTATAAAAAACATCTACCTATGCCCGTCTTGTGGCAGATTTAATTTATTTCGTCAGTAAATACACGTTTTGAAGCATCCTATTCTCTCTACTTTTGGTAACTTTAACTATCTAATAAACAAATAATTAGGATAATTTCAAAAAAACATTACATGAGGGGCATAAATTCATCAATTCTCTATAGAATAAAGTTTGTTCCATTTTTCTGTCTTATTTATTTTTCAATAAATTAGTAATTTTCTGGACCACTGTCTATAGATCGACAAAACAGGGTAATTCCCCTCTTAAGGCTGCACCGGACAATATTCACGTTGAAAACATGCTCACATTTCTTTGATAAGAAATGGAAACTATTAATTTAATTGTTATAAAAAGTATACAGTTGTGTTAAGGAAACTTGATTCGAGGTTGTAGAGGGGTTTTAAATGTCTAATTGGGCTGTTTTGGCACTATATACTGTGAATAAAATACCCCTTTTCGAGGTAAAAATAAATATTTTTTATCTGTAATTTTCAAATAAAGTATAGAATTCTTGCACACCCCTGGACCTAAAAAAAATTAGTCTGCATTGTAACAAAAAATACTGCAACGAAAATAATATCTTCGTTTGTAAATGGTATCAAAAATAAGAATGCGTGGGTATTACCTATGTGATATTAGGGTTACAATTCAACTATAGTGAGGACAAAAAACGGTCAAAATGTAGATTTCTCACATCAGGAATCTGATTAGTGTAGCTTTTGGACATTAGGTGGGACTGTAAATTAGGCCTATATATGTATAGCGTTATTAATTCCAGTTGTTCTTTACAATCTCGGTAGACGTATATATTCACATATATAACTACTTGTCAAAACACTTTTTTTTTTGTACACTTTGCAATACGTATTATGATGTATTACGTATGAATGAATCCATTGTCCGGTGTCCCATAAAAAACGCCAACAATAATAACTCTGTTATTTATTGTCCGATTTTATTCAAACAAAAAGAAAGTTAATTTGCATCAAAAATGCTACAAAAAAAGCAGTGTTTTGTTTGCCTTCAGTTGTTTTTATTAATGTCAAACGATAGTCAATTTTTTTTATTTTAAATGGAAACAGATGTATTTTTGGCTATATTCGGATTGGATTTTCTTTTCTGAATTCAACAAGGTATAAAATGTCTATTTTTGATAAACAATTATTGAAAAAATATATAAAACACTTTTTTTTTCATCTTTGTATTCCATTATATTTATAAATTTTGGAATGTGCCATGAAAAAACAAAAATGCCATAAAAGTCAATAAACGTCAGTGTGAGTGTCTATTAAGTCTTATTTATTGTTCTGCTTCAACGTTTTGCCACAAAAAAAGTATATTCGTAAAAATGAATAACAATGAGTTAACAGACATGTTGCAAGTGTTTTTTGAATGTAATAAAAATCGTCTTCAAACAGTTCTGCGTTACAGCGTTCGTTTTCCGGACAGAGAAGTTCCAGATTCGAAAATCTTTCAGAGAATTGAAACGAATTTGAGGAATTATGGATCATTTAAAAAACCTAAAACACAGTGACGTAGATTCGCCGAAGATACGGAATATGATGTTCTTCTTGCACTACAAGAAAATTCACTTCGACTCGTGAAATTGCACATAATATTGGGGTATCAAAAACTCAAATTTAAACCGTACATAGCTCGAAAAGTTAATGCATTAGAACAAAATAATCAACGCCGAAGAATACAGTTTGTCGACTTTTTTAAATGCATTAGAACAAGATCGGAGTTTTTACAGAATGATAATTTGGTCTGATGAATGCACTTTTAGCAACAATGGTATTTTTAATAGAAACATACATCGACAATGGAGCCAAGACAATCCGAGATTTGTCATTGAAAATAATTTTCAAAGACGTTTCAGCGTAAATGTTTGGTGTGGTATTTTAGGCGATCAATTAATTGGGCCGTTTTTCATAGATGGTTGCTTAAATCAAGAAAAGTATCACACTTTATTAAACGAAAATCTCCAAAACTTTTTAGATGAATTACCTTTGGCAAATTTAAATAGTACTCCTATATTTTATCAACAAGATGGGGCCCCCCGCTCACAACGCCAGAGTAAATACTGATTGGTTGAACACCCAATTTGGAAATAGGTGGATAGGAACATCCGGTGCTATCGAGTGGCCTGCGCGTTCACCCGATCTTTCGCCCCTAGATTTTTGGTTGTGGGCTTATCTACAAGATTGAGTTTATTTGCCACCTCCAGAAAATGTTGACATTTTAAGACAAAGAATTATTAACACTTGTCAAGAAATACCTGCTGTTTGTCTTTTAAATGCGACTCGTGGAGTAATTAGGAGATGTGCGTTATGTATTGAACAAGGTGGCGGGCAATTTGAACAATTATTGTGAAGTGTTTTGTTTTGTTTTTTAGAATAATACTTATAATACTTACGTTTTCAATGTTTCATAGCACATTCGAAATGTTATACATAATTTATTAAAAATATGGTCAATTTTAATAAACGGTTTTCTTTCAATAATCGTTTATAAAAAAATAGACATATTATACATCGATGAATTCAGAAAAGAAAATCCAATCCGAATATTGCCAAAAATATATGTTTCCATTTAAAATAAAAAAGTTAACTATCGTTTGACATTAATGAAAACAACTAAAACACTGCTTTCTTGTAGTATTTTTGATGCTAATTAACTGACTCTTTGTTTCAATAAAATCGGACAATAAATAACGGAGTTATTATTGTTGGCGTTTTTTACGGGACACCCGGTATAATAAATAAATTTAATATTAATCTGTTTCTAAATGGGGATAAATGTATACTGATTTGCTTCAGTAGCCGGTCCAATTACCGTTGACATTTCCTCAACTAGTGACGACGAAGAGAAACAAAAATTGTTCTAATAACTCTTGCAGTTGGATTACGATTATAACCATCTCAAAATCATGAGAAGACATATATATATATTCAATCTAGTAGAGTAATTCAGTACAAATTAAAATGTGGTATATTGAAAGAACTATATATATATATATGATATTTGATTTACATTCTTCACATTTGTTAAGGAAAACAGACTTGGAAAGATGACAAACAGACTTTTTTGTCGACTCCGCGGCCGAGTCGGCCCACAACGCATGCGTGTCATCATCGCTTATCCTTTAAGTAAATGGGCGTGTCACGAAACATAGACTCTTTTCATTGGTCCCTTCGTGCTAGATGACAGTCGTATCAAGTCCACGTTGTCGCTGAGTCGGCAAAAACCGCCGTGCCTCATCCGCTGTAAGCGTATTTATTTTATTGACAGTATGATAGGATAGGAAATTTTCTAAAATTTATTTTCTTTATTCTTTATTAATGTATCCCCATTGGATCATCTTGACCTGAGATTTGCACGTCAAAATCGAGATTTAAACAATGAAGAACTTATTGAATATTTTTTTAAAATAGTGTTCGAAATTATTTATTCAAGTAGAAAATTGTTTATCCTTCGTTGAATCGCCCCAACTTGAGATTCGCACGTCAAGCCGAGACTTACCCAATGAAGAATTTATTAAATGTTTAAAATAGTATTTTTATTTTAATTATTGTTATTCAGTACTCTTATAACTCTTATATAACACACATGAAGGTTATTTTTATTTATTGATCATAAGGTTGCAAATAAAGTTTTATTTTTTACGCTTGTACTTACACAGCTTGTTCGTATATTTCCTCAAATTCTTCCATAAACTTGTTGGGTTCCATATTCCTTTTCCTTATCAATTGTTTTTTTTTTTTTAATACAAGAAGCGTCTCTTCACACGCTCAATTGTTCCTTTGTGTTTTTTTTTTGCTTCTAATATACTTTTTGTATTCTTTTATTGTACACGTGATGAAACTTTTTTAAAAGGTATATCACCTTTGTAGGTTCGTTTCACTTTGAAAACTACCGAAAAAACTATCTTTAGAGCTGCCGTGGAATTAACTTTTTATTTTTCTTAGGTACTGGAAGCTGCCGACGAACTAACTGCTTTTGCCCAAGCACTCCCTTTTTATAGGGGTAGACAAAAGAAAATCGCATATTTTGTTTTTAAACTTTGATTGTTTCTCATCTCCATTTGAATTTTTCTTTATCGCGCCCTCCGTGTTAGTTTTGATAACTATATTTCTTTTCTTCGTTCCCATTGGTTAATTCATCGCCATGTCGAAATTTTGACCTTGTTTACATTTTATGCATTTGCATATTTAATTAACGTTGATCGATTTCACTCATTTGGTAAGTACTTTTAATCTGTGTTACATTATACATTGACTAATATCTTATTTGTTTTTAGCTTGGAATCTCCTGGTATTAATTCATACGAAGAAAGAAATATACAAATCGTATCCCTTAAAGTATATTTAATATCGTTTTATTCAGAAGATACCAGTGAAACGTGCATATTGACACATAACGTTTTATTTCTAATAGTGATAGTGGCTACAATATTGATATTCTGGGTTATTAGTTCCTGTTTTTGATTATTATCGCTGTTAAAGAATGTATTATTGAGGTTGACCTACATTTCTATTAATTGCTAATGATAGTGTTTTAAGTCATTATATATCCTTTTTTTTAGACTGAGGTCAGTATTGAAAATTGTTTATACAATATGTAATTCTTATGTTCTAATTTATTTGAAAATTTTTAAATATTCTTAATTTCTTTAATCTTTTTGTCATCTACCATTCATAGGGTGGGTATATGCAACCTACATCTCATGAATGCTTATGGTGTTGCATATTCGCATTCCTTTTCAGGGGCTAACCATTTCTGTTTATTTCCAATTAATCACATGTTTTTGACTTTTATGCGTCTATTTATATGAAATATAAATTTAAAACTAGTGTATTAATTATGTATCTACTTGTACAACAAATAAATTATCTTAAAAAAATACGTTTGTCTTGTTTATTTTTATTTATTTTTAAAATATTAACTGAATATCTGGTACCTTTATCTGGTATTACTTATTTTTGTATATTTTCTTATTTTTAATAAAATTTAAAATACCACAGCAATATGTGCATATGACAGCTACATTAGTAAATATTTTGATATCATTTTAAAATTTCCTTTTTTATTTGCTATTGTACATTCACATATTTAAAAAAGATTTATTATTAAATACACATATATTTTCAATATTCATAAGTGTAATGGTGAATCATGTATGTATGTATACCGTATGTGTCTATTTTCATTAGCTATAGGGATTCAATGTTTACATGCGATTTATACGTATACAAATAATACGTGGCAACGTGTGTCTCCCGGCAACAATCGACATCACAGCGACTTTCCCCGATCTTGCCACTTCTACATTAAATGTTGAGCAGCGAACACGTTCCGAGATATAGTCTGCAATAAAATCCGTCATCATCAAATGGCCGGCGCGATCTAGTTGTTTATTATTATTTTCAGAATCCTTTTTTATTTACCTTATTTTTAATTTTATTAGAATTACGCTTTTGTTTGTGTCATGCTTAATAATTCTCTGCATTTACTGAAAGGAAAAAGAAAAATCCTTGCAAGGCGTAAATATTATTTCTAAGCGCAGTACATACATCCAAGTCAATAGTCCAACAGCTACTGCTAAATTGAGCTTGTATCATCGGTCGCGCTCGCATTGAAGAGAAAAGTAGGGGGTGCCATGTTGTCACGTATTGCATGAATTAATCGCCTATGGCTAATGAAAATTGACACGTGCTGTATGGTCCACCATTACAGGACCACATACCCATGATATACATTTTTTATTTCTGGGTAGTGCAAAAACGGATCTGACATTCAAATATGCATATACCGGGCTCTTTTTTATCATTACACATAGCATTTTCCCTATGTGTAATGATAAAAAAAAAATTGTCAATGCATTAGCGATATAGTCACTGTATAGTAGACAACCAGTTATACACTCGTATTTTGACAAGCAGGAACAGTGAGCTGTCATAAGATTTTTATCAGTCAATTTTCGTTAAACTTTTTATTAAAATTTTAAAATAAAAATTGAGTTTGTAGCAGAAACACTGTACGATACACGTGTTAAAATGTTATTTTATTTTGCTTATTTTAAATTGCTCCAGTTCCTAATCACCCTCGTGTCGCAAATCTTACTTGCAAAATAAAATAGCACTTTTAACAATTATATCGTAAATAACTAATTTTGTACAATTTTTCTTACAATTTTAAAATTCGAAATATATCACGTCGTCAACATCATAATTGCTACATTAAGGATTTCCCGCCATTTCCCACTGGCCGATACAAATAAAATAATATTCTGGAGATCCGTTTCTCTTACTTCTACCATAAATTATTTGTACGGAAAAATTAAACTTTGCAGCGTACATAAAACCTTTTACATTTATTACGAAACTGTTAAAATTTAGCGCGAAAGTATTTGATTCGGCAATAATACTTGTACTGGTAACACTGGGCGATACAGAGCAAAATAAAGCTTAGAAGAATTAGGTTATGTTTTTAATAAAGAAAATGCAGAATATCACTTGGAACAAAATAATTAGTTTATTATAACAATTAAACGAACTTAAATGTGAAGTCTAATATCATAACAAGTTCTCGAAATGTTCACCTTGTCTTTCAAGGCAATAAGCAAGGCGATCTTGAAAGCAACGAAGTGTATTTCTAATAAATTCTGGCCTTATTCCATTACAAGCAGTACGTATACGCTCTTTTAGTTCATTCAAGTTGCGTATTCGTACATTGTTGTAAATTTTACTTTTTAGGTAACCCCAAATAAAATAGTCATTTGGAGATAAATCAGCGGATCTTGGAGGCCATAGTATGGGACCAAATCTACCAATCCACCGTCTTTGAAATAAGTTATTTAAAAAAATCCTGATAGCGTTAGTAGAATGTGGCGGGGCCCCATCCATTTGGAACCAGGGTTCATCAACATTCATCATCTCAATTGATGGAATGATATGGTCTCTCAACAAATTCAAATATTTCACTGCAGTGAGGTTACCGTCAATAAAAAATGGGCCAATAAGTCTATCGCTTATTATTCCAATCCAGACATTAACTTTTTGAGGGTACTGTGTTCGGGTCAGGTTTTGAGCGTGAGGATTTGTACGGGACCAGTACCTAATGGATTAATGGATAGGAAATTTAATAATTTTTCATGGATAAATGTAGGGTACAAACCGAAAGTTCTGAGAGTTGACTTCACCGTTTACGCTAAATGTAGCCTCATCAGTAAAAATTATTTTATTTAAAATTTCTTGGTTTTCATTTAACATGTTAAACATTATTTCACAAACCTCAGTTCGTTTTATCTTATCCTCTTCGAAAAGCTCTTGATGATTTGATATTTTGTATGGCCTATATTTAAATTCTTTCAGAGTTTTGTATACCGAACTGTACGATACTCCAAAATGTTTAGCTACATCTAAAAGAGATCCTACAGACCGTTCCTCTACGTAACACAGGATATTTAATTTCATGTCTTTTGTTCGAACATGATTGGTTCTATTTCTTTTTTTGTGAGAATTTAGAACACAACCATCTTCTTGAAATTTTTTAAAAAAGTTCAGAATTGTTTTTGCACAAGGTATAGGCCTGTCTGGATAATTGACGGAAAACATGTCTCTAACTTGCCTTAAACTATTATTTTTCTGGTACCACATTACTATTGCCACCTTTTCATTTGTGTTGTATTTATCCATGATTTATAAATAAATTATCTATTTTTTTAATAAAATGTATTTAATTTATGACTTATGTTTGAATAAAAATTCAGAAATATTAGACATAAAAAATGTTTTTCCCGTCATGGCAACCTGATTTAAAAATTAAGGTATGCTACACGTAAATTCTTCATTGGTGTATAACTGGTTGTCTACTATACAGTGACTATATCGCTAATGCATTGACAATTTTTTTTTATCATTACACATAGGGAAAATGCTATGTGTAATGATAAAAAAAGAGCCCGGTATGTACATGTACTCAGTTTTAGGACAAAACAGGACCGAAAGAAATATTATAACTTCAAAGATCTTAAAAACCCCTAAGTAGACAGTTAAGTTGTATATGAATCATATATTATATACAGTTAGGCTACTTTTGGAGAATCAATATTTTGATAGAAAAATAGAAAAAATGGTCAAGTCACCACCAACTGCCATGGAAAAGTGTATGTAATCTACGCATTGACAGCTTTCATTTCAATTAACTTACGTTAGGAGAAAAAAGGCGTTAACTCACAAGAAATTGAGAATTGTAGTCAAGTCACCAATTGCCACAGAAAAGTGTATATAAACGTTCCGGATGGTGTAAAAAACGTATTTGACACTCAAATCTGCATATCTAGTGTGCAAATGGTTCTAGCACTGATTTGAATTGAAAAAATAACCACCAGTGGAAACCTCATAAAATCTTAAAATTTCTAAATAGACAATTGCATGGTATTTACAACATTTGTATTGGTAATAATAATCTTTATTGTCCAACAGTACAAACCATTTATAGGACATATAAAATAAGAGGTATTACAAAAATAGTTAAATATTAAACATTTAAAACATATCTCTATATAATTTATTATAATTAACTGACATGTGAGAAACAGGAGACTTAACTAGTATGTTGGTCGTAGCTCTTGGAGTAGCAATGAAAGTGAAATGGCGAGTATCTCGAGCCGGCACGTTAAAGTTTATTTAAGCAAGTAGTGAAGGGGAATCAGTTCTATTTGTTAGCAAGCTTAAGAGAAATTTTGCACTGGAACAGTTACGGCGACACGATAGAGATTGAAAACCATGGTATGACAATAAATTTATATAATCAACGTCATGACCAGGGTAGATGCCATTTATTTTATGTGACAGATATTTTAAGAACCTCCTTTGAACGCGTTTTATCGAAATCTGCTGATGTAAATAATATGGATACCAGACTACAGATGCATATTCCAACTTGCTACGTACTAAGGTGTAATATAATACTTTCACACTGTTTAAGTTACTAAATGAACGACATGATCTCAAAAGAAATCCCAGAGATTTAGAGGCTAAAGAACAAATTGTCGATATGTGTTGCGTTAGTTTATCATCGAAGAAAACTCCTAAATCCTTGATTACAGACTTTCTAACAATAGGCGTGGAATTCGATGTATATTTATATAGTAAAGGATTGGAGCTCCTTGTGTAAGAAACAATTGCACATTTTTCCACATTTAAAGAAATTAAATTTAGATTACACCATTCTTTGATTATGTTGAAGTTAGTCTGCAGCACGATTGTTAACCACATTATAATTTTTTAAATCATCCGCATAACCCAAAAAGTCGCTGTTTAGCTTTTCCAGTAGATCGGTAATATATATGTTGAAGAGTAAAGGCCCAAGATTCGAACCTTGGGGGACACCAGAAGAAATAGAAATGATATTGGATGAATGACCATTATAATAAACATAACCCGTTCTATGTCATAAGTATGACGCCATTAATTGTACGAGGGATGAAGAGAAGCCAACCTGATCCAATTTGGCAAGAAGCAAGTTGTGATCTATGGAGTCAAAGGCCTTGGAGAAATCCGTATATATGACATCTACTTGCATACGCTGATCCATTGCACTCGAGAGATATTGAGCAATTTCGACTAAATTTGTAATTGTAGATCTTCCAGAGACAAATCCATGTTGATGTAGAGATAAAACAGATTTTGTGTTATTACATATTCTAGTGTATAATATGTACTCAAACACTTTACTGAAGTTAGTTAAAATACTAATCGGTCTATAATTTTTTATTTCTGATTTCTCACCACTCTTGAAAACCGGAACGAGTTATTGTTATTTGTCACTTTGTAAATGATCATATCATTTCATATTTTAAATCAAGAATAATTTTACTTTTCCACACATAATCATAATTATCTAACTCATCAAAGCATGCAATTTGACATCAACACTAGACTGAGACTTCTAACTTCAGGTTGACTGCTATATGAATTACACTGTATATGTACTCTGTCTGACTATTTGTTGGGAGTTCCGATATATGTTTAATAGTGTCTCTGTTTTTCCAATATACTCCCTCAAATTAAAAGTACTACTACTACTTACTTGATAGTTATTTGAGGTTTTTCATTATCTCCCACAGGCTTCATTGAGAGTAAAATCTCTAAAATTGTTTGTGCCCAATAACTCCGATAAGAAAGCAAACCTAAGTCAGATAATGGTTTTTCTGGAGATCCTGTTTTACCCTCAAATTTCGATAATTCATAGCCTGCATAAATAAACATTATAAACATAAGAAGCATACACCAATTTACTGAAAAGTCCTTTCTAAGGTGAGTACTTACTAAATTCGATTAAAAGTTTTCCATATCCTTTTCGTTGATATGGAGGCATAGTTAAAATGCATGCTACATTATAATCTTCTGTAGATTCTTTTTCTTTGGAAAAATAACCAACGATATGAAATCCCCTATTGTCAAAAACTGTCATTACATAGAACAGAAAAGGATCTGTATCATAGTAAAGTGTTTTATGATCTAGAAATAATTTTGCTAAAAGACATAGATTTTGTGCATAACATTTGTTTTTTCGTCCATCAATTTCAAAAAATGATATATTATCTTTTCGATAAATTTCATTTCCAGGTGGGTGTTTCAAGTTACATTTTACTAAATGTCTTTCTAGGCATTTTCTACTTTTTCTGTATTTTAAACAAAACTCGCATATGTATATACAAGTAATTCCCACCATTTCCTGAAAAAAAGCAGCCTATCACTATGTATTACTATTCATAATTTCAACGTACTTGTGGATATGGTGCAAAATACCATGGTTTGATTCTATGTCGACCTAACTCTATCATGTCAACATTTTTCATTCTTGTTACTACATCATCATGATGAGAAACCATGCTTCCTGATTGGCGTGGTCCTGGAGGTTGCTGCTGTTGCGAATTAGGAGGTAATTGTGGTGGAGCTTCCAGTGAATCCTCGCTTTCCAACGAAGGTCCCTTTCTTTTGCGATTAATACGTTTTTGTAAGGCAGCTGCTAATACAGCACTACCATTAACTAATTCTGACCCACTGATAGGACTAGATGGTCTGGAAATGCAAAAAATATATTAATAAAATACAAATATCCAATAGCAAATACCAAAATATTATACTTAGACAAACCTTGAAACTGAACCACCAGCACCAATATGGATTTTCTTTGGTGTTGATACACCAGTGTTACTTCCACCATCTCGTCTAGGAAAATGAACTTTCCTTGTATCTAACGAGTCTTCATTTACCCATTCATCTAATCTCTTATTAACTGTGCAAAATTAAAAATGTAATACTCATATTAGAACGTATAGTATTGCAAACTTACAATCCACATAGTGAACATAGTACTGTCTCTTCCCTAAAGATTCTTTAATACTGATAATTTCGGCCAAAGCTAAAATTACATTGATAAAATAGTAAGCTCTGTGCAAATATACATATATGTTTACTTACGCCAGTCATCAGTTCCTTTCATGTGTACAGGTAATCGACAACCCTCCACGAGAGAATTCTATAAAATAAATATTAAGCTAGGTTAAGGAATTGAAAATAAAAGGCAGGAATTAAAAATTATAATTACCACTGAATCACAAATCGTGGAGTCGTCGATATCTTCCATTTCAACTTTCATGGATGTTTATTTAATTTTCAAATCAATTTCAACAACAAATAACCGTATGCAATTATAAATATTCAAAATTATGTTAAATGTCCTTTGTTATGGCTGCTTATGACAGATGACAGTTATCACGTTCCGCAGTTGCCTGTTCGAAGTAAAATTTCCCTAGATAATAAACAAATTTTAAAAAAAAACCGACTTGGGCAAATCACAAGTACCATATGAGCAAAAATTATTTAGATATAATAAAAAAAATCAGTCGGTTAGTTTGGGCCTTGTTTATAAATACTATAGTTATACAACCTAGAGAAAACTAAATATTTCTTATGTAGTAAAGTGTCGTCCTCTGATATCTTTCAAATGGATTAATACGGATGAATGAAAGTGCTCAGCCAATGAAATATTCTCAACGCCACTCCCACAATTTAATCCGGAAGTTTATAAAAAATGTAAATATATTTTGATGTTTTCTATTAAATTTTACATAAGAGTATATTTTGTTTGATTTGCTTTTCACATCGTTTGCCCTTGAATTACATATCAACATAACCTATATAGCTTAACTGTGATAAACAGTGCTGCCAATTGCGGGTATTTTACCCGAAATGCGGGTATTTTAGTCAGACTGTCGGGTAAAATTCTGAAGCGGGTAAAATCGGGTATTTTCACATAAAACAATTAAAATTTCCTTTTCTTAACTCGATTTAGTCAACATCAGATATCAATATGTATTTTATTGTCTTTTAAATCTAAACGCTACAGAAAGATTGTTGATGCATTTATGCAGCAATTCTATCAATTTCAGTGACTTGAAAGAGAAAAATATTTTGGCTGTTGACCACACAAATATTCGCTTGTTTGTTCCATTTCTGTCTGTTAAAAGAACAAAAGCTACTTGCTAAGGAAAGTTTAGGATGTACACTTCGCAAAAATCTGTTTGAAATATTGAATGATGTCAAAGTAACTTTTTTGATGTGGTTAAAACTGCATCTGGAAAAGCCAATGGTTTGTTCAACTCTTTGAAAAAATTCACGAAAATTTATTTAGAATTTATGTCATATACATTGGGACTTGTAACAGATTTTAACCTTATATTTCAATCAGAATCGCCACTCATTCATAAATTGAAACCTGAAACACAAAGATTGTTGATGCATTTATGCAGCAATTTAATTATCAATGTGAGTGACTTGAAAGGGAAAAATGTTTTTGCTGTTGACCACACAAATATTCGCTTGTTTATGCCACTTTGCAAAATTTATTTACGTATATGTATCTGCCACTGAATCTTTTGAAATGTTGAAAAATTATGCATCCCAAACTGAAATTGACCAGTTTCTCAAAAGTTGTTTAAATTTTTATGTAGAGCCTGTCCCTGACATTAAAACGCGAGTTGATTTTTCTGATCCAATTTTTAACATTTTAAGAATTCTTGAACCAAAAAGATTTCCAATAAATAAAGAATTTACAAATCTTCTAATTTTGGACATGGAATGGAAGCAGCATGGTTTTTTTTTAAATCATTTGGAGTATGGTTTAGATTGTGAACTAAGTTGTGAAGTTTATTGGAAAATGGTGTTTGAATTGAAAAATGCTGCAGATGTTCTTCTTTTCCCCAATATGAAAGTAGTGCTTTCCTTACTTTTTATTCTGCCTTTTTCAAACGCATTTGTTGAAAGAATGTTCAGTGATTTGAAAAATATCAAGACAGACCACAGAAATGCGTTAGGCACCGCAACGCTAACGTCTTAAATGGCGACAAAAAGAGGCATTAAAGATATGGGAGGTTGAAGATCTTACACATTCGAATTATTTTAGACCACTTTTAAATTTGGCGCTTTCTATTTGAAATGTCGGGTAAAAGCGGGTATTTTTCATTCGCTATGCGGGTAAGGCAGACGTATGGCTCCGGCAGCACTGGTGATAAAGTAGATTTAAGTAAATGTTTTATTGAAGAATCGTAGGATTACTATTTTTTTCCCTTATTATACTCACAATTACCCTTTTATAACATAATAGAAAAAAAGACATACAAAAGGCTTTTTAAAAAACGTATTCATGTTTTTTAAAGAAATAAATCTAAACAAGAAAACGGTATTAAAAAGTCAGCATTTTTATTAAATACTCACCTACATGAAATGTCAGTCTGTTTCGGGTTCAGTGTTTGGGTTATTCTAATTTTTTTCTATGTGTTCAACAGGTATGTCTAAAACAGTCTTCTATATATTCGGTATAACTAGATATATTATGTAAAAGAAGAAAAAGTAATTAAAAGCTATCCGAACCACAACATTTATTAAGTTGCTTTGCATGGTTTCATCAACTTGACTGGTTTATGTGAGGCTTTCAAACCAGTAATGTAGTACGTTTTACAAAGAAAATGCATTATAAACACCACATTATTTCAAGGTTTTGGTATCTTCAGAATTTAGAAATTTAAATGTTTCACAGCCAATCATTTATCACTTAACCAGGATAAATGTGAGACAATTTATTTTACTAGTAAACATAGATCACACATATATTCTACGAATTGAAAATTCCTTGATATTAGACTAGACACAAGATTAACATGGAAGCCGCAGATAGTTGAATTAGTCAAACACATCTTCTGCTACTTATGCAATTAGATGTATCAGATTTATAACTGATAGTCTACTGGAATAACGACATACTATGGACTATCAAATCACATATCAACAATGTTTAACCAATATGGGGTAAGTAGGCCTATGTAGAAAAGGTGTTCATCCTGCAGAAGAAGGCTGTTCGAGCAATTGTCTGTGTTTCACAAACTATTCGCTGCAAACCTCTCTTCAGAGAACTTATGATAAGTCCATTAGCCTAGACACATATTCTGCAACAACTAAGGAGGGCTTTGAAAAAGCTGTCATACCTCATGACTAGGGGTGAGATTACAGAAGTCTCCACCCCTCATCACCATTTGCTGCACATCCCGCATTACATAGGACAAAATAAAGCCACTTCAGTACAACACGTCACTGGTAATTATTTAACAAAATCAAAGTTATGTGTAGACATCTTTCTACTTTCGTATCTAAAGAGAAAATAAAGGACCATAAAGGACATTCTCCTTCAAGAAGCATTCTACAATGTCAATGACATAAATTAGCCCTGTGTTGACATTATCATTACATTTTTGCTTGATGTGCTATTGTATAAACTGTATGTATATCTTATTATTGATATAATAAATTTATTATTATAATAGAAACACTATCCTTCTTACTGTAGAAGTGTTATAATTAATCCTGCTTTTACACCCACAATACTTCATCTCATCAGGGAAGTCGCAGCAACTTTCATTATACATTTACATTCTTGGTAATTATCAATATAGTAAGTACTGCCTACACGTGGTCTGTATATGGACGTTTCTTCAATTTGTATATATTTACCTGCGATTTTAAAAATTGCTTTCAATAATAGTAATTCCTAATAATTGAAGTTGCGTTGGGGTTATCAAACAAAACTAGTTTAAAATATATAACACTTTCGGCTGTTACTTTGTGAAGATTCATGATACTGGATATACATAAGTAAAATAAAACACTCAATTAAATTTGAATAACTTCACTTTATTTTAATCACGATGTGACTGCAGTTTCGATATTACATGTCATTATCAAACTAGTTTACTTATATTTCTACTATTTAATTTTTCTTTCACCCACGTTTAATTGCAATTGTTTGAAATCTTCATGGATTTTATTGTGTTATGTATGTAGAATTTTAGCCTTCATACTGGTTGAAGTGAGGTATATCACTTCATAAAAGTTAATTAGATACACACTTAAATGTACTCGGCTTTGACATTACTTATTTTATTATGGTTCTAGTTATTTTTATTTTATCTAGGCCTGAATCGTAACAACAACTGCCATGATACAAGTCTGAATGAATAATCATCAATTATTGTTGAGGATAGTACATACCCAACAAGTTATACAAACAAACTAATTCATAAGCAAGCAAAGATTTTATTAAAGGTTAGTACTTTGAACCTTTTTCAGCTTGTACTGCAATATCCATTGTCCATTATAAGATAAAATGTATAGGAAAAATGACATTTCGTCGTTACATCGTCTTGCAATATGTATTTTAGAATAACATTTAACATCCACAATCACATCATCACTTATTTTTGGAATTTGAAAAATTTGTGTCAGTAGACTTATCATATCCCTTAATTCAAAATATTTTAAGATATTTAAATCTAAAGCAAAACGCCTACAAAATTGTAACAAACACGATTGGTGTAATTGGATAATTGCGTCACTTCCTTTAAGCTCCCATTGGCTTCTCTTTACTACTACGAGAAGACTGCTTTTACTATAACAAATTTAGCGGGAAAAATTTATGGGCAGTAGGATGTGCCCCTCCTACTGCCCAACCCCTCTGTTGGCTACCTACCCGAACTAACCATCAGTTGTATAACTATAGTATTTATAAACAAGGGTTTGGGTTAGTTCAGGGACTTACGGCGCTGGATGCGAATGCTAGCGCCTTGTTGATTAATACCTTAGTAATTAAGTAGTAGTAGTAAGTAATTAATAGTATTAATAAACAGTGGCGGCCCGTGATTTTTTGGGACGGGAGGGCACCGGGGCTCCGAGTGTTTAATATCAAAAATTAAGTACAGACAAAAAATAAACTCAATATGCTATTTAATTAACTTGTTTGAAAATAAAATCCATCCGCCGTTCCTTACGATCAGCAAAATGATTAATAACTCATTCATTGAAGTTTGGTGTTGATGTCAGTAATTGTTTTTCAATGGAACACATTACTAAGGCACATAGTCTGCTTTCCCGCATGGTATTTCTAGAAAATGTTTTTATTCTCTTCAAAGTCGCAAAACACCGTTAACTTGATTTTTTCTATTTTGCACGCCCCCAGAGATTCGCAAAATAGCAGAAGACAATTTACAAAATCTTTCGCCAACATAGTCTCGACATATTATCAATAACAAACTTTTATAACAGTTGTACTATTCAACCTTGAAAGTAAATTACAGTAGTAGCATCAGAAAACTTATCATCCAACTCTGCTTAACAATTTATATTGTTAATTAGTAAATAAAATGTTAGCATGTGTGCTTTTTATTCTTTGTACAACTTCTACTGCACATGTTTGTTACATTAAAGGCTTGCATTTTGACAGTTAAATATAATTTGGTTCCATTTTTTTTTTGTTACCAACGTCAAAACAACAAATTAGCGTGCCATAAAGAAATACTTTTGCAACCAAAACGGATGTCGTAAAGTGAACTTTATAGCACCGAAATAGAAAATAGTATATTAAAATACAAGTTTCATAAGACACGATTTTTGCGCACGCGTTCAAGTTCTCTCTACATATTTATCAAAACAAACTTTTATAACAGTTGTACTATTCAACATGGTAAGTAAATGTCAATAGTAGCATCCGAAAACTTATCATCCAACTCTGCTTAACAATTTATATTGCTAATTAGTAAGTGAAATGTTAGCATGTGTGCTTTTTATTCTTTGTACAATTTTATTGCACATTTTTGTTACTTTAAAGGCTTATATTTTGACATTTAAATACGATTTGGTTCCATTTTTCTTTGTTACCAACTTCAAAAAAATAAAATTAGCGTGCGATAAAGTAATACTTTATGCAACCAAAACGGGTGTCGTAAAGTGAACTTTATAGCACCGGAATAGAAAAAAGCATTTTGCACATACACCCACACAACCAGTCTGATAAACTGTAAGAGCTTCTGTTGAATTTTCTCGTCACGGTTTTATTAGTTTTCAAATTGTGATCAATAAATCTGGTCTAGGGAGACTTAGATTTTTTAATTCTGTCTTAATCTTACTAACGCAATTCATAGTTGCATTTGCACCGATAGAAATTACAACATACACTCACCGCTGTATATTACATACTGGACCGCCACCCGGACCCGGCACCATAGAGTAGTGCCCCGCCGCCTACATATATACGCGCGCTTCCCGCGTCAGTTTCATCGCTCGATTTCTAATACAGACGGGGCAGTCGCGCGAGATGCCCCGGAGCCTACGTCAGACTGCGATTTTTAAACGCGCTGGAAAGACGGACTGTTACTTCCGAAAACATATTATTTGTCATCAAACAAACCAGAAAAAATACATACAAATTAGGTATTTATAATTAATTTATCTGTTAAAAGAAATTTGTCACGGGGGGCAGTGCCCCGTTGCCCTCCCTGCAGCAGCCGCCACTGTTAATAAACAAGGTTAATACTATAGTTATACAACCTAGAGAAATCTGTAAATATTTCTTATGTAGTAAAGTGTCGTCCTCTGATATCTTTCAAATGGATTAATATTCTTGAATGAAACTGATCAGCCGATGAAATATTGCTTTCATTCAGCAGACACAACAGTTGAGCAACTGTTCAGCGATCATGTCCAGTAGACGACCGCTCACTCTGAACATGTTCAGGAGCGGCCGCCATTTTTGTGAACGGAAAAATTCTACGCTCACTTACTGAGCGTATTCTGTACGCATGCGCCATTGATGCATTCCAAGACCAACCTAATACATAATTTTGAAGAAAGATACTAGAAAAGTAAGATACAACATATTAAAGGTATTGTGCAGCAATAAGTGTATTATAATATTGGAGTTCACCCAGTATTTTATTCGGGGTTGGAAAAACCAGCCCTTACACTAAAAACTAGGCCAAAACAATGCAGAAAAACAACTTATTATTATTGTTTATTCGGTTTAAGTTGTACAATTTGAACATATGGCAGCAATGAAAAGTACCAGATGACAAACGATCACATAAAGGTGAGCGGTCCTATCACTCCTATCCAGCGAACACTCAACTGTTGTGAAGTGAACGGTTGGAGCGGGAGCGGTTCCCGATCCGCCTGCTGAATGAAAGCATTCTCAACCCCACTCTCACAATTTAATCCGGAAGTTTATAAAAAATGTAAATATATTTATTAAATTTCACATAAGAGTAAATTTTGTTTACCCTTGAATTACAAATCAACATAACCTATAGGCTATATATAGCTATAACGCGACTGCTGAGTGCCGGCGCTGGAGCTAGCGGTTGCCATCTTGCCTACCGAAAATAAATTTCGCTCGATGACTTAGCGGCGCTAGAAAGAAGTGGGGATAAGCGGTGAATATTCAAATATGAATTTAAAAATTCAAACCCGCGGATTAATAAACACACTAATTTATTAATTGTAGTAGTAAATATCATTTTTACGGTTGCTGTTGTACTTGTTATATTTAATGTTATGCGAAAGTTATAGGTAAATTTATCATATAAAATAGATATTGATAAGTACTATTATATTCGGTTTACATATAAAGTGAATATCTTTTTTCTACTTGAAATAGATTATTTATTTCTAATTAACAAACAACTGTTTGTGAATCCTAAGTAATATATGAAAATAAATTTGGCTCGATGACTTAGCAGCGATAAAAGAAAGCGGTTAAAATTCAAATTTGAATCTTGTGAATAATACGATCAATGAAAACTTCAATTATGTTGCACAATAGATCTTAAATAGTGCCTAATAAGTCTTTTTGATATGTTTATATAGGTATTGAAATGTATTTTGAAATAGATATAACTAACAAGTAATGTCAAACAGCATAATTCCTTCTAATTTGGCACTAAATTTAATCAAAAATATTAAGAGCTGCTACTGAAACTAATGAGCTATATATATAATATTGTTTGTTTTGGGGCCTTATCTTCTTATTATATTTTCGTGTTCTAAAATACATTAGTATTTAGTATTGTATGCATAAGTATAGATAGCTACATAGTCTATTAGGTAACGTAACTTAAGACTTTTACACAAGATCTACCATCAGATTCCAGTACGATAAATGTTGGAATAATATTGCTTCTTCAACCACAACAATATAACAAACACACAATGTTATCAGTTTATGTCATATTTATTTATAAATAGGATAGGCGATTTATTTATTTATTTATACACTTATTACAAAGTAGCATTCAAAAAATACATCAATTAATAAAAATTGAAATGAACAACTATTCACAGTGCCGATAAATATCTCAGCCAACACTGCTAATATAATAGTGTTAATCGTTACATCACCTTCAACTAAAACCACAAAACATTCCAACGAATTTGCTAACATCAGTACTGGGACTCTGTGTACTATCGATATCCACTTTCGTCTCGTCTTGGTGAAAATTGGTACTCTGTATAACATTTTTGTCGTCGATCTCGCTTCCCCTTCCATTCGCCCACTATCGTCTTCAAGCGAAGCCAAGGGATGTCTCGTTTAAAAAGAGACATCTCTCGCTTTGCAACTTCCTGCGCATGTAAGAACAAGACAGAAAATTAATTTAATTTAAAATAAATAGTTTCTTAAGCTAAAATGTTTCATTAAAGAATTATTTATATTTTATATCACCATTACTATTTCAATAAATAAATTGATACTGTTAAAGTGCTTCTTTAATTGATTTATTAGTGTTCAGTTTTAATAATGTCATTAAAAGTTATGTAATTGAATTGCAAATCTTGTACTTGTACTACAGTGCTTTCATAAAATGTGTAAAATAAACAGCCAATAATTAATACACTTATAAATTAAAATTTATTTATATTTCCCGAACATTTATGGTTTTACATTTGTTAAAATTAAAAATATAAAGTATTAAGCATACTATACCGAAAACAATTAAACCACTAGGCTGTTATACAATACTATATACATACAACATGAAGCAAGAGTAAAACTATTTTATAATAACATCTATCTTAAATATTTAAAATATTCATAAATTCTTCAGTGCTGTAGTAAACATTATTCAGAGGTTTTTATTTTTAAATGAAATCATTTATTAACACCATATCTTTTAACATCAAATGTTATGTAGCATTTAATCAGAGGTATCGCAATGTGATAAATGATACATCCTATAATTAATATTGGTGTATTTAATTCAAAAACTATCTCCTAATTAAATTTCTTCGTGCAATTACACCATCATTCTGATTACCATGATTAAAATCAGCTAAAACTTCATTCATACTTCCCGGTAATGCAAAAAAATTTTGAATTTTCAACAAATTCCCTAAAACACTGCTAAATATTTTTAAACAAGGTAGTATTCTTCCGATCTTTGCCGAGCGCGTATCGATAGTTACACAGAGTACCAATCAAAGCGAGAATCGTTAGCGATAATCGATATCGATAATCGATTCGAATCGTTGGAAGTCGAAAGTACACAGAGTCCCACTACAGATTTCAATAAGTTAAATATTGGAAGAATATTGTTTTTACAACTACAGTAATAAAATAAATACACAAAGTTATTTCTTTGTAATAAATTTATGTATCAGTTATAATTCTGTGGTTATACCTACTCTTACTGCAACATTAGCATTCAGAAAATTCATCAACTAATTAAAATTGAAATGAATACTGTTCACAGTGCCGATAAATATATCAACCAAAACTGCTGATATAATATTGATAATAGATTACGCCAACTTCATCGAAAACTTCCACATAATCCATATAATAATACACTGTAAAATGTAGTATTAAATATTTAGACACACTTTATATTATAGTAAATAATTTACCATCTCCTCGGTCAATTCTAAAATAAGGATTTTATATTGCTATCATATATTAATTACAAACCAAATACGTGAACTTTATTTTTAGTTTAGATTTTAAAAGTACGTATGTCACGTCTTCATACTTCAAACAATAATAATAATAATTAAATTAAATAATAATAAACTTCACAACACCATATTGCCGCTGTCAGACGTCAGAAGTAGTAAAAGTACGCATGTCCAAGCAACAATTTTAAAATGTACTACTGTGACCCGTTCAATGACTTCAGGCGCTGGCCACAAGCTCTAGCGGTATACGCTTCCAGCGCCGTAACTCCCTGAACGCACGGTTTGTTTGTGTAGGTATCAGAGGAAAAAAAATATGTAAAAAAAAACACTAAACGTTCAAAAAGGACAATAAAAAATGAGGATTTTCTGAATTTTGTTAGACAATGTATACCTAATTAAAAAATATGTAGGTATTTTCAATTAATAAGAATAACACGAACCAAATCATGTAGGTATCACAATTCAAATTACCAAAAAGACTTCAATTTTTAATACTTTCCAAAAGGGATTAAAACATTATACATACTACTTCACAGATTAAAAATAATCTTAAAAAATATCTTTGGCATAATCTTTTACTTAAATGAGTAAGCAAATGAAAAGGAACCATCCATTATGCTTGTTGATTTTATTCTTACGTAATACATATTTATTAAGTGTGTGCATTTGATGTACCTGTCAATTATTAATAACAGCTTGTATTTAAAATCCTTATTTTATTTACCCGGCTTATGAGAAGTCTCTATTACAAAATTAAAAAAAATGTATTTCTTATATCAAGAATAGAAAGAAAAACACCTCTATAGATCATGTAAGTACAATAATTTGTAGTAATATAAAAACAACACCAATATTAATCAACTCGACATGCAAGGATTAATAATAATGAATTAGATAATGATATTCTGGAATTACTGTCATTTACATCAAAGCAATGTATGGAAATAACACAGTAAATTTTACATGAATTAGGTAATTGTATTAGTATGTTACATATTAAAATATTTGAATTGCTCATAATGAAAAGGCACACATTAAATATCTTGGAAGAGACACATACCAATCTTTTTGTCATGATACATGATGATTATGAACATGACTTAGAAGGACGAACACATTACTTATAAGATAATAAAATGTTCATTCTTAATTTATATCTTGCTAAATACACAGGTATCATACATTATGCCACTGAATTGTATTGTAATCAAGCACATATAAAATATATGTACTTTATATTAAAATTTACAATGAAATATATTTTGGTTTAAAATAAGTTGGACAGTATAATATAAAGATAATATTCATTTTGGATTTTGCCAAGACAACGTGTGATAGTTTTCTTTTACACTTTTTTCCCAATATTGTCAAAGTAGTGATATGAATGGCAAGGCAGACACAGCTTCAAACAATATTCCTGCTTTCTTGATATTGTTACATTCTATACATTTTCTAAGCATTTTATAAATTTATATACATCTATTAATTCAAAAAAATATTTATATTTTACAGTAAAATAGTTTTTTGCTCTAATTTCTTCAAAGTATATGCAAAATAGAATTCTGAACATAAATAAAATAAAATAAAAAAATTACGCTTCGTAAGTAGAAATTCAACTTTGCTCATTGATTTAATTATTGAATCAGATACAACATCAACTTACCTTCTTTACAAGAAGTAATATCAATTATTTGCAAAGTGTCATTTCTACTTATCTAATGGTGGAATTCTGTAACTTTCTCGGAAGCTGCGGCTATCGTAGGCCCTGGCAACGAAGTGACGTTGCGATGACGATTTCAGAATTTTGGAGTTAGTGACGTAGAAGTGTCAATTTACGATTTTTTGTACATAACCTTTATGTTTAACATGTAAACAGACATATCATCTCCTAAACATATACCAAAATATTTCAATTTTAAATTTTAACTAATAAGAAAATTGGTTGAAATATAATATAGCGATTGCTAACATTTTTTTTTAAAGAAAATGTACGGAACATTTTGTAATGCCAAGACATAGTATAAACATATGTTTATACTGCTGTCAAGATAGCACGAAACACTTTGGAAAATTTCAACACGAACTGTTATCATTAGGAGAGTTTCAAAGGACGTAGTATCGCACTAGTGTATAGTGAATTTGCAGATAAATGTCTTTTCAGGCACATTTATGGATGATGAAAAGTGATTTTTTTATAAAGCCAACAAGGACAGGTATCCCTATAAAGTGGACATTCTTTTTCTTACAAGAGTACCTAAACACAAAAAATACATAAACCTAGCAGACAATATCCACACTACATAAAGCATGTGAAATGTGCACAAACTAAATGTTCGATAAATAATATTATGGTATCGTGTTCACAATAACTTCACAATTTAAAGTTGACTTTTTCATAAGATTTTCTAATAATAAAACTACATCAAATTGACAAGATGTTTAACTTAATATTATGTTGAAGAAGATGAGAGGAAATTTACCTGTTTAGTCAATGACTTTCTTTATTTGTAAGTCAAACGGTAAAGATTTTATCAATATGTAACTATATTGAACGATTAATGTTTTAGGCTCCAAAAAGGTAACATTAAGTTTTAATAGCATAGGCCAAAGTATATAAATGGTTGAAGGATATAGATGATTTTGTATTTAGAAAATCGACCAATCCTGTGATGTATTGTTGTACTTGGTACACCAAATCTTTCGATATTATTGCAGGATTTTGTTGTCGAGCCTCTGAAATTATAGTAATTGAAAGTTCTCTTTATTTGCAGTTTTTACAGGAGAGTAATATTCATTAGGCTGAAATTTGCACTTTTTCAACTCAAAAGAATGTAAAAAATTATTGTTTAATAAATGTACCAGCAAGTATTGTAAAACAATAGAAGACATTTGACTCGGATAATTATACTAATATTGGATATGAATTATATGTTTACTATTAAATCTTATCAATAAAGATCAAAAAGAAAAATAATAATACTGAACTAGAAATGTGAACTTTGAATAATAGGTACTCAAATAGAGATTGTTCGTATAAATATTGAAAAATAAAACACATTTTATTGTCAAATATATTTTGTTTTATTAACCTTACCATAAAAGTAGTGCTGAAATTTAGAAAAAAAATTACAGTATGTGAATATAAAAAATATATATATACAAAAGGAGAGTGTTCTTCATCGGCTAAAGGTGGAGCAAGTATATCAACATGTGTGCCATCAATTACACCTACATACATCTCGTGCACCCCATTTTTCATAAAAACTATACAGAAGAATAATTTTTAGAACGTTTAGAAAAGATACCCTTAATTACCCTTGGTAAATATATGAACTAGGTGCTATCGATTAAACAAAATACATCTCCGGTCTCCCATCTTTTATCATAAAAACAAAATAAAGAATTATTTTTAGAATATTTTGATACAACATAATTACCCTTGCTTGACACGATTCTTCGATTCACAATCACTGGGAAATTTTATCCATTCAGGGAATAAATTGTTTGATATTACAGGACCTGATGAACTATTCGACTTACTGAACTCTGACTGAGAGAAACAAAGCTATTAATACCAACACTATTCTGATAGCTGTCTGATGCTACGAAATTTAATGTTGTTAAGACCTGTAACAAATATATAATGTGCACTACAAAGTTAATATGCATTTCAAGTGATGTTTATGATAATAACTTTCAAATGTAATGATATATTTGTTTGTTCAATAAGTTCAATATGTCCATCCAATAACTGGATCAGGTTTTGAACAGTGTCCTTATTCAGTCTAAACATTTGTTTAAAATGCCTGTTTGGTATTTCAAAAGGATTTCCGTGATCTCTTAAACGTTTGCGGAATATACGCATATAATTTCTAAAATAAAGAAAATAGAGAATATTATGTATACTCTACAAGGTGTTCACACTTAAACCCGCACCATTGGTAACTCCGTTATTATTGGAGCTACGAATTCGTCCAAATTAGCAAACTAGTAGGATTTTTCCTGGCGGTTACGACGATAAAAACAAAAAAACAATTGAAAGTCGCGTTTTTCAGATATTTGACAAAATGTAATTTTTTAAATGGAACACCCTATATATTTTTATGCAGTTGAATAAAGAATTTAGTTCTGAACAAAAATTTTTCAATACATTATCTCAAGAAAATTGAAAATTAAAAGTTATCACGTGATTTCTTTAAAGGGGCATATTCCCGAGATAATCAGAAAAGTACCCATTTTAAAATGGGACAGTATAATTTAAAATTCCACTCAGAAAAAAAGGAAAAGAGAAAACGAAATTAGCCTACATTACAATAGTTGTTACAATTTTGATCAAATAGGCACCAAAAAAAAAAAAATTCAATAACAATCCGTCAAATTAATCTGTCAGTGTTTTAAAATTCGCATTGTTATTTTGCTGTTTTCTTCTTGTTTTCTTCTAATAAAAATGGTTTTCACACATGAGGAAAAATGTGATATTATGGAAGCTTACATATTTCAGAGAAAAAACACTATTAGAGCTCGCGAACATTATAGTGCAATGTTTCCCGAGCGCGCGATTCCTCAAAGAAGATATTTCTTGGAATTATACAGACAATTTCGGCGAAACGAAGAGGTTTTCAAGAAGAATAGAAGGAAGAAGCAATTTGTGGTTAGTGAGGAAGTAGAGATAAATGTACTGGGATATTTTGAGGCGTATCCTAACAATTCAATTAGAGAATTGGCAAGAGAAATAGACCTTTCATTGGGAACGATTCATAAAATTTTGAAAAAATATAATTTTGAGCCATACAAATATCGGCCAGTACAAACTTTGCATCTTAATGATGATATAAGAAGAATGGAATTTTGTGAATGGGTCCTACATAAATGTGAAGAAGATCCAAATTTTCCTCGATATGTTTTATGGTCGGATGAGAGTAACTTCTCTAATAAGGGAATGTTTAATCGAAAAAACTATCATTTTTGGAGTCGGGAAAATCCTTTTTTGACTCATCCCACTAATCCACAACATCGGTTCAGCCTTAATGTTTGGTGTGGTATGATTGGATCTAAAATTGTGGCTCCTTGTTTTTACCGCGGCTCATTAACGGGAGAGAGATATGAGGACTTTATGTCTCATGTATTGGAAGATTTCGTGGACAACGTGAAATTGATGGATAGGCCGCGGATATACTTCCAACAAGACGGTGCACCGGCTCATAATCACCATATCGTTAACGCATTACTGGAGAGACTGTTTGGACCCCGATGGATTGGAACTCATGGACCAGTTCTGTGGCCCCCACGCTCACCAGATCTAACTCCGCTAGATTTTTTTTTATGGGGCCGAGTGAAAAATGAAGTTTACAAACATCGTTACCAAAATGTGGAAGAACTTCAAAATAACATTACGGCCATTATTCGGAATATTGATGGAAGGACCCTTCTCAAAGCCACGCGCTGCACTCAGAAAAGAGCCCGCAAGTGTCTGGACCAAGAAGGTGGTACCTTCGAACAACTATTTTAGTTATGTATGTTGATTGATAGTGTTTATTATTCTTTTATTTGTTATTCTTAAGTTTCGTGGACGAAATCAAAATAAATTTCGTTAAAAACACAACGTTTCGTTTGAATTCATTTAGGAATATTATGAACAAACATTCTAGGACCTATACAAAATTTTTTTTCATCCGTTCAACAATAGAATAGTATACAATAATCGGTACATATTATTTAATTACAAATTTCGTTAGGCATCCCTAAAAACAAATCCTAAATCCCTAAAAATGCACGGTATCTCATTTGAAAACTTACGTTTTAGTGATAAAGTATGCAAATTTTAAGGATGTTTATGATATTATTTTATTTAATATCTGAAGATGACTTCAATTGGATAAACATGTGAAACATACTACGTCTTTCATAAATTTTTTTAAACAAAATGCAATGTTTAAGAAATCACGTGATAACTTTTTTATTTTCAATTTTTTTAAGATAATGTATTTAAACATTTTTATTCAGAACTAAATTTTTTATTCAACCGCATAAAAATATATAGGGTGTTCCATTTAAAAAAATTACATTTTGTCAAATATCTGAAAAACGCGACGTTCAATTGTTTTTTTGTTTTCATCGTCGTAACCGCCAGGAAAAATCCTACTAGTTTGCTAATTTGGACGAATTCGTAGCTCCAATAATAACGGAGTTACCAATGGTGCGGGTTTAAGTGTGAACACCCTGTATATATTTTATATTATCGATTACCTACCTGTTGTGATCTTCATCTAATAATAATGCTATAAAGCCATTCATATTTGCAAATATAAAACAATAATAATTATAACAAATAAACTAACAGAAACTATAAATATAACAACAGGAACAGTATATTAACAATAGTTATATAATAATAATATAACCACAATATAACCAACAAAATCTTTACTCACGAACGTTTTGACAGTTTACGTCACTAACTCTCAATATTCTGAAATCGTCATCGCAACGTCACTTCGTTGCCAGGGCCTACGATAGCCGCAGCTTCCGAGAAAGTTACAGAATTCCACCATTAGTTTAGTGATGGTTTATCAGAACATAAACATCAGGAAAAATGGATTGATTGCTATGAATGTGCTATTACATACACTCAAGAAATTCAAGTGTATGATATATACCTAGTGTATCAGAGTAATTATTTGTTTATATTCTTTGCTAACATATGGTTGTAAATAATACTTTAACACATTTTTATTTTCGTGAATGGCTGCATTCTAAATTTTAAAAAAAGTAACTATAATAAAAATTATAAATGTGGTGAGCGATTTCTTGAATTAGCGGCATTTTTAATTAATTGATGAGAATGATAAGAAATTATCTCTCAAGCTTGCAAAGATCCTCTCCGTAAGTATATATACAAATTTCGGTAGAAAGGAAAAATGAATACATTACAGACGAGCTGATGAGTATTCACGTTGTCGTGGTTAAACGAAACTAATGCATATGTGTTAGTCCTCGGAGTAATGTGTTTCTTTTCCTTAAAATCATTAACAATTAAAATAATGCAAGTAATTATCATCAATTAATTAAAAATGCCGCTAATTCAAGAAATCTCTCACGACATTTAAAATATATACGGCAAAGAAACGAATTATATGTGTTTAATATATACATTAACCACATATAAAATATTAATTGTAATTATCCAGAATGAAATTTGGATTTCTGTGTTCCAACACAGAGTGCACTGAATGTGCTGTAATATTGTAGAAGGAAAAACATAGTAATTAATATGGTTCCTTCATTAAATGAGAATGATAAGAAATTATCTCTCAAGCTTGCAAAGATCCTCTCCGTAAGTATATATACAAATTTCGGTAGAAAGGAAAAATGAATACATTACAGACGAGCTGATGAGTATTCACGTTGTAGTGGTTAAACGAAACTGATGCATATGTGTTAGTCCTCGGAGTAATGTGTTTCTTTTCCTTAAAATTATTAACAATTAAAATAATGCAAGTAATTATCATCAATTAATTAAAAATGCCGCTAATTCAAGAAATCTCTCACGACATTTAAAATATATACGGCAAAGAAACAAATTATATGTGTTTAATATATACATACATTAACCACATATAAAATATTAATTATAAAAATTATATATATATTACAAAATTGTAATGCTGATTAATTACCACCACTTTTGCTAAAAATAATCATGTTTCAGTGTATATCTCGACATACAATTAAATACAAGAACACAACAGGAATTTTTTATGTTTTCTACATTGTTCTACAATATTACACTAAATAATGTGCGTAGACAAATATAAAATAGATGCTGTTTTATTCTAACATAGAACCAAAATATTAAGTACGATATTGCATTCTTAAGCTTAAAAATACATAGCAAACCTGTATGTCGAAATATAATACAACCTGACTTATAAAACATACCTAAATATATTCAGTTGTGTATATAAAACCTAAATTTATGTGTTTTATGTAAGTCTAAATAAGAGAAGCAGCATTTATATTCAACAAAATAATTTCAAATATACCACTAAGCAGTAGGTATGTGATAAGTTCACAAGTTTTTCTGTATGATGAAATGAAACAATCTGTATTTAGATTTAATAATATAATTTCACATACTCCAATAAACATGTATAAATCAATGCAGAAGTTATATTTTCGAAAGTTTTTCTATGAATAATCCACTGGAAACAGCCTTCACATTGTTGAAACCATGTTGAAACCAACAACGAAGAAAATAAACTTTAGTGCCAGAAGTCAGTAGTCGGATAATTCATGAGGTGTCATGTGATGTCAAACAAGTTATTCCCTGAATGGATAAAATTTCCAGCTGACTGTGAATCGAAGAATCATGTTAAGAAAGGTAATTATGTTGTATCAAAATAACTCTTTATTTTGTTTTTATGAAAAAGAATGGGAGACCGAAGGTGTACCATCCTATAAAGGCAGCTAACATTATTTACACATGTTGCGTATTGCAGCATAACATGGCATTACATAGTAATTTAAATTTACATGAGGCTCTTGAATATGGAGATGAAATGAATGACGAACAAGGTAATATATTTAAAATAGTGTTTGTTTTCTACATTTTATTTTGTACATATATTTTTTCTAGATCAAAGCCTGGCAAATAATTATTTGAAAATAGGAAGAACAGTCAAACAAGAATACATTAGCCATTATATTACAGAGCATTATAGATATATACCATGTGCTTGCAGGCGACCTGCGTATAGGGCTTACTGTAAGATAAAACGACGACACCGAGAGTTTGTATGAGTTAGTACGAGAAAGCAATATACAAACTGCAGTACAGCTGCGCTATCTATCCTCGTTGCCCTGCTTAAACGGAGAGTCAGCCTAGCCCGTTCTAGCCTCAGCGTAAATCTACTCGAATCCCCTCTTTTCCAACACTACACTCGACCAAGGAGCAGTTTGTATATTGCTTTTTCGTACTAACTCATACAAACTCTCGGTGTCGTCGTTTTATCTCACAGTAAGCCCTATACGCGGGTCGTCGGTAAGCACACTGTATATAAATCAAGCAAAAGTGATCACTGATATATAAAAATATATACTTATTGTGCCTGTAATTGATTTACGCTCTGCTATTTGTATTTTATTTATTACTTTAGATCATTAAAAACAAGAAGACAACATACAAACTGTCTAACAATCATAATTGCCATACATATATGTAAATAAATATGTATTTGTATGAACGTAATAATATAGATTGATGTACTTTTTGCTAATTACCATTAATTAAGTTTGAATTCTAAATAAAAGTTAACTACACATTAATACTGAGAAAAATGGCTACAATAAATACATGAAAGTGGGCACTTATCAATACATAATAACACCACTTTTCGTATCACAAACTTGTGCTCCATTAACATTTCGGAAAGTCCGCCAAACCTGGAGAAAGGAAAGTCTACTTAAGCATGGTCGAAGAGGAATTTGTGGAAACGTCATCGTGGTCATCATTATTCATGTAATATACTAGTGACTTGTATATTACATCAATAATGACGATTAAAATAGTCGGTGACTCCAACATTATAATTCATTTATTTCTGCAGAATAGCTTCAGCTTGTTCATCTAATTTTCTAGTAACTTTCTTCAAAATTGTGTAACACGTTGGTGTTGGAATGCGTTAATGGTCGCACTCAACAGACATAACAGTGGCGCAACTGTTCAGTGATAGGATTCAGATAATGTACGGTCACTCTGAACATGCATGCTGTGGAGCGGTCGCCATTTTTGCGAGCGCCATTAACGCATCCCAACACCAACGTAACACAATTTTGAAGAAAGTTACTCGAAAAGTAAGATAAGCAAATTAAGGATATTGTGTAGAAATAAATGTATTACAATATTGGAGTTAACCGAATATTTTAATCGGAGTTAAAAAATAACCCTACCTTATACTAAAAACTACACCGAAACTTGATGCAGAAAAGCGGTTTATTATTATTGTTTATTCGATTTAATTTGTACAATTCTGACATATGGCAGCAGTGAAAAGTGCCAAACGGAAGGTGAGCACATAAACGAGAATGATCCTGTCCAGCAACAATCAACTGTTGTCAAGTGAGCAGTTGAAGCGGAAACGGTTCCCGACCCGTCTGCTGAATGTGACCAATGGCGCATGCGGACAGAATACGCTCACCAAGTGAGCGTGGTTTTCCGCTCGCAAAAATGGCGACCGCTCCAACATGTTCAGAGTGAGTGTACATCATCTGAATTCGATCACTAAAAAGTTGCGCAACTGTGAACGAACAGTTGGAGCGGGAACGGTTACCGATCTTTCTGCTGAATGTGTCCAAGTTAGTGTTGGCAAGATAGTAGATAGCTACGAGGAAAGAATAGAACAGGAGAGATAATAAAGTGGTGGGGGAGTAGGTATTATCTAGACGGAAGTTACCACTTTAAGGCAAGTCAGTTATGTCAATACTGACGGTTTTAGATCCTTTATAATGGTGAATTGTGTGGCTTGTAGCTATATAACTTGTCATATATCTGACATGTTTGTTTATGTGTTCAGTGGCGTAACATACATATCCTGGCATTTTTTAATGTTTCCTTTAATACAGTTAGAATAAATTTTACTATATTAAAAAGAATAAAAGGATTGAAAACATAATACACTCATGATACTTCTTTAATTATTATTGGACTAACAACCTATTTTAAATGATTATCGAGAACATACGAAGTGTACATATACCCTATACAAAATATTTGTGCACGTCTATGCATTCTGGCGGCCATATTGAGTTACCACTTTGGACTAAATAGTATCTTTAACTAGACTCTCCTGCAGTGAAATTCAGAACTTTCGATATGTCGATTGTCGAACTGAAGAGAGATTCACGGTGATCAGCGATAGTCGAAAAATCACGCGATTCAGAAGTGCTGTCGAATCAGCATCTTCTAATACATTTGTCAACATCGCAAATAGAATCCGTGTGAAGTTGTTTGATAAAATATTGATGGACTTTTCGTTTTGTTTTCTTCAACGTTTGGTATTTTGAGTACATTTTTCAAATCTTTAATTTCTGAACGTTATTAGTATTTTGATCCGCATACTTAATGCAAAAATAGAATAATTTTCACAGTTGTTTATTAACCTACATGGTAAAGTATTTAATAAAGGCATTGTAAGAAGATCCCATCTACATAATTTATTTCTAGTTGCTTCCAATTATTCCTCATGCCGTACAAAATATTGCAGCTCGCGTAAGATTAAATGCAAGTCCTGAATTCCGTTTGCAAAGACGTTAGATACGCGATGATAGTAACCCTTTCAATTTTCAGAAGCTAGCTTTTAGGATTTTAACATTATAGTACCTTATTTTAGAACCATTCAACATTTGCTTCACAGATGTAATATCTTTATTGTATTTGTGTGAATTATATTAATGGAAATGTCCAATGTTAATTTGTTTACCCATTTTTATAGCGGCAATTTTGAAATAACGTTAGACTATGGACTACCTTAATAGATGTAGATATATTGATGTAAGAGAGACATATAACCGATACCGTGCCGCATGTTGAACAATGCGAGCATTTTGTTCGATATCACGTGACCTCATATTAGATTCGACAAGACTTCTGAATACCGTGAATCGCAGTCATTCGAGATGTTGAATTTGGCTGGGATTCGACACGAATGTGCAAGTTCTCAATCCCTATGCTGTTCTATTCTTTTCTCGTAGGTAGATAGTGATACAGGAACAATACATTTTTAGTGAGGCTTGACAGGCTCGCGTTTTGTCGACTTTTGGAGAAACCAGTAGGCAACACGGTGTTACTCGAGAGCCGATAAAATACGTGAGTACGTTTTGTTGAAGCAATTACAAGACTACTGATTCGTTTATTATCGGTTATATGCTCGGCATATGGGAGTTTATCGCCGATAATAAACGAATCAGTCTTGTGTATGTAACTGCTTCTCCAAAATGAACTCACCACAAAATGATTATGCGTATAATGCACTCATCGCATCATACCGCATGTGTCAAGAAACATTAGCCATAGGGGATCTGTGTATACGTACATATGTATGTATGTACGATGTATAGACACTGCGCTGCGACTTATTACATACATACTGCTATGGTTTTTTTATATCATGGATAAGTAAAATTAAATAAATTGATTTACTTCAAATTTATTTTTCTGTGGGGCAAATGTTTTGGTACACACTGTATTTTGGTTTCTGTTTAAGAATTTGGGAGGTATAGTAGTCTTTTGGTAATCTGTGTATATTAATATTTATTTTGTTGTTATTTAAATTTAAAAGAAAAGATGCCTGAAAGATTATTTACGCTCTTCAACTTGATATTTATGATATAGTATACATGTGCGAATTTATTAAATGTGGTAGGGATGTGTGGCTTTCACTGGCCGTGTGTTATTGAAAGGACATTAAATTTTGGTCTCCCGTAAAGTGCAGTTCAATTAAAGATATGATGTTTGAATAAAATTTGTTATAATTTCATTTTTATAAGGAGCCAAGATTTAATCAAGTTTGTGAATTAGTTTTATTGCTGTTATATAAGTTAAGTATTTACTTTTAAGAAAGAGAATGCATTCTTTATTATAATAAGAGAAAATTTTAATATTATAAAAGTAGACTCATATCCGTCATTTTGTTTTCCTGCACGTGTTTGAAAATATTTTTATATTTATTGAGAAGCTATTAAAGTAGATAATTTTCTTTACTGTATCAGTTTGCTATAATTTGATGTATTTTAATTATAGGTATTTAATTTATTTATTTTAAGTAATTATTATTTTGTATAAACTTTGTGATTTATTTTCAGTATTTAATTAGGTACATTTTGTCGCGTTTGTCAGTACAAGTTTTTTTTATCCTATCTGGTCAATTAGTGGGTAGGGTTTTTTCTTGAGTATTTGTTAACTAAAGTTTTTTTTTTTTTTTGTTTTTTTGTAATAAATAAATTATATCTGATCTGTTTTTTCACTTTTATTAAAGATTTTAGAAAAGATAATTAATTATTTATTTCATTTTTTTGTCTTCAAGTAATTTGTTGTTTTTTTATACTGTTTCCTAAGATCACGATTCCTGACGTGAACATTGTACAGTTTTGCCGAGGGAACCTGAGAGAGAGAGAATTTTGTTTTTGAGCTAGATCGTGGCAACCCTATAACAATTGTACTAATATCATAGCACAATTAAATTGGCTGAACCAACGTGGGGCAGAAAAGCAATTATTCTGGCGGCAACCAAAGTGTGGCAGAAAAGCAATTATTTTGGCTGAAACAACGTGGTTTGAAAATGGAAGGAAGTGGAAATTTACAAGGCGCTCAACAAAATTTGGATGTGTTAAACAAAATGGAGGGAGAAAAGAAAATGGAATGGAGACAACCAGCAGGGTATGAGTCTATCTTAAAGAAAAAAGAAGAAGGAGAAAATAAAATGTTGATGGAAATGATATTGGAAATGGGAGAGAGAATGGACAAGATGGAAGAAAGGATGCAAAGAAGTTTTGAGGTATTTATGGCAAAGTTTGGACAGGTGGATGGACAAATAAAGAAAATAGAAGAAAATAAACAAGATATTGAAGAATTAAAAATTAAAGTTGATGTAATGAAAGAAGAAATCAACAAAAGTGTGCTAAATTGGATCTTCCTTATTGTGGTCCGTATATTATAACAAGAATATTTAATAATGTCACATATGAGCTCTATTCAATGGATGGACGCATTAAGAAGGGACGATATCACATTAGTATGCTTCATCCATATTTGAACAATCCTTAAGAAGATTGTGAGGTACTATACAATTATATTCTGTGTGCGGAGAAGGGTTTTAATTTTTACATTATATTGTATTTGGAGAAAACATTAGAGATAGTAAGATGTTGTGTGCGGAAAATAAAAATTTCTGAAATCTTTGCTTTGCACAGATTTAATAAATTGTTATTTTGGAGATATGCTATGGTTTTTTTATATCATGGATAAGTAAAATTAAATAAATTGATTTACTTCAAATTTATTTTTCTGTGGGGCAAATGTTTTGGTACACACTGTATTTTGGTTTCTGTTTAAGAATTTGGGAGGTATAGTAGTCTTTTGGTAATCTGTGTATATTAATATTTATTTTGTTGTTATTTAAATTTAAAAGAAAAGATGCCTGAAAGATTATTTACGCTCTTCAACTTGATATTTATGATATAGTATACATGTGCGAATTTATTAAATGTGGTAGGGATGTGTGGCTTTCACTGGCCGTGTGTTATTGAAAGGACATTAAATTTTGGTCTCCCGTAAAGTGCAGTTCAATTAAAGATATGATGTTTGAATAAAATTTGTTATAATTTCATTTTTATAAGGAGCCAAGATTTAATCAAGTTTGTGAATTAGTTTTATTGCTGTTATATAAGTTAAGTATTTACTTTTAAGAAAGAGAATGCATTCTTTATTATAATAAGAGAAAATTTTAATATTATAAAAGTAGACTCATATCCGTCATTTTGTTTTCCTGCACGTGTTTGAAAATATTTTTATATTTATTGAGAAGCTATTAAAGTAGATAATTTTCTTTACTGTATCAGTTTGCTATAATTTGATGTATTTTAATTATAGGTATTTAATTTATTTATTTTAAGTAATTATTATTTTGTATAAACTTTGTGATTTATTTTCAGTATTTAATTAGGTACATTTTGTCGCGTTTGTCAGTACAAGTTTTTTTTATCCTATCTGGTCAATTAGTGGGTAGGGTTTTTTCTTGAGTATTTGTTAACTAAAGTTTTTTTTTTTTTTTGTTTTTTTGTAATAAATAAATTATATCTGATCTGTTTTTTCACTTTTATTAAAGATTTTAGAAAAGATAATTAATTATTTATTTCATTTTTTTGTCTTCAAGTAATTTGTTGTTTTTTTATACTGTTTCCTAAGATCACGATTCCTGACGTGAACATTGTACAGTTTTGCCGAGGGAACCTGAGAGAGAGAGAATTTTGTTTTTGAGCTAGATCGTGGCAACCCTATAACAATTGTACTAATATCATAGCAATACGTATAAACTGATTACCTATGGCTAATCGTATTTGACACAACCGGTATATGCATGATTGGGAATGTAGCACTAGTGTTTTAGTTCGGTGGATACTATAGATATGGTCATGAATAGAGTCATGATTATACAATTTAACTGCCTACTTGCTAGAGGTGTATTTGGAAGATTTCTTGAAATTGTATATTTATGTATTACTTACGGTTTTGGTTTCAAATTGCATTATTAGGTTATTCGCATTATAATATATATTAGTTAAATCCACTTTTAAGCTGTATTAAAAATAGTATTTTTTTTAATTTCTTGGTAAATATTTTAAAAATGTAACGCTTTATGAAATCTGTAGATAAGAAATTCTTTTGCAAATCCAAAAGATATTCATAAATCATTAATTCACATCAATTTACAAATAGGATTTTTTGGAAAACCTCCAGCAGAATTTTATTGTTAGATATTGTTTAAAAGCTTTACAAATAAACAAATTATGCACTCATTTCTACATGGAAATAGGCAAAGGTCCTGTAGTATTACAGCGTATTTTTTTTTTTTTATTGAAGAGATCAAAAGTCAGCACTTATCGTATTTATGTTAATTAATAGTCATCTTCGCCTGGCGAGTTCTCACAGTTACGATATACAATTGAATGTTAACACTCTTCAGCAAAAGTGTATATAAGTTGATAATTTTAGATCGAATGTGCTTCCTAAGTGAATAACTCAATACAATCGACGAAATGGAGAACTATACATCAGACAGTAGTGATAGTGATAATTCCAACAAAGTTTTGGATTTTTCCTATATGCAACTTGATCCGGAAACAATAGATCACAATTTGGAAATGTTTGACCAGGATGATAAAAAATCTAATCAGGAAATCGAAACAATAATTCTACTACATAACGAATTAAAAACATTGCCGAATAATTTATTTAAATTTTCCAATTTAAAAACTTTAGATATTAGTTCCAATGGTTTGACCGTATTACCTGATATTTTCCAATTCTGTTCCTTAAGTGTGTTATTAGCAAAAAATAATAATTTAAACAATGAATCACTGCCGAAAAGTTTCAGCAACTGCTTAACGTTGAGGGAATTGAATCTCAGTGGAAATCAACTAACCGCCTTTCCAGAACAAGTTTTGAATTGCATTAACTTGAGGTACCTTTATTTAGGAGGCAACAGAATAAAAACAATTTCGAAGAATGTGTGGAAACTTACCAGGTAAGTAGTTATTCCAAATAGCTCTCTAAAACGTATTTAGGTATAACAGCTGATGAAATTCGTCTTTGCATTTGATAAATCTGGCGATAATGTAGCGTTCTTCTCATGTAAATGATAAAGATATTGCATCATTGTTGAAAATACTACCTATATTATAAATCAATTGCATTTTCCTTTTTTCTGCCCAACACAATTATTTATGATTACTATGTTTTGCTTCTTTTAAATGCTTTTTTAAGGCCGCGCCATATATTGGAACCCTTTTGCTAGAGAATTAAATAAGTAAATATTTAATAATAAAAATGATCTTATTTACACGACAGATAGCTAATACATTGAAAGTGATCAACCTATCTATACTCGTTGCAAATATTTATTTTAGCCAGAGTTGTAAAAATATAGACTTTTAAAATTGCAGCAAGTAGACGTAATAGATATTAATAATTGCTGAATATTACATAAATTACTACAATAAAAGTTTTAAAGCAGGCGCCTATCTAAAATGAAACTTTAGAATTCATAGTTTATATAATTCCATTTCTTACTTCATTTAAGGTGTGGACAATCATGTGTTGAGTAAAGCTTTGATTTGATATAGAGTGTTAAATTTGGAATACTTTTATGTTATAAAAGCTATTTTAACAAAATATTATTCTGTACATTATCAAAAATTGAAATAATAGAAATTGATTAGTCAGGTCGTTTTCGCAACCGACACGGCAAAAGTACGAACTAAAAACGCTGATTCAATACCACTACAAATTCCAATCAACCGGAACAATTTTAGACCAATAAAATTCTATCAACTAATTAATATTTTAGGATAAATAGCTACGGCTAGTAAAATACTATTACATGAAAGTCAGTTAGAAATTAAATATTATAGATAAAATTATTAAATATTACTTTTCTATATCAATATTTTATTTGATACCTGGCTATTCTGAGCATTGTTGTCAGATTTTTATTTTCACGGAGCGGATGACACTTGACAAGCGTAGCGTTTGACAAGCAGGTGACTAGTATTCAGTATAGCGTTTTTCGAACAATTACACATGAAACTTGACTCATATTGAAGTCTAATTGATCATTTAGGGTTATAGTGTCAAAATTAATATTACTTGACAGATCAAATTTTGCAACATCTCAAATTTGACGCCATTTTAATTTTGGTGGCGCATGTCGGTTGCGAGAGCGATTCTACATATGCAACAAAATATTAGTTAACCCATGCTTTGTAGCATTTTGCAGATGCAATAAAATGCATGACATAATTATGGTATTTTACAAAGATTCAATCATATATTATAGTACTGGATCAGCATGATTGAATTGCTTTGGCAACCGACATGCGGCAATAAATTACAATGGCGTCAAATACATAAGATGTTACCAAAATTGTATATGTCAAGTATGTACTCTAACCTAAAAAAGCCATTTCAGAACTGTCATTAATAATGATATTCATACACCATTTAACGTTTCTGATAATTATCTTTTGATGTTCGTTTAAATTGTCATCCAAACAATGGAAAACGATTACACAGAATAGCCAAGTATTAAATAAAATATAGTCACAGAAAAGTAATGTTTAATAATTTTATTTATAATATTTAATTTGTAACTTTCATGCAATAATATTTTATTAGGGGAAACTATATATCCTGAAATATTAATTAATTAGTTTAATTTTATTATTCTGAAAATGTTCTGGTCAATGAGAATTTGTAGTGCCAGTCGTCCTTTTAGTTTGTACTTTGCCGCGTCGTTGCCAAAACGATTCAACTATATATAGTAAGTACCACAATAAGACAAAAATGTAGGAGAGTCCAATGGCAAGAGCAGAGAACAACGATCAACGAGAAGTGACAAATACCTTAAAGGCATGTCCCTGTTTCTTTTGTAGGCGAAGTAAGCATGGTTGTTTGATCGCTATTGCCACCAATGTCACAGGGTTGCCGGTCTGCCCTCGTGTCTTCTGTTCTTGGTTGTAGTGTATTTGGTTGTTTATCACTCATATTCGACGAGGTGAAAGTGGGACAGGAAACACCACGAGATCCGACTTTACTCTTGCTTTTAGTTGATCGTATAGGTTGAAGCACATCTAACCGGCCCGCATCGGCTCAAACCGGTACGGAAAAATTCGTGAGCGGAAGAGACCGCGCACACTTGTCCTGCCGGAATCGGCTCTATCGTCAAATAATTAAGTATATATAGTGGTATACACTTGTTGAACCAACGCAAATATGGAAACAAGTAGCTCTGAAGAAGATTTACTTCTGTCGTTATTAGCAGACGTAGATGCTGCAGAAGAAAAGCGAAAAAAGTGGATTCACAATATTAATACAAAACGCGAGGTGCAAACTACTTTGGTCATATAGTTCTTTATAGTCTTGAACAAGAATTATTAATTTCTCCTCTATTATGTTTTAAACATTATCAGTTCAATAAAACCACTAGCAAGTTAATGTCGTCGCACCCCGAAGAAGTAGGAGTATACACAATATTTAAAAACATCCAATGTATGCCGGAAGTACAAACGGTCGGAATCGGCCCGCAAAGAAGTTTTGCCGATGAATGCTAGTTCGAGCATTCCCTCCCGAATTTTCGAAGCTCGTTAATTACGGTCCGATTCCGGCCGGTCCAGTGTGCGGCGTTCGTATTGAATACTATAAACTAGATTTATCGGAATTTTTCCGTGCCGGTCCGAGCCGATGCGGGCCGGTTAGCTGTGCTTCAACCTTAATCTCTTGGAAAAGAGTCAAATATTTTAGTGGGCGTATAAACGTGCGTTTGTATCAATATGTTCCCTAATGTGTCGGTACTTCTCCAAATTCTTTTGAGCATACAAAGGTTCTTCTCTTTAACGGTGAAAGGATGAAAGTAAGAAAGTCATTAAGTACTTTACACATACACATTTCTATATATAAATGACCCCAGTAGATTCTGCCGAATCTAAGGGTTTACGAGCTGATAGCGGGCTGCACCACAATAAAAATAAATGAGGATCTTAACCCGAAATTAAATTTATTAGCTTTTCGTTCTCTCCACTATTATATCGATATATCCACAATCTATTTTCATACATATAGTACTTTCATATATTTTTATACAAATGATCAAACTTTTGCATGACCGGTGTCGGAATACGTTTTGTTATAAACAGCTCTAGTATCTGTCCGTCGGATCTTTGGCTTACGTTATTGATTTTCATCCATATGAATTAAATCAACACTTCTGGCTCAAATTCATTACTTACAAAATAGAATTAAATATTTAAATAAATCTATATCTAATATTTTCTATATTTTATTACATGTTTTATTCATTGCTTAAAATATAACGAAAATAAACTAAAACGCAGAGAACAATGTTAAATGTCAAAATTTAATAAATTGACTAACGCAGTAACAGAGTGTCATGGGGGTATATTTTCTCTGTCTGTTTTATTACTCTTACGGGAAAGACAATCCCATGTTAAAGTTTAAAATTTCTAACCCTATTTAGTCATTGAGATTGGAGAGAAATGAGTATATATACATTGCAGGTGCCGATGTCCGTGATAACGCCACGCAATTGATGACGTGACCCAAAAGATCCGATGGGCAGATAGTATAAAGACTGCGACTGACTTGAACCCATCTTTGTAATGTAACGTTCGTGGCAAACGTTACATTACAAACGACGATTGCTTGGCGCCACAAATGCTCATTTCGAATGCTTGGCTCAAGAGTGCTCCATTATCCCCTTCGAATTTTACACGTGTTTCCAGTTTGCCATTACATCAACTACTCCGACTATTATGCAAGAGGTTACTGGGATTTGTTTAACCAACAGTTGACTGAAACAGCGTTGCATAAGCAGATAGGTTTTCTTCGTTACTAACTAACCAACATTGACTAACAAATAGGTACTCGTGTTATATTACGTTGCAAAAATCGACTCAAGTCAGTCGCTGCTTTAAAGGCATCTAGATATAAATCTGAGACCTAGGTAAAAAATCTCCGAAACGCACCATATTTTTAAAAGATATTCGAGATATTTTCTACAATGCCCTAGTACTGCGGAATATTGCGCAGTTCTGTTGGTACCCATGTCTGTCTATGTTTATGTATTGGTTTATCAGTCAATAATTAATTTTGCATAAATTGTAGTAAGCAATGTTCTGCATTTATAGATTGTCCGAAGATCCAATAATGTAATTCTTTAATACTGAACGAGACATGAGTTTTGAATGAATATTTATGACGGATATCTATTAAAAATGAGGACTACTATCACTCTATCAATGACAATTCTGGAAGCTGACTATCCTATTACTATAATACATTTCACCATGAAGGAAGTGTTTTGTAATTGTCCTTTGATAATAGGATTAAATTCAAAATGCCGATTATAATTTCTTTCTTAAAATGTACGAATAGACTGTCCTCTGTAGGGGTCTACATTTGGCTACAAAGAAGCGTTTTTTCTCAAGGAGTATGCAAGATGTTCTAGTGCCAAGAACATTACTTACATTGAGAAAGAATAGGCAGGGAGACGACGTCACGTGATCAAACCGGGTACAGGTCCGCCATGTTGATACTACACTTAAGTCAAACATATTTTAAGCTTTTTTGAACTTTTAATAACCGAAATAGAAAAAATAGTATAAAATACACGTTTCATTAGACATTTTGCGCACTTGTTCTTTAGAAAACTCGCCTAGCGGCTCGTTTTCCAAACTTGAACGCGTGCACAAGAATCGTGTCTTATGAAACTTGTATTTTAATATACTATTGAGTAGTCCGGATCAAGTGAGGCAGCCATATTGGTCCCACACTTAGCCCCGCCCAATGCCCCCGTTTTGAGCGTAAAGCAAAGATGCTTTACAGCGTCTCCATAGTATTTTTCCTCAATGATTACTCATAACACCGAGTCGTCATTGGTAATCCGTTTCTGCCATTTATTTAATCAGTATTTTCCTTATTGTTGTATGGTGAACTTTAAATAATAATTTTATATGTTGCCAGAGCAACAGGCGAGCTCCAGATTTATATTTTTGATCAATCCAATATATGACTGATACGTTATGTCTGCTGATTCTATAAGTTTTAGAAACTGCAGAACGTTTTTTTTTTAAATGTTGCTTAGTGCTAAACTTATATGCTCAAATACTTCCCATAATCCTAAAATGTGACTTCATTTAAATTCAAATAACTGCCCTTATTTTGGCTGAATTCGGGGTTACATTTCTATTATATACCATAAAATATTTGCAGTTAAATATGCCTACTAGTTCATGTGGCCTTTTATATTTAAAACCCATTTTTTCAGTTTTTCTTTCAATAAAGATCTCATATCCTTGTCTGCATAAAGTTCACCATACAACGTGAACTTTAAATAATAATTTTATATGTTGCCAGAGCAACAGGCGAGCTCCAGATTTATATTTTTGACCAATCCAATATATGACTGATACGTTATGTCTGCTGATTCTATAAGTTTTAGAAACTGCAGAACGTTTTTTTTTAAATTTTGCTTAGTGCTAAACTTATATGCTCAAATACTTCCCATAATCCTAAAATGTGACTTCATTTAAATTCAAATAACTGCCCTTATTTTGGCTGAATTCGGGGTTACATTTCTATTATATACCATAAAATATTTGCAGTTAAATATGCCTATAGTTCATGTGGCCTTTTATATTTAAAACCCATTTTTTCAGTTTTTCTTTCAATAAAGATCTCATATCCTTGTCTGCATAAAGTTACTTGTTTATGCGCACTTCAGAATATACTATCTTTACTCTATGACCTCGCATTCCCGAGATAACATGGATGGCATCCTCTATAACGTCAGATTTGAAATTGTTATGGTTAGAGATCCAAAGAAACTAGTCACACTGAATTTATGAAACGTAAATATTTATAAATGAAAGTTTTCTAAACAACAAAAATATTGACGTCACCAAAAATTGCCCCCCCCCCCCCTCGTTATCTTTTAAGCGAAGTGGAATAAAACGTTGAAACAAAATTAAACAAAACCACTATAAAAATAGTAAGTTGATGACCAAATCTCATTTTAAAATTTTGATGGATGGTGCTGTGGGCTATATTAAAAATTTGAAATAGTAAAGGCCCTCATTTGGAAGATCTATTCAAAATTTATTCTTTTTTATTTATTTATTTCCTTTATTTGTTAAAAACGGCATAGTTTCGCGGGTGCCACGAGATTGAGGGCGCCCATTTTGAACATTTAATTTAAAATCACAGTGATGGGTTCAGGATTATTTGTTTTTTCCTTCAATTTTAGTAGTTTTCTTTTATTCGCTTTGTTAAAAAGCTTCATTTAATTGTTCACTTATTTTATCAAAAATTATTTCTTCTGTTTCTACTATTCTTTTCAATTCATTCCAAATACCGTCCAAATGATGTAACTATCCTGCCCGTGAAATTCGGCGTCTCTTTTAACAAATGAAGTAGATTCAAAAAAAACATAAATTTTGAATAGGTAGGTATTCCAAATACCTTTCAAATCAAGGGTCACTCGACCCCTTCTGTCGTTTAAATTTTTTCAATTGATATAGCCTACAGCGCCTTCTTTCAAAATATTAAAATGAGACACGGTCATAAAGTTAGTATTTTTATAGTAGTCTTGTTTTATTTTTGTTTCAACGTTTGTTTCACTTCGTTTATGAGATAACAGAGAAGTTCTAAGTAGGTGGGGCGGTCAGTGTAAATACGGCCCACTTCGGACACAGTTCAGTTCCTAAATAACAATTCAAAAGTAATCCTTTGAGAAGAAAAGTAATTAAGACACACGTTGCTAGAGAAGCATCCGCTTCGTTTCATTATATCGCTTTCTAAAGTCGTAAGAAAATGGAAAGATTTTTTAAATAAGAAAGTCGACATTTCAAATGCGGGTGATCAAGCATCGACAAAGAAACAGAAATATCGCAAATACGATGATATCTATTTGAATTTTGGCTTATTTCAGTAAAAGTAAATAATGAATAGAGACCGCAGTGCGTGTTCTGTTTAATAGTTCTAACTCCCGAGTGTATGCCTCCAAGTAGTCTAAAGCGACATCTTGAGGCCAATATCACTCTAACATGGTTGAAAAATGTTGCCAATGCTTTACTAGGAAGTTACACGATTTACAAAAGCAAAAAAGTATATTTGCTAAACAAGCCTCGATACCAAGCAACGCTCTGCTTCCAGCTTATATTACCGGCTGCTCTTGACATTGTTAAAATTATGCTGAATGAATCGTCGGGAAAATTAATTTCAAAGGCACCTTTATCCGACAACAACATTAGTCGAAGAATCCATCATATAAGTCAGGATCGCAATAATTAATTAATAGGAAAAATGAAAGGCACGGAATTTGGTCTGTAGTTTGATGAGACTAGTGAGTAACAAAGACGCACGCCTTATTTGTTATGCCCTGGATGATAATATTATCGTTGAAGACCTTCTGTTCTGCAAAAGCATCGTTGGAAGCGCAAAGGCTCAAGGCCTAGTTGAGATGCTTGACAAGATTGTAACCGAAAATGATTTGGATTGGGAAAAGTTCATCAATCAATGTCTGGTTACTGTTGAGGATATGGGGCGCTTATTAGCAACTAAGCACTGCAGGCTGTGTGAATCCATTGCACCATTTATAGGGAAGCAATTGCATCAAAGATCTCATTTGAGCCTGGTATTGGAACGTGTTGTAGACGCAGTAAACTTCCTAAAAGGTACGCTTACGTTGCCTTTCACGTGGCAACGTCTAATCCCGTACATTCAAGCTACGTCAAGAAATTCACACTCTTCTACAAGAGGAAGGTCATCAAAACTCTAGGTACTTTACCGAACTGGACTTCTTGCTGTATTTGTGCGACACACTGAATGCCCTAAATCTGTTTCTGCAAGGCAATAACATGCATATTTTAAAACTTTTGAAGAAGGTTGCGGCGTTTAGGAAAAAGCTGCAATTATGGATAAGAAAAATCAATGAGAATGGCGGTCAACATTGTTTCCCGAATTGCACATATATGTGGCTTCTAATAAAACGGTTGTTTCAGAAGACTTGCTGTTCCTTTTCAAGAATCACCTCTCAAAGTGCACTGACGGGTTTGCAAAATACTTTCAGGAAGACAATGTCGAAAAATTTGCGTGAATCCAAGCTCCTTTTCGTGCTTAAGCTCCACAAATGTAAAATCACGCAACATTGCAATATCACTTATTTTCCAATTGAATGATAATGCATTATGTTGTGAAGTGATGTAGTCGTTGAAGAAATGTTCAAATATTTTGAGGTTTTCTTGACTTTTATATACTAACTCAATAAACATGTTTAAATTGATCATGTGGATATTAAATATAACAATCTTTAAACAAAAGATTAACTTAAATTACCTGCTTTAATTAAAAGCAATGAGTAAAATGATAGATAAAGCGTATTATGTATATCTTATAGAACAGAAATATCCAAATAACGATTTAAAAATATAAATAAAGTTTTAATACATTTACTAGTTAATTAATCTTCATTTTAAAAATTTGAAGCTTCTTGCTTTCCTTAAACATATTTTTTTTACAAAACTGCTAAACGTAGGGGAGAGTGGGGGAATGCCGCCATACGAGGTAATACCACCACCATTTAAATGTTTGGTTGACTATGACTTGGAAACAAATGAAGTGTCCCGACATCTAAAGGTAGCTCGTTTTAGTGAGGTGTAATGTTTTGGCGCCTTTTCACCGAGTTCTCTGTCAGCTGTTGAAAGATTCTTGAAATTCGCAGTTTTTATCTAATTATTCCATTTCATTTATCAACGGTATGTTATTCTGATTTTATCATATTTAAACTTTTAAGATGATCATTTAGAAACTGAACGTTTTAGGAGTCTTTCGCATAGATCTAAACACATGTTTGTTGTTTAGGTTATGTTCAATTAATTAACAAATGTTCAGGATACGTTTGGGGTTAGACCGCCATGTTGAGCTGGGGAAACTTCGCAATTGGCGATCTTACCCCGTTGTTCGTGGCTAACCAGTACCCACCTAGTTTTAAGACTTCATTTATTTTCAGATGGTTAGAAATCGGAAAAGAACAACAGAAAGAGCTCAATGGACTGGTGCAGACTTAGATGCGGCAATAAAAGCCGTGGACTCTGGCATGTCTGTGAAAGAAAAATCTGAATATAAGAAGATGAAGGTCAGCTTCCAAGAACTTTCACCAGTACCGACTTTAACATCCAAGATGCAAGAAACCCGACAGAATAGAAAGAAGCAGCGTTCCGAAATAATAACTGCCACTCCTAATAAGGAGTTATACCAACAAATGGAGCAAAAAAAAATTGAAAAAAAGAGGAAAACCAATTTGCTTAAGAGAAAAGTAAAGACATCCGCCGCAGCTACTCACAAAAAGAAAATAATATAGAAGTCTGGAAGACGGAAACCTTACGTTCGAATCTTCTGAGTCAGAGTCAGCAGAAGATGGGAGGAATCTCTGCGACTATGATGAGCTGGACGATTTGGAGCCTAGTCTGTACTATGATCCAGAAGCTGACGAAAATATCTGCATTATCTGCAATTAATTTGGAAAATCAAATGAGTTATGGTTTAGGTGTGGGCTCATGCAGCTTGTAGTGGGAACGAAAAGGGAAAAATGTATATTTGTGATTATTGCCAGTAATCATATTGTCATTAAGCATGTAATCATATATATTGTCCAATAAACCTTATGCATAGAGATTATTTTATTCACTCATCACTGCCGGAATTGCCTCACCGTTGCCGTGGTGAAATTACCCCTCATGCACGGGGTAATTCCGCCACTTGCACTTTTTTTTCGACATTTTTTAAAATATACTTTTCTAGAACGACCACCGATTTTTTCTTAACCAAACCGTAGAAAAATCGTTAAACCACCTAACTTCATGAAATCAAACACAAAATACAATTTTTGCAAGGTGAAATCAACATTTTCCCTTAAGGTGGCGCCATTCCCCCACTCTCCTCTATATTTACCAATAATTACCACAAATTCAATAATATTCGATCCTGCAACTTGTTAAATCTATACCTAGTTTGTTATTTTGACTAAAACCAAATATATATTAACACACTTTTTATAATTTTATAGTTTACACGTTCTATCATTGGGAGGTAATTTTCTGACAGAAGTACCTTCATCAGTTGGGCAGCTAAAAATTCTACATGCTCTGGTCCTATGTGACAATCAAATTGAGAAAATACCAGCAGAAATCGCAAAATTAAAACATTTAAAATCACTTTTGTTACATAAAAATAAACTGAAAACTTTGCCTCAAGAAATAGTGACGTTAAAAAACTTGACAGAGGTAAGTGGAGATATTGGAAAAATAAATATGCAATTTATTTCGTTAATTTTAAATTTTCAGTTGAGTTTAAGGGAAAATCCGCTGGTTGTTAGATTTGTAACCAGCATGCTACACAATCCAGCTAGTTTGTTAGAATTATCTGCAAGAACTGTAAAAATTTATAGCATTCCAATTCAACGTGGAGATATTCCCCAAACAGTATTGTCCTACTTGAACTGTGCTCATCATTGTGTGAATCCAAATTGTAAAGGTATTGTTAGATGAAATGAAACGAATTTAATTGAATACTATGTTTCGAGTTTCAATTGCTTAACATAATCTGTTATTAATGTAATGGCATTGAACCATTTATAACATGTCATATTATATCAACCACATGCGTTAGTACAAAAAATACATGATCTATTTACAATCTTTGTGAATTTACATTGAATTAGTTGTGAAAACTTTATGAAACGAAAAAAAAAAATTAAAATGGAAACTGGTGTCTTATTAGTTTTAAAATTGGCTTTTATTTATTTACAAAAGCAGATATTTAGTTTAATACATACATAATTGCCGCACAAAGTTTTGAAGTATTTTCAAGCCAGCCATAGTAATTTCCCGATTATTCTAAATTTTTCAGTAAATATTAACACAATAATACAAGGAAAGATTGCTTTCATTCAGCAGACACAACAGTTGCGCAACTGTTCAGTGATCATGTGCAGTAGATGAGCGCTCACTATGAACATGTTCAGGAGCGGTCGCCATTTTTGTGAGCGGAAAAATTCTATGCTCACTTAGTGAGCGTATTCTGTACGCATGCGCCATTGATGCATTCCAAGACTAACCGAATACATAATTTTGAAAAAAGTTACTAGAAAAGTAAGATACAGCAAATTAAAGGTATAATAAATGTAATAAATGTATTATAATATTGGAGTTCACTCAGTATTTTATTCGGGGTTGGAAAAACCAGCCCTTCCAGTAAACACTACGTCAAACCTTAATGCAGAAAAACAATTTATTATTATTGTTTATTCGGTTTAATCTCTATAATTTTAACATATGGCAGCAATGAAATGTACCTGATGACAGACGATGACATAAAGGTGAGCGGCCCTGTCCAGCGAACACTCAACTGTTGTGAAGTGAACGGTTGGAGCGGGATCGGTTCCCGATCCGCCTGCTGAATGAAAGCATTGCTTTCATTCAGCAGACACAACAGTTGCGCAACTGTTCAGTGATCATGTCGAGTAGACGACCGCTCGCTCTGAACATGTTCAGGAGCGGCCGCCATTTTTGTGAGCGGAAAAATTCTACGCTCACTTACTGAGCGTATTCTGTACGCATGCGCCATTGATGCATTCCAAGACCAACCTAATACATAATTTTGAAGAAAGTTACTAGAAAAATAAGAAACAGCAAATTAAAGGTATTGTGCAGAAATAAATGTATTATAATATTGGAGTTCACCCAGTATTTTATTCGGGGTTGGAAAAACCAGCCCTTACACCAAAAACTACGCCAAAAATTAATGCAGAAAAACAATTTGTTATTATTGTTTATTCGGTTTAATTTGTATACTTTAACATATGGTAGCAATGAAAAGTACCAGCTGACAGACGATCACATAAAGGTGAGCGGTCCTGTCCAGCGAACACTCAACTATTGTGAAGTGAACGGTTGGAGCGGAAACGGTTTCCGATCCGCGTGCTGAATGAAAGCATTGTTTTCAGTTTGATAAATCAGTCTGTTTGAACAAACATGAATTAGTTTATAACAGAAAATATATCCCACATATATAAATAACATATAATTAACATATAATTATTATTATATGGAGAGATTTTTATTTACTGTAGATGTTGAAGCTTTTTAAATGTATTTTAATATTAGCAGAATTAGAAAAAGAAATAAATAAAACGATGGTTATGTTTGGAATGCATTATTATCTCCCGTACGTTTTGTAGTGTTACTATTTTCTTGGAAAATATTTATATAATTATTACAACGCGAAACCAGCAGCAATAAAACTAAAAAAAAACTATAAGATTAACTTTATAAATGTTTTTTCAACATTTAAATTTTCACACATTAGGTATTTAAAATAAAATTTATCTGTCGTTAATGTAATATCTTAGGTAATATTTGTGGTAATATCTTTCGATTTTGTTGAGATGACAATTAAGATTTTATTTATAGTTTTTATAATATTATATTACATATTATTATTATTAAAAAAGAAGTATTGGAACTTAATATTGAACTTATTTACAAGTATATACCAGTGGCGGCTGCTACAGGGAGGGCAACGGGGCACTGCCCCCCCCCCCCCGTGACAAATTTCCCCGTAACAAATTTCTTTTAACAGATAAATTAATTATAAATACCTAATTTGTATGTAATTTTTCTGATTTGTTTGATGACAAATAATATGTTTTCGGAAGTTACAGTCCGTCTTTTCAGCGCGTTTAAAAATCGCAGTCTGACGTAGGCTCCGGGCATCTCGCGCGACTGCCCCGTCTGTATTAGAAATCCAGTGATGAAACTGGCGCGGGTAGCGCGCGTATATATGTAGGCGGCGGGGTACTACTCTATGGTGCAGTCCAGTATGTAATATACAGCGGTGAGTGTATGTTGTAATTTCTATCGGTGCAACTATGAATTGCGTTAGTAACATTAAGACAGAATTAAAAAATCTAGGTCTTCCTAGACCAGATTTATTGATTAAACTAGAAGATCACAATTTGAAAACTAATAAAACCGTGACGAGAAAATTCAACAGAAGCTCTTACAGTTTATCAGACTTGTTGTGTGGGTGTAATGTGCAAAATGCTTTTTTTTATTTCGGTGCTATAAAGTTCATTTTACGTCATCCGTTTTGGTTGCAAAAGTATTTCTTTATCGCACGCTAATTTTGTTGTTTTGACGTTGGTAACACAAAAAAAGAAATGGAATCAAATTATATTTAAATGTCAAAATGTAACAGACATGTGCAATAGAAGTTGTACAAAGAATAAAAAGCACACATGTTAACATTTTATTTACTAATTAACAATATAAATTGTTAAGCAGAGTTGGATGATAAGTTTTCGGATGCTACTATTGTAATTTACTTCCAAGGTTGAATAGTACAATTGTTATAAAAGTTTGTTTTTGATAATATGGCGAGACTATGTTGGCGAAAGATTTTGTAAATTGTCTTCTGCTATTTTGCGAATCTCTGGGGGCGTGCAAAATAGAAAAAACCACGTGAACGGTGTTTTTCTACTTTGAAGAGAATAAAAACATTTTCTAGAAATACCATGCAGGAGAGCAGACTATGTGCCCTAGCAATATGTTCCATTGAAAAACAATTACTGACATCAACACCAAACTTCAATGAATGAGTTATTAATCATTTTGTTGATCGTAAGGAACGGCGGATGGATTTTATTTTCAAACAAGTTAATTAAATAGAATATTGAGTTTATTTTTTGTCTGTACTTAATTTTTGATATTAAACACTCAGACCCCCGGTGCCCTCCCATCCCAAAAAATCACGGGCCGCCACTGGTATATACCTAATCTAATTATATTTGACGTGATAGTTAATTGCCTAATAAGAGCATGTATAAATTGGCCGCCCCTATATTAAAAAAAAATGTATTCTTCTGGCTTTGATTTCCGAAAATCCTTTAATTTCATCGATATCTAAACTTTTAGTTATGACATGTTCTATAGAAATAGTTGCTAGTGTTTCTTGTGACATAGTACTACGCTTTGCAGTATACAGCTTGAGCGCGCGGGGTATGATCACCCGATGCTAGTCGATATTCTTCGGACGTATATTCGGCAAATGATCTCCGCTAGCTGTGTTCGCCAGATATAGATATATAGATTTATTTTTCCAGAGTTGTTATTTCGTTATATTTACTGGAGAGAATCTCTAATTTTAATTTCTATTTCAAGGGTCGTTTTTATGTTATTTTATGGTATTCCTGTTATACTTATTTATAGTTTTTTTTTACCATGAAATTTCTATTTATTTATTTTTCTCTAGACATCTTAGTTTATTCTGCAGATGTTTCAGGCGGGTTGTTTTTATTTAATTCTAAAACCCAGTTGTACTGCTATAACTTTGTACACAACTACATTATTATTTAATTTCATTAGGATAATCATAATTACGTTATAAGTATTACAATCTTCGCGTTATTATCGACTTAGTTATCTAAACAATCGTCATCACTTAAAGAGAAAATTTAATTTGTTCTTTTTGTCAATCTGCAAAAAAATAATCAGATCACTATGAGTTCGAATATGAGCAGGCAATGCTAGTATGTTGTGCCGTTACTCTAATATGTATTATCGGACCACGTTTAGATGCGAGTTTACGTATACCATCGGGTGATCATACCTCGCGCGCTCTTGCTGTATATACCGCGTGTCTGTTTAAGCTCGGCCACCGGCCATATCTCGGCAACCGTTTATCATACAACCTCGCGGAAAAAATCTTGATAGTAAAATGGACAACGAAAATTACAACTAAAATATTTTTAAGTTTCCAAAATGATGGCAAGGGGGCGCAATTCTCAAGATAAATTAAAAATTCGATAATTTTTCATTAAATTCTAGATTAAGATAGATTGAAAATTTTTCTAGCAAAATTTGTAGACGTTTTTATACAACTTCCACTTGAAACTTTTTGATCTAACTCCCATACGAAGGGAAGAGGGGAGAGGGGTATGTCTACGTACAAAAGTCGGTATAATTTTGGTTTGCACAAACGGATTTTAATGTTTCTGGGCTCATTAGATAGAGAATCTTACAAAGAATTGAAGGACATGTAGCACGAAATTACGTGGTTGTCAAAGAAAATAACAGGGGGCGCTGTTCTCAATGTATGTATATTACTTGTTTTTTCTTTAAAATTTTAAATGGAACGCCATATATTTAATATAGTAATATTGAAGCACACAAAAAACTGAAGAGAATGATGAAAACCGGAAGTTGCTACCTTTTTTCTTGACGGAGATATAGTCATACGAAGACAATCCAAAAAAAATAAACAATTTTTAATATAAATTTATTTATTTATTCTGAGTAATAACTTTATTTTAATTTTAAGTGTCACTAGACAGTGTATAGTTCGCTTTCACTTGAATTTTCATCATAGTCTTCCATAAATGTATTTATTTCAATCTTCTCACCGATTTTTTAATTCATGCATATGTTACATTAGATTCTCTTCTTAAATGTTTTCAAATTCTCTAGCTATTTTTAAATTTCATGTCTTGCCCTTTTAGACATTGAAATAAAATAATAAAAATAGTGATAATAATAATAATAACAATATATCATCCAACTGATCTAATCATATCCAACAGATCTAATTATAGGAAAACAGCAAAAATAATTTCCATAACTCATGAACTAACTAGACTAACGAGAAAAAAAAACAATATAATATAATGCATTAGTTATAATTCAATCATTTACTCATTAGTAACGAAAGGGTGCTCAAATTGATATCTAAATCATCCCCGCCTGGAAGAGCAGAGTTACTTCCATTTCGGAGGCAGCAATTGTTGTACTCGGCTTTTTGTGATAAACTATGTCTTTTATTCTGCCCCATAAATAAACATCAAAAACATCTGGCAAGGTGAATAAAAACTCAATAATGTCTTCTTTCGGGATAATTTAGGGAATATTTCCCCGAAGCAAGAATGCATTTTCAAAGCATTGAAAATACATTCTGATCATGTCATAAGCTTCAACGTTCGAATACATTTTACAAACTTAATAATTATGTGCAGGTGTCCAAAAAGGCTTAATTTGCTAAATACGTACAAAAAGTTTAACTACAAGTGACACTAATATCTTTGCATTTCGATTTTCATGGCCTACCTTGGAAATCTCATCATAATGTAATTTAGTATCACTGTGCATGCCATGTTGTATGATGAAAATTAAAAAAAAAAGCAAACTACACTGTTCACTATTATTATTTTATTTCAATGTTGGAAAGGATAAGAAATGATATTTAAAAAATAATAGCTACAGTATTTAAAAACATTTAAAAAGAGAATCAAGCGTAACATATGCAATGAATTAAAAAATCGATAAAAAGATTGAAATAAATACATTTAGCGAAGAGTATGATGAAATTTCAAGTGAAAACGTACTATACACTGTCTAGAGGCCCTATTAAAATTAAAATAAAATTATTACTCCCAATAAATAAATAAATTTATATTTAAAGATTTAATTTTTCTGGATTGTCTTCGTATGACTATATCTTTGTCAACAAAAAAGGTAGCAGCTTCCGGTTTTCATCATTCTCTTCAGTTTTTTATGTGCTTCAATATTACGATATTAAATATATACGGTTCCACTTGAAATTTTAAAGAAAAAACAAGAAATATACATACATTGAGAACAGCGCCCCCTGTTATTTTCTTTGACAACCACGTAATTTAGTGCTACATATCCTTCAATTCTTTGTAAAATTCTCTATCTAATGAGCCCAGAAACATTAAAATCCGTTGGTTCAAACCAAAGTTATACCGACTTTTGTGTGCAGGCATACCCCCTCCACTCTCCCCTTCGTATGGGAGTTAGATCAAAAAGTTTCAAATGAAAGTTGTATAAAAACATCTAAAAATTTTGCTAGTAAATTTTTTAATCTATCTTAATCTAGAATTTAATGAAAAATTATCGAAATTTTAATTCATCTCGAGAATTGCGCCCCCTTGCGATCATTTTGGAAACTTAAAAATATTTTTGTTGTAATTCCCGTCATCCATTTTACTATTAAGATTTTTTCCGCGAGGTTGTACGATAAACGGTTGCCGAGATGCTTTTTAAATTGTTAATATTATATAAAAAATTAAAATGATTATTAAGCGCTTCTAATAATTTAAATCTGTCGTTCAGCGAGTTTATTGTTGTATGTAATATAGCGAAAAAAAATTAATTTTAAAATTTAATTTTGGATCATCAGGATATATGATCATATTGGAATTGCGCTTTTGTTTTCTATGACGTATACCTAAAATATTAGGAAAGGTAGTGTCAGTTTCAACTATTTCAGCAAGTTTTGTTGATTCATTAATACAATTCGTGAAGCCAGAATCTGAACGTCTATCTTTAAAATAATCAGTTAATTTTTTTAATTGATCAACGCATGTTTTTAAATTCAATTCTGGGTTCTGCAACATTTTGCTTACTACATTCACGTTAGTTAATATAATAATGACAATGGTGCATACCAGTGGCGGCTCTTAAATGAGAGCAAGTGCACCCCCTGGAATTTTGAAACAAAACAAACCAAGCGGCGACTAACTGTGAAAGTATTTATTTATTACGTATTCATTGTTATTGAACAGGAACGTGGCGTGTACGGCACGCGAAACAACCTACATGCACCGATCGTAGTCATAGATATAATGACGACTAAGACTAACAGCGCACGGATGTAAAGACCCCTTCCACCGAGAGAAACATACCCATGTGCAAGCGCTACTGTTGCTGCGTTAAGCCATTAAACATTACATTGAAGGTGGGGAGAACTGTATTTTGTTCTAGTTCCATATCGTATAATACATAGCATGTGAGCAAGATTCCCGTCGGCTCAACGCTGTTGTAAGATGAATTTCGTGTCTGCGATGCATAATAACACGTTTTCGCGGTTAACGTATGATGAAAAAATCGCAATAAAAATCTTAAACGGGCGATGTCTCAATTATGTTTAGGAAATAAACAATCTGTTAAAGGTAAAGACGTTATAAGAAAATTCAAAATGAATATTTATCAGAAAAATGACTGGATTTGTGGGTGTGAAATTAAAAATACTTTGTTTTGTTTTCCGTGTCTTTTGTTTGGTGGTGAACCGTCTTGGTCAAAGAACGGAATAAAAGACTTAATTCATCTTAGTGCTAAAATTACGAAACATGAAAATTCCGAAGGGCATTTGAAAAATATATTTAGTCTAAGAATGTTAGGAAAAAATAACATTCAGAATGTTTTAGATCATCATATAGAAAAGCAGTTCAACAACACAATGAACAGGTAACAAAAAATAGGCATGTGTTAAATTTAATAATAAATTGCATTAGATTTTGTGGCGCGTTTGAACTGGCACTTCGGGGTCATGATGAACGGCAAACGTCGAATACCAAGGGCATTTTTCGGGAATTGATAAATTTTACGGCAGAATTAGATAAATCGCTCAGAGATCACATCGAAGCAGCACCGGTTTTTAATTGAATTTATAAATGATTTCCCAAATTTTAATGAAAAAATGAGGTGTGGCCACCACACGACTTTCTTATACGTATGAAAGTGTTACTTCCGGTCCGAATTTTGAAATTTCATTTATATAAAAAATATTCCAAATCCAACTTTAAGTACTTTTGTACTCTTCATAAATATATATAGAATGCATAATTTACGACATATTTGCAAAAAACCGATTTTCGATAAGAGTAAAAAGCCTACTTCCGGCAGGAATTTTGAAAAAAATTTTTAATAAAATTCTTCTTAAATTTAATTTTAAGTACAGGGTTATTGACTATATTTGGACCAATAGATAACTTTGTTATTTGAAGGATTAGAAAAACGTTTAAATTAGGAAAGTTGTAGGATTTCACTCAAGGCGCTAGAATTTGATATCAGAAAAAACAAACGAACGTCGTAAAGCCGTCAAAAACGGCTAACTTAGTTTTTTTTAAATGGAATACCCTATATAATGTTACATAATCTGATTCTAAATAAAATTTCGAGTATATTCCATTTATATAACATATACCTACATTCAACTGTTTTCGCGCTATCGCTGATTGAAAATCGTACTACTACTATGTTTTCTACACCCTTCGTATATGAATTTACGTAAGTCATTACGGGGTTTCTATGGAAACATAGTAGTAGTACGATTTTCAATCAGCGATAGCGCGAAAACAGTTGAATGTAGGTATATTTTATATAAATGGAATATACTCGAAATTTTATTTAGAATCAGATTATGTAACATTATATAGGGTATTCCATTTAAAAAAAACTAAGTTAGCCGTTTTTGACGGCTTTACGACGTTCGTTTGTTTTTTCTGATATCAAATTCTAGCGACTTGAGTGAAATCCTACAACTTTCCTAATTTAAACGTTTTTCTAATCCTTCAAATAACAAAGTTATCTATTGGTCCAAATATAGTCAATAACCCTGTACATATGAATTCTTTATGAATTTGTCTAAACTTAGTAGTTGACGAAATATTGGCAAAATTCGAGTTTTTCACTGAAGTAAACTACTACTTCCGGTCGACCTAATTTGCTGAAAATCTAATCAGTTCCCAAGAGGGAGATTATACACGTAAATACAAAATTTGGAATTGATATCACCAGCGGTTTGACCGCTATTGTGGTCACAGACAGACACACAGACAGACAGACAGACACACACACAGAAATTTTTTAAAAACCACTTTTTGGTATCAGGGGACCTCAAAACGTGGACATCTGCAGAAATCTCGAGGTCGAAAATTTTCATCATCACAATACTTCCTTATACTACGTATAAGAAAGTAAAAGTGATAGAACTGTTCTGCAAGTCAAAGATACGCAAAATGGACTTCGTTTATCGTCAGATGTAATCAAACTGTAGTGTTATATTTATTATTCCCTCAAAACAAACTGTACAATGAACAGTACCTGTCTGGAACAGTATGTCGGTGAAACTTATAAAGATTGGGTAAGCGTTCTTGTATTATACTTTTACTTTCTTATACGTAGTATAAGGAAGTATTGTGATGATGAAAATGTTCGACCTCGATATTTTTGCAGATGTCCACGTTTTGAGGTCCCCTGATACCAAAGAAGTGGTTTTTAAAAAATGTCTGTGTGTGTGTGTGTGTGTGTGACCACGATAGCGATCAAACCGCTACAGATATCAATTTCAAATTTTGTATTTACGAATATAATCTTCCTCTTGAGAACTGATTAGATTTTGAGCAAAATCGGCAGACCGGAAGTAGTAGTTTACTTCAGTGAAAAAATCGAAATTTGCAAATATTTCGTCAATTACTAAGTTTAAACAAATTTATAAGGAATTCAAATGTACTCAAAATTAAATTTGAGAAAAATTGTATTAATAAAGTTTTTCGAAATTCCGACCAGAAGTAGGTCTTTTACTCTTATCGAAAATCAGTTTTTTGCGAATATCACGCAAGTCATGCTTTCTAGGCAGGTAAATTATCAGTATAAAAGTATTTAGAACGTATTTTTAAATATCTTTTGTATAAAAAAATTTCAAAATTCGGACCGGAAGTAACACTTTTACTCTTACCGAATAACGATTTTCTGCAAAATATGTCGTAAATTATGCATTCTATATATATTTATGAAGAGTACAAAAGTATTTAGAGTTGGATTTGGAATATTTTTTGTATAAATGAAATTTCAAAATTCGGACCGGAAGTAACACTTTCATACGTATAAGAAAGTCGTGTGGTGGCCACACCTCATTTTTTAATTTTGAAATTATGCACTCCCTATGTGAACCACCCCGAGCCGCCACTGGTGCATACAAACTTAAACGATTTTAGTTTCGAGCCTAAACACTGTACTTGTGTCGAGATTTCCGTCTTTGTTTTTGTCATTAGCTAATTCTACTAAACTATCAAAAATTTCACCAATTTCAAATCGAATTGGTTTGATTGCATCAATGTGGCTTTCCCACCGTGTTCTTGAGAGTGGTTTTACAACTAACTTCTTAACATTCTTTTTTAATAAGTCCCATCTTTGTGTCGACGAAGAAAAAAATATATATATTTTGGTGATGGTATTAAAAAAATCAACAGTTTCATAATTAATTTTGGCAGCATCATTAACGACTAAGTTAAGGCTGTTCGATGAACATGGTACATAAAATGCACGACGATTGATATTTAAAAGCTTTCTTTGTTAACCGTTGTTTTTACCCCTCATATTTGCCACAAATTATTAACGTCAATGTAAGCCATCCCTTTGCTGTAGGATCTATTACTTCTAAAATGATAGAAAAATATTTAGATTACTTTGCTAAGAACAATATATGTTTTCTAATCTCCTTTGAAAGCAATGCAAGAATTTCGTTTTGAATTGTATCCCCTAAATATGTAGGTGTATAGTTTTGTTGAATTCTAGAGTATTGTAGTCTCCGCAGGTGTTCACAAATAGATGAATCAAATTTTGAAATCATTTTTACTGCTTTTAGAAAGTTGACATTATTATAATCAAATAACACATTAGTTGTACCCCCTAACGCTAAATTTTGCCTAGATAAAAACTGTATTACATATACCGATAGGTCCAGCTCGGAACGGGCCATAGTCAGCAATGAGTGGCAACACCGAAACCCCTCTACCCGCAGCAGCAGCACATTGCAGTTAAGAATTTAGTAAGACTTAAACCGCGCAAGAATATAGTCGTTTGCATATTCGTTCTGTATACGTAATTTGCCCATTTGTTTCAGACATAATAAGGTCCAATTTATTATTATTATTGTATTCTTAGCTGCTACGGAAAAGTAATTTTAAGTAATAAAAAAACAATAACGTTTTCTAAAAGATAAAAGTAAAAAAATCAATAATTCTACAAAATAAATTAAAATTTTAAGAAAGTCACTCAAAATAGGAGCACGCGGAGTGGTATCGTACACACGTTGCCACATAGCACGTTCCATACGTATATTGTTGCCTATATGAATGGCCCGTCGCGGGCTGGACCTATCGGTATACCACGTTTGATTACTTCATACCAATGTTCTTTCTCCCCGATTTAATAATTCTTGTTGGTAATAGTCTATTCTATTGTATGATGAAAATTTTCGACCTCGAGATTTTTGCAGATGTCCACGTTTTGAAGTACCCTGATACCGAAAAAGTAGTTTTTAAAAAATGTCTCTCTCTGTGTGTGTGTGTGACCACGATAACGGTGAAACCGCAATAGGTATCAATTCCAAATTTTATATATACGAATATAATCTAACTCTTGAGATCTGATTAGATTTTCAGTAAAATCGGCAGACCGGAAGTAGTAGCTTACTTCAGTAAAAAAATCGAATTTTGCCAATTATTCGTCAACTACTAAGTTTAAACAAATTTGTAAAGAATTCATATATACTCAAAATTAAATTTGAGAAGAATTTCATTAAAAAAGTTTTTCGAAATACCTACCGGAAGTAGGTCTTTTACTCTTATCGAAAATCAGTTTTTTGCGAATATATCGCAAGTCATGCATTTTAGACAGGTACATTACGAGCACTTACGAGTATAAAAGTATTTAGAACTTAATTTTCAATATCTTTTGCATAAAAAAAATTTCAAAATTCAGACCGGGGGTAGCATTTTGTTCTTATCGAATAGCGATTTTTGCAAATATTTCGTAAATTATGCATTCTATATATATTTGTCAAGAATACAAAAGCATTTAGAGTTGGATTTGAAATATTTTTTGTATAAATGAAATTTCAAAATTCTGACCGGAAGTAACACTTTTACTCTTATGGAATAGCGATTTTTGCAAATATTTCGTAAATTATGCATTCTGTATATATTTGTCAAGAGTACAAACGTATTTATTGAATTTGAAATATTTTTTGTATAAATGAAATTTCAAAATTCGGACCGGAAGTACTACTTGTACTCTTATCGAATAGCGATTTTTGCAAATATTTCGTAAATTATGCATTCTATATACAGATAGAACCACCGGCCATCTGCCTATAGGGAATTGTATGCAGTACACATTTATATACGCCTACGTATATATCTACGTACCGGCAATAATAATTTGTGGCGTAAAAAGAAATAAATACACATCCGTCGATAAAGCATATTTAATCTTTAAATATGACACAGATATTGCCATTTCATTTCGTAGATATTTGTAAGAATCAATCATCGGCATAATGTTTCGTGTTGTAGAAATATTAGTAGTAGATTTGTAATGAAAACGAAGGTTTGAGATTCCAAAGAAGTAGTAACTAGTGATTCTGAATGTACCTAGTTAAATAAAATTAAATTGCAAATTACTAAACCAAGAGAAAATAAGAAAAATAATTCTAAAAAGGAAGCAACATGGAGAAATTAAAAAACGTTCAAAAAGTAATAATTGATGTCAAACAAAAAAAATTCTAGAGAAAATAAAATAGAATTCTAGAGGCTAATAAATATCTCTTTCAAACAAGCCTCCATTGTTTGCCTCACAGTAGCCCAGTCTGTTGTAAAATTCTCTACGTACATTAGAGAGAGTTACAGGTGAAATACTATTACAGAGTTGTGTAATTCGCATTCGTAAATCATCTAATGTGCGGGGTCTTTCATTCTGGTGTACATAAATGGTTTCATTCAAATATCCCCAAAGGAAAAAATCACATGGCGTTAAGTCAGGGGATCTAGGCGGCCAAGAAATATTACCTCTAGTGCTAATGGTATGTGGAAAATGCAATGAAAGACATTCTTGTACTATTCTGGCATTATGAGCTGGGCAGCCATCTTGCTGAAACCAAATATCATTAAAGTTTACAGCAAGGTCACGCACTGCAGGAACAATATGATTTTGCAGTAATTGTAAATATGACTGCGCATTTAATGTTCCGTTTAGGAAAAATGGCCCTATGATGTGATCCCCTAAGATTCCTGCCCAGACATTTAGTTTCTGTGGATATTGAGTGTTGACATCCCTGCTCAAATGTTTGTTTTTCTGAGACCAGTAGCGAACGGCAGATGGATTATGGCGTTTGTGAAGGGAAAATGTTGATTCGTCAGTGAACAAAATATTTCGTGTAAAATTATCATCATTATCACATTTTTCTCTAATAGCCTCACAAAATTCGAGACGTCTAAACTGGTCATCTGGGAATATTTCTTGATTTTTTCTAACCTTATAACACTTATATTTCTTTTTGTGTAATATACGCCTAACTGTGGTTTTTGGAATACCTAATTGTTCAGAAATTTGGCGGCTAGAGCAGGGCTCACTTGATTCTACAAAGGCGCATACACTGACTTCCTTCTCTATTCTTTCCTCCGAAATAGGATGGAAATTACTCTGATAGCATTTCGAACATCCATTAATGCAGCCCGACTTTTCAAAACGATGTATGATATCTAGTATCGTCCGACGGCAGGGAACTGGACGATCAGGAAACGAAAAAACAAAACGACCAATCACTTCTTGCGTACCTCCTTGAGATGAGTAATACCATTTAATAATATTTATTTTTTCTTCTTTACTATAAACTAACGGCATAGTAAATACGTAAATGAATATCGGTAAAAAAACAGAAAAAATACTGAGCTCTAAATAATTCTAAACCCTAAAGATGCAGACAGCAAGAATTTGCGTATTTTTGCAAGTTCGACCAACTATGAGTATACTCCACCGCAGTCAAGACACGACTGACGCGGTTGACTGTCGATCCCTAGCGTCGGCATAGACAACGCTTCTGATAAACGGTAGGACTAGATACATAGGTATATGTACATATAAATGTGTACTGCATACAATTCCCTATAGGCAGATGGCCGGTGGTTCTATCTGTATATTTGTCAAGAGTATAAAACTATTTAGAGTTGGATTTGGAATATTTTTTGTATAAACGAAAATTCAAAATTCGGACCGAAAGTAATACTTTTACTCATAGCGAGTAGCATTTTTTGCAAATATCTCACAAAGTATGTATCGTGTAGAGATTTATTAAGAGCCTGGAAGTACTTAGAATAGGATTTTGAATAATTTTTGTATAAAACGCTCATACGTATAAGAAAGTCGTGTGGTGGCCACACCTCATTTTTTTTTACTTACTGTTACTGTTGCTTCTTTTAATTAACTTAATGTTGCACAACTTTTAATATGAACTTCACTTCTTTCATTCTTGCGATAAATGTTGCCAATCAGATAAGCCACTTGTCACAAATGGATTGTTTTTTACCGCGAGTACTTTGCAAGGGAAACAAAAAAACTTTGTTCTTGGAAATAGAATAACAAAACTCCTCGAGAAAATACTCAACATCAGATTCATTCGCAGCAGATTCAATTACAATTTCAGAAACCGATGACGAGCTTGATGGCTCGGGCTCGGGGCTTTTAAAAAATGTCAAAGGTTCTCTGTCGGACTTTTTACGCTCCTTTGATTTTTTAAGCCTTTGTTGTCGATATTGTGCCCCAGATAATCTTTTCACCGATGAGCCAGCAAAAAAAACAACCGTAATACATAACGCAAATAACGTTATGAACACCAACATGTTTAATGCCTGATGCTTCTTAAATTCCTATACACTTGAAAAAAATATGAGTGTAAAAAGTGGCTTATGGAAGGTATCGTTTTTAAAGTAAAACATAATCGGTCACCCACTTAAAATTTTTCTCCCCATAAACTAGTCCTTTTTAAATCACTCCTTGGTATTATCTGGCACATCGTTGTTTTGGCCACCCGTGTGCGTGGCACACATGCACACAATTAACGACACGGGCCTGCATATATACCGTAGTCGTCAAATTTTAATTTCGGTTATACTTCTATCCCATGCAGAAGATGACCTTATAATATGCAGCGATGCCTGCTTGCTAACAGTGGTGGGAGAGCAACGCAGTGTGGGGGGACCCTCACGCCTTATATTTCATAGGAAACGTTTGTCGAGTGTATTGTTTTGGTAGCCTCGCTTATGTTTATCTTTAGTTTATTTCGTCGCGCTCTTTTCCTCTTCCTACTTTCGTATCAGAAATTAAAATATGTCGACTACGGTATACCGTTTGACTGAAATAAAAGTAGATATAGGGAAACACAGACACGCACACATGTGCATGCAAACATGAAATGGAGGGGTACGATAATAGGGGAATACAGATGAGTTCATATCGGGGGGACACCGGGTACCGAGACCGAGGCTTCAGTGCAAAACGTTGAAAGCTAGTATGCAGACGTTTGCTTTAAGGAATTGCTCCGCTATTTTGGTAATTGATATAATGTATTAACATTGAACTGAAACAAAACTATAAAAATTGTAACTAAAATAAAATTCTCACATTTAAAACGAAACAAAATATTATAATGAACTATACAAATAAATTTTGCACGTCTTTGTACGAATTATCCTTCGCATACCATAACACAATCTGTATTTTTTCCTCGACAGCTAAGGGCATTTTATTTTAATATTTGCGAGTTTGCTCAGACACGATGTAAGTTCACGCTCTAAAGACACGGAACGAATGCCATGTGCGCATGGTGTTCGCGCTCTCGGTTTACCCACACCACCATAAGACCGGTGGTGTGGGGGGCCACATTCTTGAACTGTTTTATACATACATACATAGGTACATGTTTATGTGTGTGTATTTGAAGATGCATATTAACTTTTAAATACGACAATCTGTATATTATTAGAGAAAAACAAGCTTATTAATGTTGAATTACCTGTTACTTTATGACCACACAATAGAGCTATGGAACATCCTTGTTTATTAATACCACAGAGAAAGAAACACAGAGAGCCCATGAGATAGGCTTTATTGTAGCCCATCAGTTTTAGTTCATTTAAGGAAAATAAAGGACACTACGATTTAGAATTTACCATTATTTTATATTTGAACCACATGTTTGCCGGAAAAATGAAATTAGGATTTGCTATAAGTTATCTTTTAAGTTTATAACTAACCGACACCACATGACGATATTGGGGAACTTGAATTAATGGTGGGTTTATGCAGCGTTCCTTAACTTAGTATTAGTATTAGTCCTAAGAATTAGTCTTAACCTTAAAATACACGTTATACAAACATTAAATTTTCAAATTACGTTGCTCAAGTGATACGTAGCTGTGTATGTATTCCTTCACAAGGGTTTGATCTTGGCTAACGAGGTCCTAACTTAGTCCTAATAGTTAAAAATTACGAACTTTCAAGGTCGTGTCCTTAGGAAGCTTACGACCATAAGTTCAGCTGACTGAACGCTAACACGTATACTCAATGATCCAACTTTCTTAAGACTAATACTAATACTAAGTTAGGACTACTTCGCGCTGCATAAACCCAGCATAAGATCTATTTTCTATTTTTAATATTTAACAAGAATACAATCTCCTTATGCATCTCATTCCAAACACATTTAGCCTTAAGTTGACGACAAGAAACCAATTCACTTTTTGTTAGTGAACGACAAAAAAGCATATATGTAAACACTTGCCATACTTATGAAATATAAATTAGGAATTCTTCAATTTCAAGTTATATAAATTCAAACATTATTTTCGGTTTTCCCAGTGAGATTTTATATTAGAAAATAAACCAAATAGAGTATGTCTGTGTACCGATGAATCATCATGATCGTAGTTACAAACACTTCCCAATAAGAAAAGCTTAGAAAAGTAGTTGACATAAATCCCATAACAATTTTAATTGCATGGGTACATTTGTTTTGGCACGCTGTTAAATTTTATGTTCACCTCAGGCACTGATTAAATCATTTTTTTTTGTTAAAATTTGTTTAATTAATTTACACTCTATAGCAGTGGCGGCCCGTGATTTTTTGGGACGGGAGGGCACCGGAGGGACTGAGTGTTTAATAGCAAAAATTAAGTACAGACAAAAAATAAACTCAATATGCTATTTAATTTACTTGTTTGAAAATAAAATCCATCCGCCGTTCCTTACGATCAGCAAAATGATTAATAACTAATTCATTGAAGTTTGGTGTTGATGTCAGTAATTGTTTTTCAATGGAACACTTTGCTAAGGCACATAATCTGCTTTCCCGCATGGTATTTCTAGAAAATCCTTTTATTCTCTTCAAAGTAGTAAAACACCATTCACTTGATTTTTTCTATTTTGGTTATTAAAAGTTCAAAAAGGCTTAAAAAGACAGACGTTTCGTTCGAACATTTTAAAGATTTGAATATAGGCGGTGTTATATGTAATTATGATTAAAACGTCTGTGGAAACTGTAACTTCGTACGTGTTCGGACGTCTTCGGAATGTCAGTGGTGGCCTTGCTTTGACTTCGGCCGACTTCATATGGGTTCGGAATATCGGTGAAGGCCTTGCCTTGTCTTCGGCCAACTTCGTTTGTGTTCGGACGTCTTCGGAATGTCAGTGGTGGCCTTGCATTGACTTCGGCCAACTTCGTATGGGTTCGGCCGTCTTCGGAATGTCGATGTAGGTCTTGCCTTGTCTTCGGCCAACTCCGTATGGGTTCGGACGTCTTCGGAATATCGGTGAAGGCCTTGCCTTGTCTTCGGCCAACTTCGTTTGTGTTCGGACGTCTTCGGAATATCAGTAGTGGCCTTGCTTTGACTTCGGCCAACTTAGTATAGGTTCGGACGTCTTCGGAATGTAGATGAAGGCCTTGCCTTGGCTTCGGCAAACTTCGTTTGTGTTCGGACGTCTTCGGAATATCGGTGAAGGCCTTGCCTTGTCTTCGGCCAACTTCGTGAACATTTTAAATATTTGAATATAGGCAGTGTTATATGTAATTCTGATTAAAATTCAGATTGATTTATGCAGTAAATTATTTCAAATTATTAACAAAAAGGACGAAATAAATAATTGCACACCCCCAGAGATTCGCAAAATAGCAGAAGACAATTTACAAAATCTTTCGCCAATATAGTCTCGACATATTATCAAAAATAAACTTTTATAACAGTTATACTATTCAACATTGGAAGTAAATTTCAATAGTAGCATCAGAAAACTTATCATCCAACTCTGCTTAATAATTTATATTGTTAATTAGTAAATAAAATGTTAGCATGTGTGCTTTTTATTCTTTGTACAACTTCTATTGCACATGTTTGTTACATTAAAGGCTTACATTTTGACATTTAAATATAATTTGCTTCCATTTTTTTTTTGTTACCAACGTCAACAAAATTAGCGTGCGATAAAGAAATACTTTTGCAACCAAAACGAGTGTCGTAAAGTGAACTTTATAGCACCGAAATAGAAAATAGTTATTTATGTAACAAGTCAGTAAAGTGATACTTTACCGAACGAGTCTGGTTTACGAGCCAAGCGAGTGAAGCGAGCGCGGCGAGTAACAGACGAGTTCGGTAAAGGTACTTTACTGACGTGGTGCATACAAAATTTTATCGCCAACCGTTAAAATTGTTAATTTAAGAAATAAAGATATAATAACTTTTGACAGTTTATGACAGTGACAAACGATTTATTTTTAAAAGTCATCAGTCATGCTACGCTGACAGATATTAGCGGCAGGTAAAGTACTTTATTGTACAGTACGATAAAGTGTTTCTTTACCTCCGCAAAACGCTATGGTAACGCATCACTTTACTGACGGTTGGCGATAATAGTTATTTTTGTACTCGTATCACATAACATACAGTTTTACGCATTCATATGGGTGCGGGAAGTAAAAATTAAATGTCAACATATGTCAATTCAAATAATAAGTACTGCCAACTCAAAATTTTTGAATTAATATGAACAAATTTGTAGTGTGTTATAAATGATAACGTATTTATCAGTAGGTATTATTTAAGTATTCGTACAAAAAATATTGTACAAACTTCGTGCGTGAAACATTTCGCGAATTCGTGTCCGTAAAGCGCTCGCTTTTCGGCTCGCGCTTTAAAAATGGCCACTCATTCGCGAAATATGTATTCCCGCACTTGATTTGTAAAAGCATTTTGCACATTACACCCACACAACCAGTCTCATAAACTGTAAGAGCTTCTATTGAATTTTCTCGTCACGGTTTTATTAGTTTTCGAATTGTGATCTTCTAGTTTAATCAATAAATCTGGTCTAGGGAGACCTAGATTTTTTAATTCTGTCTTAATGTCATAGCTCAGTGTGTAATTTTCTATCATTTCGATTATGTTACTAACGCAATTCATAGTTGCATTTGCGCCGATAGAAATTACAACATACACTCACCGCTGTATATTATATACTGGACCGCCAACCGGACCCGGCACCATAGAGTAGTGCCCCGCCACCATAGAGTAGTGCCCCGCCGCCTACATATATACGCGCGCTACCCGCGCCAGTTTCATCGCTTGATTTCTAATACAGACGGGGCAGTCGCGCGAAATGCCCCGGAGCCTATGTCAGACTGCGATTTTTAAACGCGTTGAAAAGACGGACTGTTACTTCCGAAAACATATTATTTGTTATCAAACAAATCAGAAAAAATACATACAAATTAGGTATTTATAATTAATTTATCTGTTAAAAGAAATTTGTGGCCAGGAAATTTAACAGGGGGGGGGGCGGCAGTGCCCCGTTGCCCTCCCTGCAGCAGCCGCCACTGCAAATAACAGAAAAAAATATATGTAAACTAACTTATTCAGTACCAAAATAAATTACCTAAAATTATAATTTTTTTTGGAGCGTCATCTGTCGTTAACTAGAATACCAATTGTAGGTTTCAATTTCTTAAATTACAACTAAACTGCAGATTATATAAATTTATCAGATATTCAGCCCCTCTGGTGATAGTTTCCGGGCGACGGTGGCGTAGCCTGGTGTTCGTAACCATTTTAGGGCTACAAAAATTTGTTAATCATGGACTATCTGGATAATTATCTGTGTTAATACTATAGTTATACAACTTACAGAATATGTATCAATATCAATTCTTATTAATCTCCATGCTTGACAGTAATTACTTACACAATGTTCTAAATCTCCCACCAATTTCACTGCACTTTTACATGTCAATAATGGCAGAGCTTATTTATTGTCTGTTTTACACTACTATTTAATTTCATAGCCAACTAATTCCGTGTTACAGTGAAATTTTATTCAAATGTTCATATCTCTCGTGTAAATAAAGATTTATTAGGCATGTTGTACATTATTGATAAGCTATATTTAAGGACTAACTAATTAAAAATTCAAAAATATCTCAAAATTGTAAAAAGTCCGAATGAATTTGAAATGAGATTTGTTGCAAGCATTGAATTCTGCAAAACATTCCCTATTCTAATAACCGATATACGAATGGTGAGCATCGAAATCTGGACAGACTGTATATAACTCGTTTAAAATACGTCGCACATCGGCAACAACACTGTCATAAGGCGAAAATTGTGTTTTGTGATCAAATGACGTTTAAAATTATTTTGTTATTACAAAATAATTTTAAAAATTTTGCATTTAACATTCGATTTTGTTCATAATTTAAGAGATAATGTCTTTATCTCTCAATTTGTGAAGAAAATCCAATGCTAAATATTACAAAATAATTTTAAACGTCATTTAATTACAAAACACAATATTCTGACTGGCCTTGGTTGGGTTTTTTTTCATGTCTAGATGCCAATATATTATATCTTAAGGATTTAAAGTCAAGCAATTTAATAAAATACTTATGTTATTTTATGACCATATATGTAAACACAAAATTTGATGTATGAGTTCTCTGTGCATTTTTCCTTGTCAGGAAGAGTTGGCCTTGATTTTACACATTCATTCATAAGTTTTTATATATGCGTATTTTAATAAGGTTCTTACCTTTCTATATACGTATTTTGTTGAAATTTATATAACAGATTGTATTTATTTTATTTCTAAATCTAAATAATAAAATTTATTATTAAATATGAGTGAATTGATACTAGCTATTAGGTTATTTTGTCTATATAACAATAATAATAATAATATATATTAATACTAAAAAATATTTGAAAATACTTCACGACATCTACCAGGCTTAAGCTTAATCCCAGGAGCAGGTGCTGTCGCTAGTTCTGGACGTAGCCGTTCTTGCCGCCACGTGCACAATGGCGTACCCAAAAAATAACACTGCAGGGGTTCTCTATATATATTCTCTCTACGACGCTACTAACGCCCAAAATGTCTTGGCGCAAGTCTTGCGAACAAGAGTCTAGACGTACCAATCCAGTTTGACACTCTCTACAATTATCTAGTCTTTTCACAAACGGATATGTTATTTTTCAAATGAGGTTCGTGTAATGTGATAATTTTATTATTACAGATATGTCTATAAAATAAATTTATATTCTTTAGAATACAGTAATATATGAAGTTGCAGTAAATAATTTGGAATTTTTTCAGCTATTTAGGCTAGGCTGGATGAATTTCTACGCTATGTTAATTTAATAATGTAAGACGACAATTTAAATACCAAATACTTATGCACTTCCACATAATTTAAAATAATATACATAGAAAACGCATGCGTTTCACAATTATTACCACCAAGTAGAATGGTATGTCTACACGCTAATCTCTTCCGGATGAAAATTCAAATAAATTAGTGGGGGCACCACAGCACGATTTTTCTATACATATGCGTGGGTTCAAAATTTGAAAAAGCTTTTCGGGAATTGGTCCCAATTATCTTTAGAACACTATGTAGACAGTACGTACTTCGTCTAATATTTTCTTTAATCTATAACATTTTTGAACAAACGTTTCCCAAATTAGTTTTAAAATTATCGATTATATTTGATTCGCAGAGTAGTTTAAATATTTGTTAAACAAATTCATATTTTGTGACAAGTTTTTAAGCGATATATTTCGCCCTGAAAATCGGATATTTTTCACTATTAGCAAATAGTAGAGAAGTATAAAGAGAGGACAATCAGAAGGAGACGATAAAATACAAGAGAGATGCACGCTGTACTCCCATTTAAATAGCCAGTCGTGCAAACTCGATTATGATCGCCGGCTGACGCATAACATGTTTGCTGATTGGCTGTCTCCGGCGTGCTTTTAATCCGCGAACAATTTCGCTTCGATTTGGTTTTCGCGCTGGCAGGTTTATTCACGAGTCGCCTACGATTGCTTGCCACACTAGCACCAATACTCCGATTTAAAGAAACAGCAGCACTCAAGGTCATAGAAACGGTAAAGCAGAGATCAAAGCACCCGACGAGAGTGTCGCCTCTTACACTTCTCTACTCTGCTATTAGTTTTGTGTGTAGAAGAAACAGTATTAAGTTACTATTCTTTGTGCTTAAGGGGGGGTTTTACTTGATCGGCGTATGCCACAAAATAGTCAAATTCAACGCAAAAAATCGCAAAAATCAAGGCACTTGAAAAAGTTGCCGCTACGTGAACGAAATAACGAATATTTGTTCTAGCGACTGACGATTAAAATTTGCAATTATATTAAAAAATAGTTAAAATACAGCACTTTGAATTTTTTTCGTTTTATAGCGATATAAAGCTTACTCTGTTTAAAAAGTACTTTTTTGAATCGTGAGTACCTAGATATTTTTATTCTGAACTCGACAATGTATTTACTTTACTTTCAAAATAACCCTGGTCTCCAAAAAATTACTTTGAAACCAATGAGAATGATCACAAAGTCCGCACTGATAAATGGCAAATAGGCAACACACAATTCAACCTCTTACTCACATTTTCGTAATGTCTAAGACCAGCTATATGGAAGGTATACCTGGTCGACTGTATTAAGCCGAACATCATATAAACAGAGAGATCTTCACCTTTTTTTATTACCTTAGGTAAACGAATGCTTCATTCAGATATCGGCTTTATTTTCTAATTATTTTAATGATATTTGGGAGAATGTATTAGATATTAATTCTTCGTCTGGAATAAATATATGTTGTTATTGTTATGAAATTTAACTTGTTACTTAATTTCTGGCGGTGATATTTTGCTTTAGATGTTGAAGGTTTTTAATCTTAATAATATGAGCAATGTTGTAGTCAACTAAAATATTACAAAAACAATTCTGTGCTGTAACAGTAACAGTGCCTGTTTTGTTTTTTAATAAAATGTAAATATATATATTTTATAATAATCAGATGTTTTGGATTGTTGAATATTATATTCTTCCCAATCGGCATTGATGGAGTTGATTAGCAAAATTAAATTATAAAACATTTTGTCACAGGGAAGATTCGAACTAAATTTTATCACCAAATAAAGTTGTATTCATTATTTCATACATAAGTTTAAGTATACATTAAACATATTTGTAAAAGAAAATACGTGCGGTCGATATATACAAGCAAATTTTAATATATTTCAGATATTTGTGGGTGTTCATTTATGATTGATTACGTGATAACATTGATGTGTCTACTTTATTAGACTCTTTTTCTGTTCCTTGATATTCTTCTCGCTTTCAAAATGTATTTTATTTTTCAAGGACAAGGTTTTGGCTTTATGGAATTTCAGAAATGCAGTTTTCTTCGGCAATAAATATACATTATTATTATTAATTATGAAGTTGCACGACTTATTGTTATTTTTAACCTTACATGTTGAAGCTTTTTAAAAATATGAACAATGTTTGTAGAAAACTCAAATCTGACAAAAACAACTTTATGTCATTGTAAGATACGAAATTTAGAGATTTTCCGGACTCTTCAAACTAAGATGCATTGGTTTCAGACAGCAAGTTACACAAATTTCAGTTTTCTAGATGGTAAAAGCATTTATTTAAATATCTGAGTTTGTTGTGCCTTCATGTTTTTGTTTTATTTATACTTTGTATTTTGACCACAGGACAGTTTTTAGATTTTTTTTTTGTATATGTGAATAAGTAAAAGAGCATGGGCCAAACGAGCGCATAAGCCTAATTACAGCAGTTTATCAGGAGTGACAGCAATTGTTGGATGGCGAGCGAAAAAAATGTTGTATGTAGGCGTAAAAAACAAATTTTGTTTAATTTGTGCAAAATATGGTGAATCTAAAAATCACGTATGCTACACAAAAATTGGTCTTCGTCGTCAACAGCCATGGAGTCGCCAATTATTCCGGAAGGTTTTCGATATTCTGGTGAAATGCACGGTGTAATTTATGGTAGATTAATAGGGGAGTGTGATAGCAGCGTTCTCAGAAAACTACGTGAGATGGCTCCTTACGGTCCCCAAAAAATTATTGAAAAAATTGAGTGCCGAAATCATATATTATGTAATAAATAAAATTAGCGACTGTTTGAAAAAACCTAAATTCAATTCGGACATAGGACAATTAATAACAAAAAATTTACTTAGATTCAGAGCGGCCTTGACAAAAGCAATTAAACATTACAAAAGTTCGAACTTAACAATCACAAACCAGATTGTGAAACTGCAACGTCACATTTTAAATGGATCGACATATTTTTGGTGAACACTCGGATTGTGCTTCTTACTTTTGTCAAGGATCTAATGAAGGTGAGATCAATGTGTTAGAAAAATTTCAGAATTTTAATATGTATGATAACTTTATTAACGCTTTAAGTCGACTCAGCCTAATAGTAGATCTTTAATAGGAAACGTAGATGCCAACATTGTAGAATCTTTTAATTCAGTCATTGCAAAATTTGTAGGAGGTAAAAAGATTGTATTATATTCAACGTAATTCTTACAGTGCACGTTGCAAAGCGGCAGCAGTTTCATTTAATTGTAAGGGCAAATATCACTCAAAGCTTCAGACCAAATATGGATGTATACGACAGTGTGTGAAAAAAACGGTATGAGAAGAAAAATTTTTTATAGGAAACAAAAAATACATTCAGGAACTACGGACGATCGCGACTATGGGCCGGAGACAAATGCATAGTTTATTGAAGATATAAATAATCATAACAATACGAGTGTCGACTGTGAAGAATATAATTTTCAATAATTTAAATCATGTGCTATTTAGAGATTATAAATGTTTGCATTTTGTAAGAAACACCGGCACTGTTTTTTTAGCAGATTTTAGTTTTCTCTAAAACATTACTTATATTATTACAAAGCCTCAACATGTAAAGCAAATACAAATCATGGTAAGAAATAATAAGAAGTACAACTTAAATAATTGTTAATCATAAATAATAATAATAAAGTTATATATTTATTGCAGAATAAAACTTAATATCTAATTAATTTCCGCAAATATCATTAAAATAATTACAAATTACATAAATCGGGAGTCTTAATAAAACTAAATAAATACAAGCCAGGAGAATACTCAGAAACAGCAAAAACAAATTTCGAAGAAAGTAGCCGCACCAATATTTTCATGCAATAAATGCAGGAGGCAAATATCCCAAATTTATTTGCTTTCCAGTTGACCAGGCATATCGCTTCATATTGCTAGCCGGTATCTGCATCGTGTAAAAGATGCAGGTATTTTAAACTCGGTAAATATATTCAATTTATTTCAGGCAACCCGACATACGCCGTTCGGGAATTTTTCTTAAGGAAAGCCCACCCTTAAAATAAATGGCTACATATGAGTTTACAATGAAAGTTAAACTTATAATGAATAACTATCATGTTTCCTCTGAATGTTCAACTGATCGGATTCGACTCGTTGTTCTCTAACTGGAAATTTTCTTGTTATATATGCGGGTATAGTAAGTGGCTCTGACACTGATGAAATTTCTCGCAGAGATTTATATTTTCAAAGAATTGCAAAAATGGTGCAAGTTTTAAGAGTTGCGCAATCGGTTCACACTGATTAGGAAGTACGTGGCATTTTTCACTAATACATTTATTTTTAAAGTACTGCCAAAATGAATTACATAATTATGTCATCATATTATAATTGAAGTATTGTGATCATGAAAATGTACAACCTTCAGACTTAGGACCGAAAAGAGGATTTTTGTTTTATATCATCATTATCCAGGTACTGATGAGCAGCGAACACACTTTTTGCTATTAATTTTTCTTTTATTTCATTTATGACTGCTAGTCTTTTACTTTTGTTTTCATAATCAGTATATTTTACTGTGTATAATATTGGATAATTGTGATACAATTGAATTAAATTTATTGTAAGTTCGTTATTCCAACAGAATTTATTCTTTGAACACATTTGTAGGCGACCATAAGAAAAGTGTAGTTCGTTTACAACTAGTTACACTTAGATGTTCTTTAGTAACATTTTATAACACAGGGTGATAGCGTAAAGTTACTAACATATCACATGCAATTTCTTAATAGTACATATTTTTTACTTGCGATAAATTGCTAAACAGAACTGCATGGTATGAACGCGAATTTCCACGCAGCTTTTTATAAATTAGTATTGCTGCAAGACTTTATATCATTGTGAACCCCTCATCGCACTCATAATTATTACACACTATACATTTACATACTTTACATACTAATACATTTTTAATTTTAAAGGTGTTTTCTTCGACAACCGAGTGGAACACATAAAATTCGTGGATTTTTGTGGTAAATATCGCATACCTTTGCTGCAGTATCTTTGTTCTTCAAAATGTATCGTAGAAGGTGACGTTAGAGTTCAGCCCAGCAGATCGTACCTGATGCAAAAGGTGTTACTAGGATAAAGTTTTCTTATATGCTAAAACAATGCGACTGTTTTGTAATCCAAATAAAAATAAAACAAATGAAAATCACAAATTCAATATTTAATTATATTTTAATTATTTTAATATATTGCAGTGTCAATAAACATACAATAAGCAATAGGTATATACAGCATAAAACATCGATTTCAAAGAAAAGTGAACGAACAATCTATCCAATGTCCATATTTTAAGTCGTAAATAATTTATAGAATATCTAAAAGGAAAATTAATTATATTATAATCGTACATTATTGGTTAAATTTAAGGATCTCATTGTATTTATCTTTTGTAGTGTGTGGTGTATTATTATTTTTATTTTAAAAAATGTGCTGTGGTACAACCAAACATAACCTCACATATTCACATACGTTCAGTGTTTTCAATTTTAAGTGATTCAAGGACTTTTACAATTATGCTTATATACAAAATTTACAGTCTGAAGAATATCAAACGAAATTGTAAATCTAAGCATTGTAGATTAAAGAATATATTTGGTTGTCCAAAACTATTCAGTTCAACGTTCTGTGTTTCTGAGTGGAGTGAATCACAAAATTCTAAACGAAAATAAAGAGACCATATTATAAGGCGTGCATATTTGTTTTGTTTCATTATATACTATGACAATTGATTACAAGTGGTTAATTTCTCTTTTACTAGTTGTTGAATGTAATCTGCTCAAAAATTTAAAAGGACTATTTTTTGTAAGTTCATTTAATAACACATTACATTCAACACATTAGCGATTTTCACTAAATTGTGTTTAATTCTTAAATAATCCTATATAAAATGCGGCTGATGATATCCCACCGCGAAGATGAATTTAACACAATTCTCTGACAGCTCTAAATCCTTTTTCATTTATATTTTCTTGCTTTATCTAGCTAGAGATTAAAAGCCGAACATGTAATTTTCTTCATAATAAGAGCATTTCTATGTATATACAAATGTATGTATTTATTTTCAGGGAGTGAATAGCTCACTTCTTACTCATAGACGGGAAATAGAACACCCTCATATTATCAAGTACTGTTTTGCTATTCATTATAAATATATCTCACTTGAAATATTGGGAGAGAAAATTCGGAAGCATTCATAGAATGCATGCTTATATATATATTTATTTATTATACATTTAAAATATAAAAAGGATAATAAAATGGTTTCTTAAAAAGAGGACCAGTAACCACTAATGCGTTATTATATTCGTATCATTAAAATATAAACCCAATTTGAGGTTGGCAATAATATATAAAGTGAGTAGTATTTAGTATTATTTAGAATATGCAGGGTATTTCCAAATAACAGAGAACATCGACAATGTTTATCATGTTGTTTATTTTTTCAAAATTATTTTAAAATAAACTGTTGCAGAGGAAAGCGTAAGATTACTAAATATCATATGTACACGTCCTTTGCCACGTCCACAGACTGAATATCAATACAAATCGTTATATGTTAAAGTTTATGTTTATTAGATGCTTTTGTATCGCCATTGAAGAACAAGTGATTGCGTCATATTGTACAACAAATGAAAAACTACAGGAAGACTTGATATTCTTATTAATTCATGTGATGAATGTTTAAAGATATTGATAATAGACGGTGAAACAAGAAAGCAATCCTTTAAGAGTCTAGCACATCCTGTTAAAATATAACATCAAATTCACTGCTCTTAAATCTATTCCATTACGAGGGCTGCCTTTTTAGTTTTCACAAATGATCACTAGATGGCGCTACTGAGATATGTCACTACTATTATTGGCGTAGTATTTTATTTACATCGACTATTTAAAAAAGCAGGTTAGTGAAAAAATGGAAATTTCACGTAAAGATTTTCTTTGGATGATATTTTACGATTTTGGTAAAGGTACAACTACAACAATGCATAGAATTACTACTAGAAACACCATCAGAAGATAATGTTACAATTAGTTCGCGGAATTTGGTCATCGTCGTCGTGCGTCGTCAGTGATACATTTCGCGAAAGTCGAACAAAATTGTTTGTTGTTCCAAACCACGTCGATGCTGTGCGAAACACGATTGAACAAGATCGGCATGTGACTTACGGGAAGATGGAGGCATATCGAAAACTGTATGAAAATTTAGCTATGAAAAAGATCTCATATGATGATTCCGCATAATTCACCGATGCTAAAAAAAACTCGATTAATTGGTGTGGTCAAAATATTCACCCGACGACCTATAAAATTCGTATACAACATCGTAATAAGTGATGAAACTTATATATTTATATTCGTATGAACCAGAAAACTAGCAACAATCCACTGTTTGGGTGGCAGTTTTGAGAAAATGATCGGTTGTTTCTTCTGATATTCATTTAGAAGATCAAACAGTTAATGCTATATAAGTATCTGTTTACTAGGAGTCATCGACGAAATCAGGAAAAATAATCGAAAACAAAACGAAAATGTGCGGGCAGTGATTTTCGTCACTTTAAGAAGTTGTTGAAGCCTTCAAAAGCCATGTTATGAGTGGAAAATATATTTCAAAAATTGGTTTCAGCACACGTGAAAGTGTACAAATCGTAAAGGCGAATATTTTGAAAAGCAATAAAACAGATTGTTGCAAAACATTCTTTTCTTTCCTTGTTTTTGCAAAAACTTAAAACACACTTGTATATTCCATTAAGTCAAAGCAAATATAGTATAAATGGATTTAAAAAGATTTTTATTCAAATAAGTTTGTCTCACGTTGCGTGTATATGAAAGTAATATTATACTGTTATAAGAAAAATACTTTCCACAACCAAAAACATTTTTATACACAAAGTTATAATCAGAATACATTTTACTTATGACTATTATAACAGTTATGGTTGAGTGTAATCACCTGGCAAGTAATAATGAACGCTTAGATAACTTTTTAAACGGAAAATATTTATACTGAATTTGCTCGGAGGTTTATTCTAGCTCATTTTGTAACTTTAAATATAATTTTTGCAAAGTGAAGTGTTGCCAACCTAAAATGTCAATATAACAATGAATGATTGTAATATGAAATAGATAGACATAAGAAACTCAAACGTTGTGTTCATAACTGTTGTATTCGTTGAATGAGTCCAATGATAAAGTGGCAAGTGTTTATATGAAAGTAGGTAAGTATACATTAGTAATCAATCTTTTACCAGTATCTTATACTCTTCTGAAATTATCTACCTAAATATTAGCTATACAGAAATTTTAAAAACGAAATGAAACAAATAAAGGAAGACGATAAATTGAAGCCAATAAAAATCTTAGAATACAATAGTACAAATACGGTGTTATGGCCAGATTTTTGGAAATAATGTTATTTCAATATAGCTTGATTTGAATAAAAATGTTGCTATTGAGAATGGGTACCTTTAATAACCATGTAAGAATTTAGAAAATAAATTTGCGGAAGGTGGTTTTTCAATAAGAAGTTCCATTATAACAAAGCAAGTGTTCTAGTGAATGCAGTTGAAAGAAATTAAGATATACTAGTATCACTATGAAACACTGTTGTAGAACTTGTAAACTATAGAATTCAGCCATTTCCAAACTTAGCCAAGATCATTTACCTTTACTTCAATAAGGAAGAGAATATTTATTAAAATGTGGTTTAAAAGCAGTGAAAATACATGTAAATCTTCTATTTGAAATACATTTTTGAACAAAAATAAACGTACTTACATGCAAGTATTACTGCAAATTTAGACAGATGATAAGTGTAATGTTAATGTCAAAATTTATACTAGAGATTAACTTTGTACTTGACTTCGTATGAAATCAAAGATTTCGTGTTTGTAAATATTACTAATTGTTACCCCATATTCCAAGTTATATATATATATTATTAAAAATAAAATATATTTTCTATATGGTTACTATATATTTTTGTGTAAATATTATGATCCAACCTCAAAATTTCCACTCTACTTTTTGTTTAATTAATAAGTAATATAATAAAATAATTATTACATATTTTGCAGCCGCTCTTGCAAATTGTTAATCATGTCCAATTTCGAAGATTTTTATGAAAAATTAAAATTCACGTAGCTGATGAAGAATCAATAAACAGAATATTCTAATTTGTCTATTTATTTTTAAATAACATTTTTTAACATAATAAAATGACAGTTCAGCAATAAGTGTAAATCGTCCAATAATAAATATTTATATAATAGTATTTCTAGAAGTAGAACGGGACAAAAAGCACTTGCAAATGTTTCTAACCATTATACATACATAGATTATACGTATACGTTATAAGAAGCATGTGCAAGTGAATTCTTTTATCGACAGACAACGAAGACAAACTAAAATAAAAAAAAAAATCGTAGACTACAACACACTTGTTGTTTCACATAAAAGTTATATTATGAGATACTTTACACTCTTTATTCTTCTGTTTGAAGTTCTTTTTTTTTTGTTTATACTCTTTACAATATGATCAGCGTTAAAAAATACGTTTGAAAAAACCATACACAACAAAGTGCACGTCTACCTATTTACGTAACATTATATATTTATAATATTTATATATTAAATTTTTATCTAATGTCCATTTTTTGTAGTAATAGAGGCGTGACATTTTTTTCTTAAAGTTTCTTTTTGTTTAGGTGACAGAGTAAACTTGAATCATGCACGCATTGCACTCTTATAAGCTATAACGAACATATTTTTAACTACGTTTTTTAAATTTTTCACCCTTTGTTTTTCTAAAGCACAAGCTAGAATTACACATTGTTTTATATGCAAATTTATTTTGTAATTATACCCATACTGATATCCATTTCAGTTTCCTGTCGTCATTTAGATACATTTCGTTTTTACCGATCGATACCATTTATATCTCAAGTTAGTCAATACAATTATGACACCGGCGGCGTGCCCTCGTGGCAGAAACTAGAGAGGGGAAAGTATGGGGTGTAGCAAGACACTAGATGACGCGCGATTGAAAGAATGTGGGCTGGGAAAATGACATAAAATTGGTAATAATTAAAAAATAGAAAGTTGAAAAATGTTCGACGGCAAATTTTATAATAGGTTATCATCGTAATATTTCCACCTAGAATACAGGGAGATATATATTTTGGAATCACAAGAATATTTCCTATAACATTTAATGTGTTTGCAGGATCATTTTCAGATGACGTAAATCAATTCTCGTCGCATATTGGTCCAAATCCTCTTAGATTTGTCTCCGATTCAGATGTAAATCAATCAAGAAGAAAAGTCTTATCCAAAAAGAACAAACTGGCCCTTTATTGATCTAAATCTACGAAGATACGCCTTTGATGCAAAGACATACCAATGCAAGAGGAGATTCGTGTTAGATCATCTGCCATTGATTATTTTCTTTTAAATACAAATTTCATTTTGTCAATTAATATTGTCATTTTTTACATGATAATTGTAAATATGTATATAGTTTTAAATAATAAAAATATTATTTTGTCATCACATATTAAAATATTTTAGGAAATATTTGATTCCACACGTTTTACGAAAACCCTAGATACATAAATTACGAGAATTTTATAAATTAATAATACATACAAGAATTAAGAAGGGAGGAGAACATTGAAATAATATGTCAAAAACTAAACAAGAAAGGCTGAGAAATATATTTGATAAGACGTGTTATTTATATATATATATATAGATATATATATGCAAATATATTTATTATATTAGATAATAACCTAAATTTGAATAATTTACGTTTTGTCTGCTAAAACATAAAAAACAATCACTTTAAGTGATAATATTGACAATACTAACAATATTAACAATTAAAGAAAATTTAATATACTTCAATTTTTGGTCTGCTAGGGAATTCACTTGATTATACAAAATTATCTGCAAGTTTTACATTTTGAAATGTTAAAATAAAATGTGATACAAGTTATGTAAAATTAGTTACAAAAATTGAAGACTTAAAAAAATAAGGAAAAAATATATTTATATTTTTAAAGAATATTTATTTTTTAAAAAGTATATTGTAAAAAAATCAATGGAATTCCCTTGCAAACTGGACGATGAAAGGTTTATAGTCGACCTTTCGTGTCGTTTATACGCGCGCAAATTAATAATAAACATTGCAAAAAAAAAACCGATTATTTAAAACAAGGGGGGCATTAATACAAAATGCCGGCTTACAAACATTTATATTCTGTACAACTCACGTATATAATTAACCTATAGTACAGCTGTCCCGATTAACAATCGCACAAGGATCGTTTCTCTTTTTTCAACTACGGTATATTAAAAAGAGTGGGATCAGGTCCTCGTATTCTCTTAGGGGAGCGGGGGGAAAACAGGGAATAGTAGTAGTATGGTGGATGGTTCATGTAATAATAGTAGCAATTAATAAATGGTAATGTGGTGAAAGTTGGATGATGATGGTGATAGTGGGAGAAATTGAGACGGGGAGCTTCGGACGAACAAAACGCCGTCTGCAGCGAGCGTCAGCATCGACTTGGAGTTGTTAATTTTATAGAGGATGGGACACGGAATTGGACTACCTAAGCTATGCCGGAGGCCGCGGCCTGCACTGGTGCAGATGACGCGTCCGTCGCATCTGCAGCTGACGAGGCACCGGCGCCGTCTTGGGGACTGTTCGACGCCTCTTGGGCGGTCCTGGGTATTAATATCGAATTTAGCGATGGTTGGATATTTAACTCTGTAAAAAAATGCACCATATTAAAGAAAATAAACTTACTGTATTGTTAAGGCAAAAGGTATTCAGTCAATAGCGTATTGTATTCATGTCTGGTGAAATTTATATACGTGATACAAAGGATATAAGTTGAATTCTATATTTGAACGTTTCTAGCATCAGTGCTAATAAGAATATATGTCCGAAAAGCGTACTTCTTTGATTATAAGTGTCTTAAGTCTATATGACATTTGGCACAAAATTAATAAACGTCGCATCAAATTTAGCAGATATTTTCTGTACAATACGATGCTAAATTTCTATTTTTTTTGAAATTTTTTTTTAAAATTTAGCACACTGTCATATGACGCTAATAACATTGAGCCTGACAGAAAATATAGTTGAAATTGTCTTCAACAAGGAACTACAATGTGGAGTAGTAGATTTGAGCAAAAACAAATTACAAGCACGTACGTTAATGTTAATTCATAACTGCACGTATAATGTTTGTTCCTGGATGCTTCTCAGTGTCTTTTAAAGTAATTTACTGCTTACAGTTGCAGAAATAGAAGTTACACTTACGGATTTGATAATTACACTCGTGCGATGTAAGGTGCAATGTTTATTTCTCACCAAAAGAGCATGTGATATCCGTCTATGTGAAATTTCCGTCTATACTGTATATAGGCTTCAGACTCATTACCGCTACAGAAGCCATATACAGGGTGTCCAGTTTAAAATGCGGTACATGGAGATATTGGAAACCGTTGGAGATACAACGTCGGTTAAATGGGAGAAAAGTTGCGTATTCATTTGTCCATGAATAATCCGACATCAGATTTTGAAATTTGTGTTTCATTGGGCAGATACAGGGTGAAAAAGAAAAAAATGCATTTTTGAAAATCTTCCATATTTTGTTTCCTAGAAGAGATAAATTTACAAAAGTTGTAAGCTAGGGATAACAAGTCATGAGGATTTTAAAAATGATTAAATAAAAATCTAGGTCTACTAGATTTTGTTTTTCTTATGGCAGCCATATTGGATTTTGACATTTTTAATATCTTCAAAAAAAATGCTATTCAATGATGTATAACATGTTTATGTTCAAGATAGTAAAAACATGAAAAATAAAGAATGTAACAAGTCTCCCAAGTACTGTTAAAATATCTTTAACATTTTATTTATTAGTGTCCATTAAATAAAGGTGGTTAGGTGGCTGAATCATTAATGTAACAACTGTTCAAATAAGCCACCGTTCATTCGTATGCACAATCTACATCGTGTTAGTACTGCCTCACAAGATTGTCTAACCATGTTCGGTGTCATTCCATTCACTGCTTCTTCAACTGCTTGACGTAATTCTTCCACATTTTCATAAGATCTCGAATACACCTTGTTTTTCAGATAGCCCCATACAAAAAAATCAAGAGGTGTGAGGTCCGGGGACCTAGCAGGCCACCCTATTGGTCCTCGGTTACCAATCCAGTTATTGTAATATTGATTATTTAAATAATTTGTAACCAACAAGGAATTGTGTGGAGGCGCTCCCCGTCTTGCTGAAAATACATATTTTGCAACGTGGCAAGTTGAAGTTCTTCAATTCGTTCAGCAACATGTGTGCGCAAAAGTTCTAAATACCTTTCAGAATTTAAAATCTCATTGAAAAAGAATGGACCGATAACATGGGTATCAATAACGCCGATCCAGACATTAAGTCCCCATCTGACTTGCTGTCTAATGCCACGAACTAGGTGTGGATTTTCATCGGACCAAAAGATAGTATTTTTACGATTAAACATTCCAGAGTTAGTAAATCGACTCTCATCAGACCATAAAATTTTCGCAAAAAAGTTTGGATTTGCATTATGTTTTTCGAGGAACCAATGACAGAATTCTGCTCACCGTATTTCGTCACCATTTTGAAGCCCTTGACTGGCTCTCTCACGATAAGGTTTGAATTTGGCACGCTTTAAAATGGTACCAGCTGTTGACCTAGCGACGCCAAGTGTATTTTCAATTACCCGTAAATACGTACGGGGATTTTCAACTACTGCTTGAAGAACAATATTTTCATTATTTTCATTGTTTTGCCTTTTTTTTTGGGTTTGACAAAACTTCCATGCATTATCAAATTATCACGCAATCGGCGAAAAATGCTTTTTTCTGGCTGCCGCCTTTCAGGGTATCTATCGAAATACATTTCTGCAGCCAATTAATCATTTCTTCCACACAAAATAAAACACTCCAGCATTTGATATTTGTCACTATTTGTAAAACGATCCATCTTAGGTTTGCACAGTACAGATACTTATAACAATACAATGAGATTAACAATAAGATTACTGACAGTTCAGAATAAACTTCACAGCTTTTAGAGTTGTTTAATACAAATGTCACATTTATTATCACGGCCTACTATGTTAAAATCTTACTTTCTCTATTTTTCATGTTTTTACTATCTTGAACATAAACATGTTATACATCATTGAATAGCATTTTTTTTGAAGATATTAAAAATGTCAAAATCCAATATGGCTGCCATAAGAAAAACAAAAGTTGATTATTGTCACGCAAAATCTAGTAGACCTAGATTTTTTTTAATCATTTTTAAAATCCTCATGACTTGTTATCCCTAGCTTACAACTTTTGTAAATTTATCTCTTCTAGGAAACAAAATATGGAAGATTTTCAAAAATGCATTTTTTTCTTTTTCACCCTGTACCTGCCCAATGAAACAAAAATTTCGAAATTTGATTGCGGATTATTCATGGACAAATGAATAGGCAACTTTTCTCCCATTTAACCGACGTTGTATCTCCAACGGTTTCCAATATCCCCATGTACTGCATTTTAAAATGAACAGGGTGTATAAAAACAGAATTAGCATATTGTAATGTAATTGAGACAACGTTGACATGTATAAAGCCGATAATAGGTAGACCTTTTTTTACCAAAAGTTAACTTATTTTAGTTTTTGATCTTCAAACTCGTGTAACTTTTAAACGGATCAAAAAACGTAAACTACCTTGACAAAAATTAACCTACAATTCTAGTTATTAAAAAGAACCTACTTACCATGATCTGTAAAGTTAAACAGTGGCGGCAGCTCACTACCATTGGGCAGGCGTGTTACAGGTTCGCGCAATTCGTTAAAGAATGAGTGCGCACAAGCTTGAAGCGGACTAATTCTTGATGATGGTGTGTATTCCAACAATCTGGCTACAAGTTCGATGGCCTCTGGTGGAGTGCGAGCTCTGAACACCTGCAAAAATAGGCAAATAAAAATCTGTTCAGTGTCAACGTTTTACCAATGGAATGTTTGTACGCCAAGCGAATGGACCGATCTTTAATTTTGGGTTTGGGGTGGATGGCTAAAATAATTTTTGCCATTATATACATTATGTATGTATTGAATAAAATATATCAATATAAATGTATTGGTTATGTATATTACGGTGTTAAAAGTTCTTTGGCAAAGAAATTTGCAGGGACTATGACTTTACAAGAATATGCCACAGTGAATAATATTTAATATTTCACTGATAGGACTTTTACGGCAAAATTAATACCAATTAGCGAATATATTAATTTAGGAATCTGCCAAAAAATATTAAAAACCTATAAAACGTCTTTACTTGTTATATAATATAAATGGTTAAATAATAAAACGTTATACATACTTATTTTACTAGCGGTTTTTCAATATGCCTGGCATGCCTGGGCGATAAAAAATGAACATGGGAGTGCAACACCAGTCATGTGGAGGGAAGAAATCTAAATATAGGTTAATCCTGAATTGGTATTTAATTATCTGCTGTTATTCGCAGACTGAATAATTCTGGTTGTTCCATAAGTGCTCTATATATTTGTACCAACACAGAATAACCTTATCTATCCATCCATCTATCAGTAAATACTTAGGCACTTCTCATATAACGCTAAATTGTCCGATGCAAATACTATAGTGAACGAACGTTCTGAAAACACTGCAGAAACTTCTTAACAGTTGTGTAGCTACACGAAATTCAATAAAAGAAATTAGCATTTCAGGTACACTGAAGGAAAATACAGTAGAAGAATGTTCCGTCGTCTAAAAACCACAATTAAAACTAGGATAGGCAAAGATAGGTAAAGTCGGCTTAATTAAATATCCAACGCGTGTCGAGTTTCTTTTTATTTTTGGCTAAAACGTATCTATGTTAATTAAACACTATTTAACAATTGATAATTATCATATCTCGTCTCTTTCAGTTAGTTACTGTTTTATTCAAATTGTAAAAATAATTTCATAAAAAGTGATTAAAAGGTAATTCAGAAATTTTCTTGGTTCATTTGCTTTGCGTTTGCATGTAGTTTAAAACGTGTCTTGAATTTATTTAGTGAAGTGTAGTATTCACTAGAGCAACACTTCACCGTCTTTTTTTGATTCTGACAATTTTGTTTAAATATTTTCATTTAATTAATATTATGCATGCCGTCATGAAGACTGAATTAAACAGCACAAACATAAAATTAAATGTTTGATTACATTAGTTTGTGGTGATATCATGGTAAATAAACCACATATTTGTCACCATTACACATAAATTAAGAATAATGATTTATATACACTGCTCAAAAAAATTAAAGGATATTTCATATAATAAATGATAATAATGCCTGTTAATGTTAATAACACAAGTATTACTATATAAATTTTTTGAACAAGAAGCTGACTGCATGTTTTCATTTCGGACGACATTAAAATTCGCGAAATATCACTTCTGCTAGCACAGAACTGAAGATATTATTCTAACCGTGGACCATGTAGAACATCGCTATCATACCCATGTTCTACATAATCACTGGCAATATCATATCATCAGTTCTGTGATTATTAGTAGTGAAATTTTGCGAAGGCGTGGAAAGTCATAGGTCAGCTAGAAAAAGAATAGTGTTGCAGATGTATTTCGAGTGAGTTAAAGAGTAGTTTTTAGTCTTTGAAAATCGCTTATTGGAAGGAAGATGGAGGTATGCTCGACGAAAGTAAGTGTAAAGTTGGTTAATATCAACAACACAAAGAAACGATCGAAATATGTCGCAATTGTCACACAGACATCAATGCAATCTTAATGCAACCCAGATTCGAAGCGAGATTGCTGCTGCCAGTAGAGGGTTACTATCAATGCATGCAATAAGAAATTGTTTGAATACGAACGGTTTATATGCCCGAAAACCGTTAGTTTCTACATCTCTTGATATAGTTAAATGAGCATACTAATTGGAATCATAACGAACGGGGCGAGTATTACTCACTGATAAATCCAGATTTACCTTACAGTATTGTAATTTGTTAAAATATTATTAATTTCTATTTTATTGTACAAATAGCTAATAAATTTTCTGTAAAATTTTATTTTATAGGTAATATTCTAACAAGATCATACTAGACCAAACAAGTTAAAATATATAAAGCGTTCAGATACTTTACATGAATAAAAATTTCCTCTGTTTGAAGGAGGAACTTCAAAGACATTAGTAGAAGATACTTATAATCAGTGTGCTAATAATAACTAGATGTTATTAAAAATATATTTTTAAAATGAAAAGAAATTAGAATTTTAAGTTGCCTACAATTATTCACATTTTAATTATTATAATTATAATGATTTTCATGGATATTGCCACCTCAATTTTTAAATTTGACGGAATTGTTGTAATTAAATCGATGAAAGGGCGAAAATCACCCAAACTGCTAAGTCAATAAAGTTGACCATTCCTTCATATAAATGTTACTAACTGAAATCTAGTAGACATATCTTGATTGCCTTACAGTTTCTGAAACTGATGATTGAAAGCTTGCATATGGAGCCTTAAATAAACTTTCTTTTACATTTATTATCATTTTTATAAAATATCTCTAAATTACTTTGAACAGTGAGTATAAAGCATGTCTCAAAAATAACTTGAAATTAGAATCGCGCGCTATTTCAGTCTGTCAAATATTTAGTCCGCCATTGTTGGTAGTAGTACTGAAACACTGACACTTCTAAAAATGGTACGTTGCAATATGGAAGAACGTTTAGTAATTATGAAATGGACTTGGAAAAATTTCAAACATGTTTCAGTCGCGGCATGTTGTTGAAAATTTACAGGAAAATTTTTAGCGAATGCTTTCATTGAACAACGAGAGAACTATGCGTCATCACCTTGGAGTACCGGTTGGTAATATTACTGCTGCCGCAGAACATCACTATAATACCTCTATTCAGCACTGCGCTGTGGAATTAGATATCAATAGCAGCGTCCATGGACATTTATCGAGAGACATGCCTCCAAGACATAAATGACACAAGAATTGAAGCTGACCGAGCATGAACAGCGCAGAAACTGCGTCAACTGGATCTTGAATAACAGCAAGTCAACGAAGTTTTTACATCAAAATAATCTTCAGTGGTGAGACACATTTTACTTTCTTATACGTAGTATAAGGAAGTTTGTGATGATGAAAATTTTCGACCTCGAGATTTTTGCAGATGTCCACGTTTTGAGGACCCCTGATACCAAAAAAGTGGTTTTTAAAAAATGTCTGTGTGTCTCTCTCTCTCTCTGTGTGTGTCTCTGTCTCTGTGTGTGTGACCACGATAGCGGTCAAACCGCTGTAGATATCAATTCCAAATTTTGTATTTACGAATATAATCTCCCTCTTGAGAACTGATTAGATTTTGAGCAAAATCGGCAGACCGGAAGTAGTAGTTTACTTCAGTGAAAAAATCGAATTTTGCAAATATTTTGTCAATTACTAAGTTTAAACAAATTTATAAAGAATTCAAATGTACTCAAAATTATATTTGAGAAAAATTGTTTTGATAAAGTTTTTCGAAATTCCTACCGGAAGTAGGTCTTTTACTCTTATCGAAAATCAGTTTTTTGCGAATATCTCGCAAGTCATGCTTTCTAGGCAGGTACATTACGAGTATAAAAGTATTTAGAACATACTTTTAAATATCTTTTGTATAAAAAAAAATTCAAAATTCAGACCGGAAGTACCACTTTTACTCTTATCGAATAGCGATTTTTTGCAAATATGTCGTAAATTATGCATTCTATATATATTTATGAAGAGTACAAAAGTATTTAGAGTTGGATTTGGAATATTTTTTGTATAAATGAAATTTCAAAATTAGGACCGGAAGTAACACTTTCATACGTATAAGAAAGTCGTGTGGTGGCCACACCTCATTTTTTATCTCGAGGACTCCGTCAACACACACAATTCTCGCACCTAGGGAATAGGAAACCCACATCATGTACGGACTCAACTTGAGCAATTGACGGTTTGCTGTGTTATGTATTCAGGAAAGATCTTCAGACCGTACTTTTTTCGAACCTGACGAAGGTTTACCCGTATCTGTCGATGGCGTTCGCTATTGTAGCATGGCGCCTAAGCTTTTCTGGTGGAATATGCATGGAATGGAAGTAAATCTATATATGGTTCCAACATGAAAACGCAGTCTGTATACCGCATGTGAAGCAATGGCATTATTGCAAACAATGGTCATGTCTTCCCTATTTTTGGCACCAAAATTGGCCGCCAAGATGTTCGATTTAACTGCCTGGAATTTCTTCATAAGAGGTTATTTGAAGAGCAGAAACTATGTGAACCATCCTGAGATGAGATCAACCTGTTTTATGGAAATCAATATTAATTTAAAAAAAATGATAGTTGATATTTCACAATTTCAACGTCATGCATCCCTAATATTAAAAAAAAAAATAATTTTAGAACAAAAAACGCCGAAAACCTGAGAAACAGTTTCTGAATATTTTAAGATTATATTTTTTCTGTCAAATGCCAAACATGCCAATACGCCGAGAGATCGTTTCAGAGCTGGTTGGACTGTTGTTGTGTATGACCTCACTCTTGCAAGACCAAAATGGAGTGTTTTAAAACTGTTTGAAAACATTTCAATAAAAAAAGGCGTCTTAAAGAAGAAATCAAAAGGAACATTCATTAGATTCAGTTACCTTTATTCCAAAAGTCTTATGAAGTTTCGTCGAACGTGTACATATCTGCCAATGCAGTCATGGTGGCTATTTGACTATTTTCGTTCATGTTTAATGTCAATATTTATAATTGCCAAATTAATAAAAATTTTGAAGAATTCCATTAAAACACATGTTATCTATCAAGTTGTTATTGAGACACCTTTATGTTGGTATATTTGTCGCATTTTTATACTTGGTATAGCAGGTATATATGTCGCATTTTTATACTTGGTGTAACATCAGTTACAACTGTCTACGTATTTCATCCGTACCAGTAGTGACCTATTATTAGGCGTGTCAGTTTAATTATTCCCACCATCTATTGTTTGAACTTGACGTTTCGCCCAGCACAAAAATCAATTATATTAATTATAACAGAAAAGGCACCAGACTTTCATAGGACGCAAAAACAAATAATTATTAAAAATAAAAAAAATCAAGAAGCATTGAAGAAGTACGAACTGAAATGTCAGTTTAACAACAGTTAGCATTTCATATGGCCACTTTCAAAACCGTAAGATAATACTTGAAACGTCAACTTCAAAAAAAAATACAGGTCATGAAATTAAACCAACATACCCGCTAATAGTTATATCTCAAAACTCTTTAAACATGCAATATTTACCATAATAATCGAGTTATAGAATTAAATTATAGTAGTAACAGCTGCATGTCTTTTAAGTAGTAACCATGTAATATTTCGTTAACGAAACCATGCCAAAAAGGTGTTACATCAACTTTAAATACCTTAAATATATTTATTTTCAGCATTTTTGTTTAACTTTCACTAAAATTACCGTTGACAGTTAATTCATATCTTTATCCATTTTACGATTAATCAAAGTGACGGAAATAATTATAAACAAATTAACTTAAAAAAAGAGACTGGTACCAAACAAAAAACATGCAGATGTTTTCATTTTAGTGTGAATTTAGTTGAAAACAACGGTAAAAAAGAGCTCCTCGTTGGAACAAAAAACAAAAAATTCTCATTTTCTGAAAAACAAGAAAAATATATGCACCTGTGTTTGCAAAATTCAAAAACAAAACTTGGAAATACAAAAAAATTCTCGAAGACAGTAAAAATGTACATGTAAAAAATACTGGGACTCCGACATGTTTGTTAGTTTCGCAAAAAAACTTCAAGCCCCTCACACACATTGACTTACGCGAATTCTTTGATGTTCAGTCGTGCATTTCGGCAGTGACATTCTAGTCAGCAATAACTGCAAACATAGAGGCCCATACACTTTAAATGCCGATATACACGAGTCACTAGTAGTACATTCGCTAATAAAGTTGCGAGAAATTGTCTGTTGAAATTTCTAATTTAAAGTAGAAAATGTTAGTAATTAATTCTGAATGAGAGATGGGAAAATTATAAGTGCTAGGGCGATCCCAGAATGAATTAGCTCGACCTATTCCAGAATGTCCTACCAACTGTCTACTAAAAAATTCAAATTTGTATTAGTTTTTGAAATATCACATAATAAGTGCATCTGATTAATACTTTTACAAAATACCGAAAATTCTATCAAGTATGGAAAATACAGAATAATCATCTCCTCATATACGTTTGGATCATGTAACGGATATTGGCGGGTTAGAGAGTAAACTGATACATTTTAGATGGGTAACAGTAAAGTGGGTATTTTAATGGGAGGTATTTACGTAATTATGAGGAGCGGCTAACGGCAGACAAATATTCCACGTTGTGCGCATGCGTCGGAAATTCGACTAAAATATTTTGTCCGCGATAGTACATGGTCATGTATTATATATGTCATTCACGATTAAATTATCTAATAAAACTGATTTCACATTGAGACATGTGCTTATTTTACATCCCCCCTGAGTAATAATTATTAACATGACTGTCATAACAGTCGCTAGACGTTTGTTTGAATTCCGAGCAATATACACGGTTTAATTTAAATAAACATAGGTATGAGAACAGTGCATAATAAAGAACCTGAATATATAGAATGTGCTTCGAAAAAAAAGTATATGTGTGCTACTTGTAAAGTTTATTTCCAGTTCAATAATGATTTACGGAAACATTTAATGGATAAACATGACGTCGAAAATATCGTAGAAGAATTGGGTTTTGATTCTTTCAGTGGTAGGTAAAAGTTGTATCTGTTGACTAAGTAGTTTAATTTTAATAATTTTTTTGCATTTAGTCAGTGGTTATCTGAAGAATTCTTCAGATAACCAAAATAAGCAAAGATTAGTGCATTTACGTAGTCAGAAAGGTTTAGTTTAAGAAATACTTTTAGTTGTCCTATTTCTTTTAAACACACCTCAGTACCACATAAATAAATTTAAATTATAATCAAAATTTTTCCATTTAATAGTAATATATATTTTCTGCCAGAAAAGTAGCAAATGCTTTGATAGAACTAGCAGTAACTAAAAATGTTTTTGTTAAAATGTTGATGTTCATCAAAATTGTAAATGAACTTAATGAAGCACACACTATATATCATATTTTATTTCATTTAAATACTGATCTCTCTTGTATACTAAATATGTCTGCAATCATACGCATATATTCTATTATTAATTATACTTAGATAATAAATGTACTTTAAATGCAAAATAAATTATTACGAAAAAATATATTAGAGTATTATTAACTTAAGCATTTAGTCAGTGGTTATCTGAAGAAGAATTCTTCAGATAACCACTGACTAAATGCTAAAAAATTATTAAAATTAAACTACTTAGTCAACAGATACAAATTTTACCTACCACTGAAAGAATCAAAACCCAATTCTTCTACGATATTTTCGACGTCATGTTTATCCATTAAATGTTTCCGTAAATCATTATTGAACTGGAAATAAACTTTACAAGTAGCACACATATACTTTTTTTTCGAAGCACATTCTATATATTCAGGTTCTTTATTATGCACTGTTCTCATATGTTTATTTAAATTAAACCGTGTAGAATATACTTTTTCACATTCCAAACAATTAATCGGCATTTTAAACGAAATAAATTCCTACACATTCCTATACCTCATTGACATTTCCGACGCATGCGCACAACGTGGAATATTTGTCTGCCGTTAGCCGCTCCTGTAATTATGACCTAAAACTAAAGTTACTATTTAAACAGAACGAAACGCGTTCGAAATTAAAACTAAAATAACTTGATATGCCTCATTCAAAAACTAAGAAACGAGTCTATCAGTTATGTCCCATAAGGGTCGCTTGATTAATATATTGCTTTCGGAAACAATCGCTATCATTGGAAGAAAGTGTTGAGTAACTGACAAGTTAAGTCAGTGCAAGATGAATATCAACAAACTTCTATCCACTGAGAGAAGGCCCAATGTCATGTATCAATGGCAAAAGTGTCAAACAACGATAGTACGATATTAAAATCAACCAAGCTAACACGGCATGATGAAATGGCGTTGCTAGAGCTACATACCATGAAAATCAAAGTTCTCACAGTTCAAGAAAAAGTAAATCATTTTCTGAAATGTAAACGAATACTACTGATCGAGTTTGAGAACACATCAACACCATAAACTTGTTATATGCTTTAGTTCTGTAAAAATATCAAAGAAAACTAAATCGTTGGGTCCTCTTGTTACAAAGTAATGTTCCAGTTAACACAATGACTACCACAAATGCTATAATTCTTATTGTGCCAACAGAGAATTTGACCACCCGCCTCTTATGCCCAGTGGTCATGTAGTAATAAATAAATAAATAAATCGTTACAATTAAAATTGTATGCACCAGCTACCAATGTTGCCTAGTCTGGCATAACTTTGCAGACGGATACGTTCACATCAAGCGAGTTTTCCTTTATTTTTCTTCGCATCAAATTTACTAGTCATCTATGTGTAGAAGTGATGTCATAAAAAACGCAAAAATCACATAATTATTGTTTTACTTTGCAGATTAGCTATGCAAATTGTATTTAATAATTTTTCTTGAATATATTATTATTATTATTATTATGGAATACCTGTTACTGGTTATTCCTTTATAGCATCATACCTCCGGAACCAGAAGCAATATGTAAGCTTTTGAAACCTGGCATTTGGAGTACAGTGTGTAGATAAGGGAGTTAGTTCCTCAGGAATGCGTATTAGGTTCACTGCTGTTTATAATTTTTATCTTAATGATTTAGCTGTAAACATTCCTAACTGTGAACTCAATCTATACGTAGATGACACGTCTCTTCTAATGATTGAAGATGCTGCAAATGACCTACAAAGACAAACAAGAGAAATTATGTGCAATACAAAATAACAAAACAAATGATTTGAAATTCGAAAATTAAACGCCGTATTATATAGTATAGAAAGAATTAAATCGATGTCATGTTGTATAATATTTTGGGTCATCATTACTTCTGCAGTTCGAGTGTTGTTGTAAGACATTAATTGAAAGAGACAACCTTGCAGAAATATACATTTATTGAGAATATGAATTTAATGCACAAGTATAATGGTGATACATCAAACATTTAAAAAGTCACTTTGGTAGAAAACAAATACTGAACAGTATGAATATGAATCATAAAAAAAGTCAAAACAAGTAAATATATGTTTATATAACGTTTACTGTTATTGTTCGCATGGCCGCTTAGGCCCTGCACTAGGATACATAGTGTTCGACGCCACAGCAAACTCGATATTCTGCGAGAACACAAGAAGTGTTTGATGGAAACACGCAGACGTGGCAACGTTACAATTATTATAAATGAGTTGATATTTCTTCCTATTAAATCAGAAGCGGTATGTAAAATGAACCGAAAAAAATACCAACACTGAATTTGGGTGTACCCCTTTTCTTATGTAAGAAAGAAAGAAGTTCAATATATATACATATATACCTTAGCAAGTCCTGGTTAAATTAACAATACTGTGCAATTCTAATTAAAACAATTATGTATATTACTTTTAATATATTTTTTAGATGGTCACTATTCTTATATTAAGGGATACTGTTCTATTAGCAGTAATTCACGAAAGAAAGTTTAGATTTAAATTAATAAATGCATGTCCAGCACCTAATTGTACCAAATCTTGTGCGCCTTTATAATTTCAAAAAAAAGAAGACACTAACAGCAGACAATTGTGTGACAATCGAAATAAATATATTTACAAAACATAAATATCGGGCAATCTGTGTAAATTATACAGTGTGTGCAAGAAAATCTGGAATTAGCAAATAAAATGTAACGTATGATTTTTGAAAAAAAAACACTACAGGCCAATCAGTATTTTTAAAGGGCTTCCTGTTATTAGTATCTGTTTGGTTGACGTTGATAAAGTTATGTCATAAAAAGATGTAAAGGGCAACCTTGCATTTATGCTGCTGTTTTTATAGATCTATCTTTAATTTTCTAAATGTCGGCCAAAAAAATCCAATTAACATCAGATATTATTATTAGAAAAAAACAGAATTTAAAAAACAATGAAAACATTAATTTTGAAAGGCAAACTCTTACAATAAATACTGAAATATTGTCCTTTCACATTTCGTTCTATTTTTTTTTTGGGTGCAGTGTGAATGTAATGAACACTTTCTGTCAGAAAATAAGAGCTAAATTTAACAGCTTAATTATTTATACATATATCGTTCTATAGAGCTACCTTCTGGTTCACAGTTTTGCCTTTGCCTTCTTTTTTGCTATGAACGTAACTGCAGTGACTAAATTTGTTAATGCAACAGCACTTTCACAATCAGTAATTATTTGACATTTAATAAAAGCGTAACTGTGTACTAACTTTTATGTAAAAACGTGCGTACGGCATATACACCAATATAAAATTTGCATAAAAATGTATGTAAAATTTTTATGAAAATGTTTATAAATGTCAAATTTTGCTCGATGTCACATGAGTCTCAAAATTTGTTTGCACTTTAAAAAACAGAAATTGTACTGTATCACATAAAAACAGTTGGTTAAATATGCACATTTTTGCCGACAAAGTCGCGTATTTCAGCGGTAAAATATAGTTCGAACATCGATTGAAGAATATTTAAAGATAATAATAGTCACTCAGAATTCGTGTATTTTCATTCTTCATACTACCCTATCCCAGATTTCTGGGCAAGGGCAGTCTATGGAGTTGAAAGAGTGGAAGTAGTGCTTAATATGTGTTTACACCAATATAAAAATTGCATGAAATTGTCTGTGAAATTTAGCACAGTGTTTATAAGAGCCTAACAGCCTAACATTTAAATTTCTTAGAAAATCTACAAGTTTAATTTTTCCATTTTAAATAAATTAAGCTCTTCTCGAACATTTTTTACGTCAGAAGAAAAAGTTTTATTTGTTATTTAGAGAACTGAAAGGATTATTAAAAACAACATTAAAAATGCAAAGGAGTGCCATTTAAAAAGAATGATGACTTTTTTAAAGTCATCATAAAGCAAACAAATACCACCTACAGGAACCTTTTTAAAAAACCAGTTGTTGTTATTGTTGCATTTTTCCGAAAATCATCCGTATCAATTTTAATTGGGAGTTTCCAGATTATTGGCTTCTCACCTTACCTCTAACGACTGCCTATTTATTCTCGGGCTTAAGACAAACCTCCGTAGAAAAATTAACTTCAGTCAGTGGCTTTAGAATATTTTGAAGACAAATTTGCCGAATACTTCTAATATAAAACTATAGAAATGTTGATTTACGGACCTGAAATATGTACCTACGGCGTTAATGCATAGGAGATTGATTATAGTCAATTAATACAGTTTTTCTGTTTTATTACTTAACATACTCGTAGTATTCCTCTTAAACTAATTCAATTTAGGACCGCCCGCTCTCGT